>SJYB01005551.1:39863-68520 GCA_006408585.1 Antidorcas marsupialis | reverse complement strand
CTCAAATTTTCTTGAAGAGATCTCTAGTCTTTCCCATTCTATTGTTTTCCTCTATTTCTTTGCACTGATCGCTGAGGAAGGCTTTCTTATCTCTCCTTGCTATTCTTTGGAACACTGCATTCAAATGGGAATATCTTTCCTTTTCTCCTTTTTTTTTTTCTTCCCTTCTTTTCACAGCTATTTGTGAGGCCTCCTTGGACAACCATTTTGCTTTTTTGCATTTGTTTTTCTTGGATAGGTCTTGATTCCTGTCTCATGTACAATGTCATGAACCTCCGTCCATAGTTCATCAGGCACTCTGTCTGTCAGATCTAGTCCCTTAAATCTATTTCTCACTTCCACTGTATAGTCATAAGGGATTTGATTTAGGTCATACATGAATGGTTCAGTCTGAATTTGGCAATAACCAGCATATCCCAAATCAAGACGTAAAAATCATCCATCACTGCCAAAAATGTCCCTTCTTTCCTTTATCATTAAATGTCTTCCCCTCCAGGCACAGGTACCAGTGGATCTGATGTTTATCACCTAGAACCTCAGAAAACCTCATTTTCCCCTGCTTCTATGGCTCAGCTCATTTGGGAAATTTATCCACAGGATGGCAAACACAAGGATTCATTGATTTCAAAGCCACGTGAAAGGACTTGGCAGGCTTATATGAGACATTTTACATTTTCTGTTTATTGGACATCAGTTTTCTTCCCACTGTGGCTGTTTTGAGTAACTTTGACGCAGTTCCCTGATGACTAGTAACAAGTCATTCAGCGCTATTCATTATGGCCAGTCTCTTGCAATGCGTCTCGTCACTTCAGTTCATTCACTCAGTCGTGTCTGACTCTTTGTGCCACCATGGACTGCAGCACAGCAGGCCTCCCTGTCCATCACGTCAAACTCACGTCCATTGAGTGGATGATGCCATGCAACCATCTCATCCTCTGTGGCCCCTTTATCTTCCTGCCCTCAATCTCTCCCAGCATCAGGCTCTTTTCTAGGCACTCAGTCTCCTCACTAACTTATCCAATTCTTTTTGGGTTCTTTCTTTTTGAGTATTTTTTTGGTGTGCATTCTTCATATGTGCAAAATACATATATTTTTCTGACTATATATATATATATGTAGAAATATATAAGACCACCAAGTTCTTTGTTATACGGGTGATTTGCACATAATTATCAGATATTTGACTATCATTCACTATGTGAAATGTCATATGTACTTTGTATGTCTGTGTGTGTATAACGTGTGTACACACAGACGTCCTTTCATGTGAGTTCTTCTTAAGCTGCTTTATTTATTTATTTTAAATTATTTTAGTTGTGCTGGGTCTTTGTTGCTGCACCCAGGCTCTCTTCAGTTGCACTGAGCGGGGGCTACTCTCCTGTTGTGATGAGCAAGTTGCTCACTTCCTTGGCATTGCTCGTGGTGGAACACGGGCATAGGCAAGCTGGCTTAAGCAGTTGTGGTGCCAAAGGCCTAGTGTGTCCTGCAGCATATGGGATTCTCCCTATCCAGGGTCACGCTTGTGTCCCCTGTGTTTGCTGTGGATTCGTATCTACTGGGCCACCATGGAAGTCCTCTTCTACAAGAAGAGTCTGTTTCTGATAAAATTTAGACATGTTTTCTCTAATTTCTTGTACTTTTGGGCTATTACATCATCAAAGAATACATGGAAAGGGTTGTGAGTCAACTAAGTTCTGTCTAGGTAGCTGTGCTTCTCAAGGTCAAGGAAAGGATTAAAAGCAAGGTGTTAACTTTTTTTCTTCCTTCCTAAAATTCTGGATCTCTCCATGTTTATTTGTTTGCAAACATGACTTCATATTTGCAGTTACTCTTTGGAACTATGCTCAGATTTACTGTGTTGACATGACAGCCTTGTCATTTGATACTAACTTGATGTTACACAAATGTCTTGTCTGGTGAATGTCATACTATTCAGAGGCACAAACATGATACATGACATGGGGCATTAGAAGGGTGAAACAAATGGCTTGTCACATTTTTATCAGTTTCATCAAACAACTTCAATATCTTTTGTTTTTAAGCAACTGTCACGTGTGGAGACCATTATTCATTTTCGGAGTACAGAGACGACCTTATATTTATACATATGAATGTAAGTATGAGTATTTCAGGGGTAAGCAAATGTTTGGCTGGAAATCTTGGTTTAACTTCCCTCAAGAACTCCATATACCTGAATTCTATTTTTACTAACGATTACAAGTTGCACCAGGCGCTGGTCTTAAATCTTCTGAGCACCTCATTTGTCATGAACACGGTATCTGATCACAGAACTTGGACGACCCCTCACAATGATGAGGGACCTGTTGCTGTTGTCATTTAGTCTGAGTCATGTCTGACTCTTTGTGATACCCTGGACTGTAGTCCAGCAGGCTGCTCCGTCCATGGGATCCTCCAGGCAATAGTACTGAAGAGGGTTGCCATTTCCTCTTTCAGGGATCTTCCCCATCCAGGGATCAAACTTGCCTCTGTTATCTCCAGCCAGGGTCTTTACCACTAGCACCGCCTCGGAAGCCCATGAGCAATCTGAGGACACGCATAATCTGACTTAAATTGTGCTAACGTGACCCAAGTCTCATAGACTCAGTATGGCCTTGGGCAAGCTGCATACACCTTGCCTGGGGCTACGAGACTATAAAGCAGCTTCAGCTACTAATTTTCTCTCTCAAGTAGACTAGTGAGTGTGTTTATACCTGAGCAGTGCTGTTTCCTTATTTTGGGAACACAGGTGGGCGGTTTTTCCTCCCATCTTGCTGAGTGATTGCAGGAAGGTGTGGTGGAGGCCAGGAGAGAGAGAATGGATGTAGACAGTGTATAGGTGACACACAGTAGGTCAGAGTTGCTTCTTGTCCTGATACATGGCACTAAGTAGACGGGCTGGGCAGAGAGGAGGGGCGGCCCTTCAGGTGGGGATGGAGCTCACTGCTAGGAGGTCACTGCCTGCATTTCCAAGCAGGTAAAATGTCTTCACACCAATACACAAGGCCGTGGGCTCTGTCATACTCCAGACTGAGGGGCAGGGGAGACTCAGCAGTTAATATAAAGTCATCAGAAGGTTGCCTGGTCCAACGTAGGCATGCAGGAACACACGGTTATGAATGGTAAATTGATTTTGGTCAGGAGAAATCAATCTCATGCCTGGGAAATAGAAATACAAACACTTTTTGAACTGGGTTTCGATAATATGCTTATGCTGTTTAAAAGCTGTTGGGGACCTCCCTGGTGATCCAGTGGTGAAGAATGCACCTGCCAGTGCAGGGGAGACAGGTGGGATCCTTGGTCTGGGTCGATCCCACATGACTCGGGGGAATGAATCCTGTGTACCACAACTACTGATCCTGTGGTCTAAATCCCGGGGGTTGGGAATACTGAGCCCCAATCCACAGCTACTGAAGCCTACAACCCCTAGAGCCCGTGGTCCATGACAAGGGAAGCCCCGCAAGGAGGAGCCTGGGCACTGCAGCTAGAGAGTAGGCGCTGCTCGCTGCTCGTGGAGAAAGCCCGCACAGCCGCAAAGGCCCAGGAGAGCCGAAAAGAAACAGACTAGTTGAAGACATTTAAAAAAAACTGCTAGGTCCATCACATGACATGTTCTAGAAAGCATCCTAGAAGACAGCAAGAAGTAACTGGTGAACTGTAGAATTAGGTGGGGATGAGGAAATATATTGCCTGCTCTCCTTGTTGTCATAAGAATGGTGGTGTTCAGAGCACCCACGAATCGACACACAGATCAACACAACACAGACTTTTGTTAATGCCTGAAATATGCGACAATACATCTAAATGAGAGTAAATTAAGACGGTTGTGTATATGTAACTTTTCTCTCTCTCACAGATAATGGTACAAATACAATTGAATTTATTCACATTTCCAAAAAGGCTCTGATAGCAATTAATGTCAACGTGGATGAAACAGGCAAGAAGACAGAACAGGTTCTACTATTCGGTATGTATGACATCCCATAGTTCTCATAGCCATTATCACAGAACAGGTCCACTGTCAGGACTTTCATTCAGAATCTCAGGAGGTTCTGACGATATTCAGTATTCAGTGTATAGAACCTGCATCTTTCACAGTTAAGTTAATCTACCAAGAAACAGGTCATAGGGTATGTATGTCACATCATCAATCATTTCCAAATAACTCCTACCTGTTGAAACTAAAAAAATTGATTGCTATTAGAAGTTGTTTTTAACATGTCAGTTAATTGCAAGCTGTGACTGTAACGGGTCTGACCTCAGTGGCTTTATTTTATACGTTTCCCTATGCACTCTAAATCTTGGAATAAAACCTTTTAAAATTAATCTTTATCCTGTTAAATTATCCATATACATTATTTTGTCCATACTGACATCAACTCAAATAACCACAAAGAAGCACTAAGTGCTGTGTGAACCAATAGGCTCTCAGGTGTCTGTATCAGAAAAGGTACTGGGTAGAGTGGTGCAGTATTAAAGGATAAATCATCTCCCATTATTTTGTGTGATGTAGTAAATATGTCTTTCAGGGGAGAACCCTGTTTCCTATTTGGATTTAGAACAAGACCTGAGTGGCAGGTACAGACGCTAGGAAGTTGGTCTAGGAGTAAGTTGGTTCCTCACCATTATGGAAGGAGCCCCAAATTCATGGAGTGCTATGAGTCTTTGAGGTCCTGTTTCTGATGCTGGGGTTGGGGGAGGACTAGTTACAGAGCTGGACAGGGGATAATTTTTCAGAGAAACAGCAGACATCTGTGTCATGGGAAATGGTAAGTGAGACTTCTTCAACTATTCCAAGTGAAATCTGATAGGCACATTGTTTTCATTCTGTATGAAGACATTTTTAGGACTCCTGACACATAAATTTCTACCTCTTGCATGTTGATATTCAGGCAAAGAAAATGACGTTGATGAGGAATACTTGGAGATATTCAAGAAGGAGACTCTAAGTCGGAAGATGTCAGAACAAAACATTAAGGATTTAACTGAACCTGGTAACGGACATATATTTTTTCTGAACATACCTTTCGCCTCATATGTAAATATGCTTTCAGGAAACAAATCAAGTTATTGACAATATGTTCTTCCATAAGTAATCATTTATATAATCTCTAAATTAGAAAAACACTTGCAAAATTTAGGGAATGGTATTAATTGGTGGATTCTTCATTTTGTTCCCCCAGATAAATGTCTTGCTTTGGCATGAAAATAACTTCAAAACACCCTAATTGTAAGTAAGCATAATCTGTTATAAACGCTGTTTCATCAAATAAATCACCAAGTACACTTTGTGATTTCATACCTGCCAAATTTTGTAGGTAACACTTTTTTGGTCCCAATAGCTTACATTCTATCACTAGAGACGTTTCTCTTACATTTGGTAATTTCTCTTCTCCTAAGCCATATTAACTAGCAAAAGAGTTGGTTGATTCATGCTGAGCAGCTGTGGTGGGAAAGCCTTCACCTGTAGGAAGCTTGCAGACCAGAGTCATCAGAGAGAAGCAGGAATGGCCACAAGCTGGTGAAAACTAACTAGTATTACTGTCAGTACTAACCTCATGGTTGTTCACACACATCCCTCCTTCAGAAGAACTGCAAATAAAGAGCACACGTTTTCTGCAACACCTGTGTGTAATCTCACATGATTCTGACAGAACCAGTAAAGTCCTTTCAATTGCGCTGTCTGAAACACGCATTTGAATTATGTTCCCATTTAGAAGGCGGTTTTCCTAAAGTGAGATCTTTAAACTTTCTCAACTAAGACAGCCTCAGAAAAACAATATTGATAAAGCTAAAATGTGGCTTATAAGTTTCTGTGGAGATGACTGTGGCTTTGTAGTAGAGCCTGAGGTCAGGCAAGTTGATTCCTCCAGTTCCATTCTTCTTTCTCAAGATTGCTTTGGCTATTAGAGGTTTTTTGTATTTCCATACAAATCTTGAAATTATTTGTTCTAGTTCTGTGAAAAATACTGCTGGTAGCTTGATAGGGATTGCACTGAATCTGTAGATTGCTTTGGGTAGTATACTCATTGTCACTATATTGATTCTTCTGAACCATGAACATGGTATATTTCTCCATCTATTAGTGTCCTCTTTGATTTCTTTCATCAGTGTTTTATAATTTTCTACATATAGGTCTTTAGTTTCTTTAGGTAGATATATTCCTAAGTATTTTATTCTTTTCTTTGCAATGGTGAATGGAATTGTTTCTGTAATTTCTTTTTCTACTTTCTCATTATTAGAATAAAGTAAAAAAATTTTTTTTAAAAGTTTCTATGGAGAAAGAAAAATGAAAGAAGAAGAACAAAGAAAAATCCTCACTTCCAGGTGAATATGATAAGAAAGGTGTGGTACATATATATTCCATGCTCTATTAGCCACAGAAAGGATGAAATTATGCCATTTGCAGCAACATACATCATCCTAAGAGACTGTCATACTAAGTGAAGTCAGTCAGACAGAAATACAAATACCATATGATGTCACTTATATGGGGAACCTAAAATGTGACCCAAAGGAACATATTTACAACACAGAAAGAGACGCACAGACATAGAGAAAACACTTGTGGTTGCCAAGGGGGAAGTGTAGGGCAAGAGAAGGATTGGGAGTTTGGGGTTATCTGATGCAAACTATTCTATGCAGGATGGAAAGACCAAAAAACTCCTCCAGTATAGTACAGGGAAGAATATGCAATACTCTGTAAAAACCTAATTGGGAAAATCATCTGAAAACGAATGGCTGTATGTATGAAGAAACTTCACATTGCTGAACACCGGAAACTAATATAACACTAATAACCAACTAGTCTCCAATGTGGGCCTCCCTGAGAGCTCAGTTGGTAATGAATTGACCTGCAATGCAGGAGACTCAGTTTCAGTGCTGGGGGCAGGAAGATCTGCTGGAGAAAGGATAGGCTATCCATTTTAGTATTCCTGGGCTTTTCTTGTGGCTCAGCAGGTAAAGAAGAGTTACAAAATCATAATTCTGGAAGACCCAAAAGACAAAACGTGTGTGATTAGAGGCATGTATTCCAGACACGGGTCTGAGCTTGCATTCTGCAATCAATAATACTAGAATCCATCCCAAATGGGAAAGGCTGCCCCAGATGTACATCCTGGGAAAATTCCACATGGACCCCCTCCTACATCACAGAGATGTGGAGTAAGAGGTCACCAGGATTCTGAGGTTGGATCCCCTACCAGCTCCTGTTACCCTGGACATCGACTGCGTGAGGCTCATCCCCGTCAGCCGTCACACAGCCAACTCTACTAAAGCTCTGGTTCTGTTTTCTCCCCTACAGAGAGAGTCACTGAGACCAGACACATCCTCTTCCCCCTGGAATCAAGATCAACAACACGAAGATAACTTTCCTGTTTCCTGATTATCATGATCCTTCTCTCTTCACACTCACACTCCTTTCCCATCTCATCTCTCCTGGTCACTAATCACATGCTTTGTAGTGGTATTTGATTTCCGAGGGTTTAAATAAATTGGTTGAATATAGCCCAGATTCACTTGTGTCTGTCTGTTTTAAAACACACAAATCTACACAGTAAATTTAACTCCCTGGAAACNCTTCCTCACAGGAGGTTTTCATCACCACTGAGTGTACCAAAGCCTCACTGCCCCAAGGACCACTCAGGGAGGGCTATACTGCAAACACTTCACTAAGAAAGTGGATGTATATTGAGGAATAAACATATTAATAAACAAGGAATTATTATTTAGCACAGGAAATGCAGCTCAATATTCTGTCATAATGTAAATGGGAAAAGAATTTTAAAAAACAACAGATTCATGTATATGCATAACAGAAACGCTGTCCTGACACCTGACACTAACAAAAAATCCTTAATCAATTATACTGCAGTATAATTCAAAAATTAGCCTTCCCAGTTGGTGCTAGAGGTAAAGAATCCGCCTGTCAATACAAAAGATAAGAGGTGCAGGATCGATCCCTGGGTCAGGAAGATCCCCTGAGGAAGGAAATGGCAACCCATTTCACTGTTCTTTTCTTTTTTTTAATTATTTTTCAACTGAAGGATAATTGCTTTACAAAAAATTGTTGTTTCCTGTCAAACTTCAACATTGAATCAGCCATAGGTTTACATATATCCCCTCCCTTTTGAACATCCTCCCATCTCCCTCCCCATCCCCTCTAGGTTGATACAGAGCCCTGTTTGAGTTTCCTGAGACATACAGCAAATTCCCATTGGCTCTCTATTTTACATATGGTGATGGAAGTTTCCATGTCACTCCCTCCATATATCTCACCCTCTCCTCCCCTCTCCCCATGTCCATAAGTCTGTCTTCTTATGTCTGTGTCTCCATGACTGCCTGTAAATAAATTCTTCAGTACCATTTTTCTAGATTCCCTATATATGTATTAGAATATATTTACTTTTCCCTTTCTGACTCACTTCACTCTGTATAACAGGCTCTAGGTTCATCCATGTCATTAGAACGGACTCAAAGACGTTCATTTTTATGGCTGAGTAACAACTTCCCTTTCACTTTTCACTCTCCTGCATTGGAGAAGGAAATGGCAACCCACTCCAGTGTTCTTGCCTGGAGAATCCCGGGGACAGGGGAGCCTCATGGGCTGCCGTCTGTGGGGTTGCACAGAGTCGGACACGGCTGAAGCGACTCAGCAGCAGCAGCAGCAACATTCCACTGTGTATATGTACCACAACTTCTTCATCCGTTCATGTGGCTATGGGCATCTGGTTTGCTTCCATGTTCTAGCTATTGTAAACAGTGCTGCAGTGAACAATGGCATCAGTTCAGCTCAGTTCAGTTCAGTCGCTCAGTCGTGCTCGACTCTTTGCAACCCCATGAACCGCAGCACGCCAGGCCTCCCTGTCCATCACCAACTCTCGGAGTTCACTCAGACTCACATCCATTGAGTCCGTGATGCCATCCAGCCATCTCATCCTTGGTCATCCCCTTCTCCTGCCCCCAATCCCTCCCAGCATCAGTCTTTTCCAATGAGTCAGCTCTTCACATGAGGTGGCCAAAGTACTGGAGTTTCAGCTTTAGCATCAGTCCTTCCAAAGAAATCCCAGGGCTGATCTCCTTCAGAATGAACAATGGGATACATGTCTCTTTTTCAGTTTTGGTTTCCTCAGGGTATATGGCTAAGAGTGGGATTACTGGATCATATGCTGGTTTTATTCCTAGTTTTTTTTTTTTTTTTTTTTTTAAGGAATCTCCATACTGTCTTTCATAGTGGCTGTATCAATTTACATTCCCACCAACAGGGCAAAAACATTCCCTTTTCTGCACACCCTCTCCTGCATTTATTGTTTGTAGACATTTTGATGATGGCCATTCTGACCTTTATTTGACCTCATGTGAGGTGATATTTCATTGTAGTTTTGAGTTGAATTTCCCTAATAATGAACGATGTTGAGCATCTTTTCATGTGTTTGTCAGCCATCTGTATGCTTTCTTTGGAGAAATGTCTTTTTGGGTCTTTTTCCATTTGATTGGGCTGTTTGTTTTTCTGGTGTTGAGTTGTGTGAGCTGCTTGTATTTTTTGGAAGTTAATCCTTGACTTGTCAGTTGTTTCATTTGCTATTATTTTCTCCCGTTCTGAGGGTTGTCTTTTCACCTTGCCTGTCGTTTCCTTTGCTGTGCAAAAGCTTTTACGTTTAAACAGGTCCCACTAGTTTGCTTTTGCTTTTATTTCCGTTATCTAGGAGGTGGGTCGTAGAGGATCCTGCTTTGATTTATGTCATCAAGTGTTTTGCCTATGTTTTCCTCTGACCTTTACAGTTTCTGGTCTTACGTTTGTTTTGGTCTTTAATCCGTTTTGAGTGGATCTTCGTGTATGGTGTTAGGAAGTGCTCCAATTTCATTCTTTCACACGTAGCTGTCCAGGTTTACCATTTACTGAAGAGTCTGTCTTTGTCCCATTGTGTATTGCTGCCTCCTTTGCCAATAAGATACCCATAGGTGCATGGGTTTATTTCTGGGTTCTCTATCTTGTTCTCTTGGTCTGTATTTCTGTTTCTGTGCCAGTATCATACTGTCTTGATGCCTGTATCTTTGTAGTATAATCTGAAGTCAGCAAGGTTGATTCCTCCAGCTCCACTCTTCTTTCTCAAGACTGCTTTGAGTATATGGGGTCTTTTGTGTTTCCACCTGAGTTGTGAAAATTTTTGTTCTAGTTCTGTGACAAATGCCATTGATAATTTGATAGGGATCACGTTGATTCTGTAGATTGGGTTTGGTAGTATAGTCAGTTTCACAATATGGATTCTTCCTACGCAGGAACATGGAACATCTCTCCATCTGTTTATGTCATCTTTGATTTCTTTCATCAGTTCAGTTCAGTTCACTTCAGTGCTCATTTGTATCCAACTCTTTGTGACCCCATGAACTGCATCATGCCAGGCCTCCCTGTCCACCACCAACTCCCAGAGTTTACCCAAACTCATGTACGTTGAATCAGTGATGCCATCTGACCATCTCATCCTCTGTCATTCCCTTCTCCTCCTGCCCTCAATTTTTCCCACCATCAGGGTCTTTTCAAATGAGTCAGCTTTTGCACCAGGTAGTCAAAGTATTGGAGTTTCAGCTTCAACATCAGTCTTTCCAATGAACACCCAAGACTGATCTCCTTTAGGATGGACTGGCTGGATCTCCTTGCAGTCCAAGGGACTCTCAAGAGTCTTCTCCAACGCCACAGTTCAAAAGCATCAATTCTTCAGTGCTCCGCCTTCTTCACAGTCCAACTCTCACATCCATACGTGACCACTGGAAAAACCATAGCCTTGACTAGACGGACCTTTGTTGGCAAAGTAATGTCTCTGCTTTTGAATATACTGTCTAGGTTGGTCATAAGTTTCCTTTCAAGGAGTAAGCATTTTTTAATTTCATGGCTGCAGTCACCATCTGAAGTGATTTGGAGGCCCCCGAATAAAATCAGCCACTGTTTCCACTTTTCGCCATATATTTGCCATGAAGTGATGGGACCAGATACTATGACCTTCGTTTTCTGAATCTTGAGCTTTATGCCAAGTTTTTCACTCTCCTCTTTCACTTTCATTAAGAGGCTCTTTAGTTCTTCTTCACTTTCTGCCATAAAGATGGTGTCATCTGCATATCTGAGGTTATTAATATTTCTTCCAGCAATCTTGATTCCAATTTGTGCTTCCTCCAGCCCAGCTTTTCTCATGATGTACTCAGCATATAAATTATATAAGCAGGGTGACAATATAGAGCCTTGACATACTCTTTTTCTTATTTGGAACCAGTCTGTTGTTCCATGTCCAGCTTTAACTGTTGCTTCCTGACCTGCATACAGATTTCTCAAGAGGCAAGTCAGGTGGTCTGGTATGCCCATCTCCTTCAGAATTTTCAAGAGTTTATTGTGATCCACACAGTGAAAGGCTTTGGCTTAGTCAATAAAGCAGAAATAGATGTTCTTCTGGAACTCTTTTACATTTTGGATGATCCAGCAAATGTTGGCAATTTGACCTGTGGTTCCTCTGCCTTTTCTAAAAGCAGCTTGAACATCTGGAAGTTCACGGTTCACGTATTGCTGAAGCTGGCTTGGAGAATTTTGAGCATTACTTTACTAGCGTGTGAGATGAGTGCAATTGTATGGCAGTTTGAGCATTCTTCGCATTGCCTTTCTTTGTCATTGGAATGAAAACTGACCTTTTCCAGTCCTGTGGCCACTGGTGAGTTTTCCAAATGCTGGCATATTGAGTGCAGCACTTTCACAGCATCATCTTTCAGGATTTGAAATAGCTCAACTGGAATTCCATCACTTCTACTAGCTTTGTTCATAGTGATGCTTTCTAAGGCCCACTTGACTATGCATTCCAGGATGTCTGGCTCTAGGTGAGTGACCACACCATCGTGACTATCTGGGTTGTGAAGATCTTTTTTTCTACAGTTCTGTGTGTTCTTGCCACCTCTGTTTAATATCTTCTGTTTCTGTTAGGTCCCTACAATCTATCTGTTATTGAGCCCATCTTTGCATGAAATGTTCTCTTGGTATCTCTAGTTTTCTTGAAGAGATCTCTAGTATTTCCCATTCTATTGTTTTCCTCTATTTCTTTGCACTGATCGCAGAGAAAGGCTTTCTTGTCTCTCCTTGCTATTCTTTGGAACTCTGCATTCAGATGCGTATATCTTTCCTTTTCTCCTTTGCTTTTCACTTCCCTTCTTTTCACAGCTATTTGTGAAGCCTCCTTGGACAGCCATTTTGCTGTTTTGCATGTGTTTTTCTTGGATAGGTCTTGATTCCTGTCTCCTGTACAATGTCATGAACCTCCGTCCATAGTTCATCAGGCACTCTGTCTGTCAGATCTAGCCCCTTAAATTTATTTCTCACTTCCAATGTAATGTCATAAGGAATTTGATTTAGGTCATACGTGAATGGTCTAGTGGTTTCCTCTACTTCTTCAATTTCAGTCTGAATATGGCAATAATCAGCATATCCCAAATCAAGATATAAAAATCATCCATCACTGCCAAAAATGTCCCTTCTTTCCTTTATCATTAAATGTCTTCCTCTCCAGGCTCAGGTAGCAGTGGATCTGACGTTTATCACCTAGAACCTCAGAAAACCTCATTTTCCCCTGCTCCTATGGGTCAGTTCGTTTGGGAAATTTATCCATAGGATGGCAAACACAAGGATTCACTGATTTCACAGCCATGTGAAAGGACTTGGCAGGCTTATATAAGACTTTGTACATTTTCTATTTATTGGACAGCGGTTTTCTGCCCACTGTGGCTGTTTTGAGTAACTTTGATGCAGTTCCGTGATGACTAGTAACAAGTCATTCAGCGCTGTTCATTATGGCCAGTCTCTTGCAATGTGTCTCCTCAGTTCAGTTCATTCACTCAGTCGTGTCCGACTCTTTGTGACCCCATGGACTGCAGCACGCCAGGCCTCCCTGTCCATCACCATCACCCGGAGCTTGCTCAAACTCACGTCCATTGAGTGGATGATGACATGCAACCATCTCATCCTCTGTGGCCCCTTTATCTTCCTGCCCTCAATCTCTCCCAGCATCAGGCTCTTTTCTAGGCACTCAGTCTCCTCACTAACTTATCCAATTCTTTTTGGGTTCTTTCCTTTTGAATATTTGCTTGGTGAGCATTCTTCATGTGTGCCAAATATATGTATTTTTCTCATGTACGTGTAGAGAGAGATATATAAGACCACCAAGTTCTTTGTTATACAAGTGATTTGCACATAATTATCAGATATTTGACTATCATTCACTATGTGAAATGTCATATGTACTTTGTATGTCTGTGTGTGTATGATGTGTGTACACACAGACATCCTTTCATGTGAGTTCTTCTTAAGCTGCTTTATTTATTTATTTTAAATGATTTTAGTTGTGCTGGGTCTTTGTTGCTGCACCCAGGCTCTCTTTAGTTGCACTGAGCGGGGGCTACTCTCCTGTTGTGATGAGCAAGTTGCTCAGTGGTTTGGCATTGCTCGTGGTGGAACACGGGCATAGGCAAGCTGGCTTCAGCAGTTGTGGTGCCAAAGGCCTAATCTGTCCTGCAGCATATGGGATTCTCCCTGACCAGGGTCACGCTTGTGTCCCCTGTGTTTGCTGTGGATTCGTATCTACGGGGCCACCATGGAAGTCCTCTTCTGTTTTTATACAAGAAGAGTCTGTTTCTGATAAAATTTACAAATGTTTTCTCTAATTTCTTGTACTTTGGGGCTATTATATCACCAAAGAATACACGGCCAGGGTTGCCAGTCAACTAAGGTCTGTCTAGTTAGCTGTGTTTCTCAGGTTCAAGGAAAGGATTATAAGCAAGGTGTTAACTTTTTTTCTTCCTTCCTAAAATTCTGGATCTCTCCATGTTTATTTGTTTGTAAACATGACTTAGTTTGTATTTACAGTTCATCTTTGGAATTATGCTCAGAGTTAATGTGTTGACATGACAGCCTTGTCATTTGATACTTACTTGATGTTACACATAATTCTTCTCTGGTGAATGTCCTACTGTTCAGAGACACAGACATGATACAGTACATGGGGCCTTAGAAGGGTGAAACAAATGACTTGTCACATTTTTATCAGTTTCATCAAACAACTTCAATATCTTTTGTTTTTAAGCAACTGTCACGTGTGGAGACCAGTATTCATTTGTGGAGAACTGATAAAACCCTATATTTACAAATATGAATGTAAGTATGAGTATTTCAGTGTTTGACTGGAAATCTTGGTTTAACTTCCCTCAAGAACTCCATTTATCTGAATTCTAGGTTTAACAGTTTCAAGTAGCACCAGGTGCTGGTCCTAAATCTTCTGAGCATCTCATTTGTCATGAACACAGTGTCCGATCACAGAACTTGGATGGGCCCTCACAATGTTGAGGGACCTGTTGCTGTTGTCCTTTAGTCACTGAGTCATGTCCGACTCTCTGTGACCAGCTGGACTGTAGCCCAGCAAGCTTCTTGGTCCATGGGATTCTACAGGCAAGAATACTGGAGTGGGTTGCCATTTCGTCTTCCAGGGGATCTTTCCCACGCAGGGATCGAACTTGCCTCTCTTGTCTCCAGCCAGGTTCTCTACCACCAGCGCCACCTGGGAAGCCCATGAGCAATCTGAGGACACGCATAATCTGACTTAAATTGTCCCAGCGTGACCCAAATCTCATAGACTCACTGTGGCCTTGAGCAAGCTGCATACACCTCGTCGGGCTATGAGACTATAAATCGGCTTTAGCTACTAATTTTCTCTCTCTCAAGTAGACTAGTGAGTGTGTTTATACAGCGAGCAGTGGTGTTTCCATGTTTCGGGAACACAGGTGGGCGGTTTTTCCTCCCATCATGCTGAGTGATTGTGGGAAGGTGTGAGGGAGAGAGAATGGGTGTAGATGTGTAGAGGTGGCACGCAGTAGGTCAGAGTTGATTCTTGCCCAAACATGTGGTGCTGAGTAGATAGACAGGGCAGAGAGGAGGGGCGGCCCTCCAGGTGGGGACAGAGCTCACTTCTAGGAGGTCACTGCCTGCATTTCCCAGCAGGTAAGATGTCTTCACACCAACAGACAAGGCTGTGGGCTCTGTCATACCCCAGAATGAGGGGCAGGGGAAACACAGCAATTAAAATAAAGTGTTCAGAAGGTTGCCTGGTCCAACGTAGGCATGCAGGAACACAAGGTTATGAATGGTAAATTGATTTTGGTCAGGAGAAATCAATTTCATGCCTGGGAAATAGAAATACAGAGACTTTTTGAACTGGGTTTTGCTAATATGCTCATGCTGTTTATAAGCTGTTGGGGACTTCCCTGGAGATGCAGTGGTGAAGAATCCACCTGCCAGTGCAGGGGAGACAGGTGGGATCCTTGGTCTGGGTTGATCTCACATGACTCGGGGGAATGAATCCCGTGCCCCACAACTACTGATCCTGAGGTCTAAATCCCGGGGGTTGGGAGTACTGATCCCCAATCCACAGCTACTGAAGCCTACAACCCCTAGAGCCCGTGGTCCACAACAAGGGAAGCCCCGCAAGGAGGAGCCTGGGCACTGCAGCTAGAGAGTAGGCGCTGCTCGCTGCTCGTGGAGAAAGCCCGCACAGCCGCAAAGGCCCAGGAGAGCCGAAAAGAAACAGACTAGTTGAAGACATTTTAAAAAACCTGCTAGGTCTATTCCATCACATGTTCTAGAAGGCATCCTAGAAGACAGCAAGAAGTAACTGGTGAACTGTAGAATTAGATAGGGATGAGGAAATATATTGCCTGCTCTCCTTGTTGTCATAAGAATGGTGGTGTTCAGAGCACCCACGAATCGACACGCACATCAACACAGAATGGACTGTTGTTAATGCCTGAAATATGCAACAATACATCTAAATGAGAGTAAATTAAGACGGTTGTGTATATGTAACTTTTCTCTCTCTCACAGATAATGGTACAAATACAATTGAATTTATTCATGTTTCCGAGAAAGCTCTGGTAGCAATTAATGTCAACGCGGATGAAACAGGCAAGAAGACAGAGCAGGTTCTACTATTCGGTATGTATGACATCCCATGGTTCCCACTGCCATTGTCACATAGTAAGACCACTGTCAGGACTTCAGTTCAGAATCTCAGGAGGGGCTGACAATATTCAGGATTCAGTGTATAAGACCTGCATCTTTCACAGTTAAGGATCCGGGAAGGTAATCCACCAAGAAACAGGTGATAGGGTGTGTATGTCATATCATCAAACGTTTCCAAATAATTCCTACCTGTTGAAACTTAAAAAATTGATTGCTACTAGAAGTTGTTTTTAACGTGTCAACTAATTGCAAGCTGTGACTGTAATGAGTCTGACCTCAGAGGCTTTATTTTGTACAAGTGTCCGCACGCATTCTAAGNTGATAGGGTGTGTATGTCATATCATCAAACGTTTCCAAATAATTCCTACCTGTTGAAACTTAAAAAATTGATTGCTACTAGAAGTTGTTTTTAACGTGTCAACTAATTGCAAGCTGTGACTGTAATGAGTCTGACCTCAGAGGCTTTATTTTGTACAAGTGTCCGCACGCATTCTAAGCCTTGGAACAAAAACTTTTTAAGTTAGTCTTTATCCCGTTCAGTTATCCAAATACATTGTCTTGTCCATACTGACGTCATCTCAAATAACCACGGAGAAGCACTAAGTGCTGTGTGAACCAATAGGCTCTGAGGTGTCTGTATCAGAAAAGGTGCAGTATTAAAGGATAAATCACCTCCCACTATTTTGTGTGATGTCGTAAATATGTCTGTCAGGGGAGAACCCTGTCTCCTATTTATCTGGATTCAGAACAAGACCTGAGTGGCAGGTACAGACACAAGGAAGTTGGCCAAGGAGCAACTTGGTTCTTTACCATTACGGAAGGAGCCCCCAATTCATGGAGCCCTATGAGTCTTTCAGGTCCTCTTTCTGATGCTGGGGTGGGGGACTAACTACAGAGCTGGACAGGGGATAATTTCTCAGGGAGACAGCAGACATCTGTGTCATGGGAAATGGTAACCGAGACCTTTTAAACTATTCCAAGGGAAATCTGATAGGCACATTGTTTTCATTCTGTATGAAGACATTTTTAGGACTTCTAACACGTAAATTTCTACCTCTTGCATGTTGATATTCAGGCAAAGACAATGACGTTGACAAGGAATACTTAGAGATATTCAAGAAGGAGGCTCTAAATCGGAAGATTGCAGAAGAAAACATTAAGGATCTAACCGAACCTGGTAATGGACGTATATTTTTTCTGAACATTCCTTTCGCCTCAGATGTAAATATGCTGCCAGGAAACACATCAAGTTATTGACAATATGTTCTTCCATAGTANGGATCTAACCGAACCTGGTAACGGACGTATATTTTTTCTGAACATTCCTTTCGCCTCAGATGTAAATATGCTGCCAGGAAACACATCAAGTTATTGACAATATGTTCTTCCATAGTAAACATTCATATACTCTCGAATGGTATTCATTGGTGGATTCTTCATTTTGTTCCCCCAGATAAATGTCTTGCTGTGGCATGAAAATAACTTCAAAACACCCTAATTGTAAGTAAGCATAATCTGTTATAAGCGCTGTTTCATCAAATGAGTCACCAAGTAAACTTGGTGATTTGATACCTTCCAATTTTGCAGGTAACACTCCTTTGGTGCCAGTAGCTTACTTTCTATCACTAGCGACGTTTCTCTTACATGAGATAATTTCTTTCTCTCGAGCCATATTAAATAGCAAAAGAGTTGGTTGATTCGTGCTGAACAGCTGTGGTGGGAAAGCCTTCACCTGCTGGAATCTTGCCGACCAGAGTCATCAGAGAGAAGCGGGAATGGCCGCAAGCTGGTGAACACTAATTAGTATTACTGTCAGTCCTGACCTCTTGTCCATCCACATCCCGCCTTCAGAAAAACTGAAATTAAAGAGAGCTCATGTTTTCTGTGGGACCTGTGTGTAAACTGACATGATTCTGACAGAACTGGAGAGGCTTTCCAACCACAATGTCTGAAACATGCGTTTGAATTATATTCCCATTCAGAAGGTGATTTTCTCAAAGTGAGACCTTTAAACTTTCTAAACTAAGACAGCCTCAGAAAACAACACTGATGAGGCTAAAGTGTGGCTTCTAATTTTCTATGGAGAAAGAAAAATGAAAGAAAAAGAACAAAGAAAAATCCTCACTTCCAGGCGAATATGATAAGAAAGGTGTGGTACATATATATTCCATGTAATATTACTCAGCCGCAAAAAAGATGACATCATGCCATTTGCAGCAACATACATCGTCCTAAGAGACTGTCATACTAAGCGAAATCTTAGTTT
This sequence comes from Antidorcas marsupialis, assembly GCA_006408585.1. Taxonomy (NCBI): domain Eukaryota; kingdom Metazoa; phylum Chordata; class Mammalia; order Artiodactyla; family Bovidae; genus Antidorcas; species Antidorcas marsupialis. Next base: position 50,221 of record SJYB01005551.1, on the reverse strand, counting down.
TCTGAATGTTGAGCTTTAAGCCAACTTTTTCACTCTCCTCTTTCACTTTCATTAAGAGGCTCTTTAGTTCTTTGAGGACCAGATACTTTTGAACTGTGGTGTTGGAGAAGAGTCAGACGGAAAGACAAATACCATATGATATCACTTATATGGGGAACCTAAAATGTGACTCGTAGGACCATATTTGCAACACGGAAAGAGACGCACAGACATAGAGAAAGCATTTGTGGTTGCCAAGGGGGAAGGATATGGCAAGAGAAGTATTGGGAGTTTGCGGTTATTATATGCAGGATGGAAAGACCAAAAACTCCTCCAGTACAGTACAGGGAAGAATATGCAATGCTCTGTAAAAACCTAATTGGGAAAATCATCTGAAAATGAATGGCTATATGTATGAAGAAACTTCACATTGCTGAACACCAGAAACTAATATAACATTAATAATCAACTAGCCTCCAATGTGAGCCTCCCTGAGAGCTCAGTTGCTAAAGAATTGATCTGCAATGCAGGAGACCCAGTTTCAATTCTGGGGACAGGAAGATCTGCTGGAGAAGGGATAGGCTATCCATTTCACTATTCATGGGCTTTTCTTGTGGCTCAGCAGGTACAAAAGAGTTAAAAAATAAAAATTCTTGAAGACCCAAAAGACAAAACGTATGTGATTAGAGGCATGTATTCCAGACACAGACCTGAACTTGCATTCTGAAATCAATAATATTAGAATCCATCCCAAATGAGAAAGGTTGCCCCATATGTACATCCTGGGGAAATGGTACATGGACCCCCTCCTACATCACAGAGATGTGGACTAAGAGGCCACCAGGATTCTGTGCATTGGATCCCCTACCAGCTCCTGTACCCTGGACATCGACTGCGTGAGGCTCACGCCTGTCAGCCGTCACACAGTCGACTCTACTAAAGCTCTGGTTCTGTTTTTTCAGCTACAGAGAGAGTCACTGAGACCATCCTCTTCCCCCTGGAATCAAGATCAACAACATGAAGATGACTTTCCTGTTTCCTGATTATCATGATCCTTCTCTCTTCACACTCACGCTCCTTTCCCATCTCGTCTCTCCTGGTCACTAATCATGTCCTGCGTGGTGGTATTTGATTTCTGTGGGTTTAAATAAATTGGTTCAGTATAGACCAGATTCACNCTGGAATCAAGATCAACAACATGAAGATGACTTTCCTGTTTCCTGATTATCATGATCCTTCTCTCTTCACACTCATGCTCCTTTCCCATCTCGTCTCTCCTGGTCACTAATCATGTCCTGCGTGGTGGTATTTGATTTCTGTGGGTTTAAATAAATTGGTTCAGTATAGACCAGATTCACTCGAGTCTTTACCGAATGTCTGTTTAAAAACACACAAATATGCACAGTAAATTTAACTCCCTGGAAACATATGCATTTCCTAAGATAGGTGTTTATCAGAGACAATTCTAAGAAAGATGAACTGGAGATGCCAACGAGGTGTCCAGGGCAGAAGGAGAAAAAGGTCTAAACCATCACGGGACAAGGGGCAGGGTGATGAACCTTCTACTGCAGTGGGAGGGGGTGGTCTGCTGAAGAAGGATGTCCCTAGAAAGCAGTGTGCTCACTGCAGGGGAAGGAGGTGGTGTTCTGCTCTCTGAGCTTCATAGAGAGGAAATGTAAGGTGTCATGGACCACAGCTGCAGGGAAATGTGTAATCTGACAGCATCAGCCCTTCTACAATTGAGCTGAAGGATGGATACTTTCTAACGATTGGATCAGTGGGAAGGGAAGAGCCCCTGAGACCAGACAGGTCCTTCTCTGCACAGCATCGAGACAAACAACACAAGGACGAGTTTCCTGGCTCCTGATCAACACCATCCTTCTCTCTTCACACTCACACTCCATTTCCCATCTCATTTCTCCTAGACACTAATCACAACCAGTCTTGTGGTGTTTGATTTCTGAGGGTTTAAATAAACTGGTTACTTTAACTTACATGTGTTTGTTCCGAAANCTAGAAAGCAGTGTGCTCACTGCAGGGGAAGGAGGTGGTGTTCTGCTCTCTGAGCTTCATAGAGAGGAAATGTAAGGTGTCATGGACCACAGCTGCGGGGACACGTGTACTCTGACAGCACCAGCCCTTTTGAAATTGAGCTGAAGGACGGACACTCCCTAACAATTGGATCAGTGGGAAGGGAAGAGCCCCTGAGACCAGACAGGTCCTTCTCTGCACAGCATTGAGACAAACAACACAAGGACGAGTTTCCTGGCTCCTGATCAACACCATCCTTCTCTCTTCACACTCACACTCCATTTCCCATCTCATCTCTCCTAGACACTAATCACAACCAGTCTTGTGGTGTTTGATTTCTGAGGGTTTAAATAAACTGGTTACTTTAACTTACATGTGTTTGTTCCGAAAGCCCCCACTGTCTAACACACAAAAATGCACATTAAACTTAACCAACCAGAAACATATGCCTCTAAGAGGTTAGCTGCCCCACCAGAGACAATGATGGAGTAAATAGAGATGTCCTAGAGGTGTCCAGGGGAGAAAAAGGAAAAGGACTAAGCAATCAAGGGTAGAGGTCAAGGCTCTGATTCTCATACTGCGGTGCGAGGGGGCAGTCTGGTCAAGAACCACATCCCTAGAGAGCATCTCATCCATAACAGGAAGGGAACCTGAATTCCAGTCTCCGAGCTTCATAGAGAGGAAGCGTAAGAAGCCATGGGCCACAACTGGGAAAAACTGCGTATTCTGAGAGCACCAGCGCTTCTGCAGTTGAGCTGAAGGGTGGATACTTCTTGACCTTTGGGTCACTGGGAATCAAAGGTGGAGGAGCCCCTGAGCCTTGGTCAATTCATAGCACCACGACTCAGGGTGGTGTTCACAGCTAAAACATGATTGACAGCTCAGTCAAGAGGTTGTGAGTCTTCATAACAGTTAAAGGTGGTCTTCCAGCCTCTTATATTTCTGACACCAGTGGATGCTAGGATTTCCAAGGAGTGGCATTCCCAGGGTCATGGGCAGAACACACTGGTCAGCTTCCCATGGTGGTCGAGCTGTTTGCAGTCTAGAAGAGCTAGCCCCCTCAAGATAGAGAACTGTGTCCAAGGGTTGGGGCCACGGCTCTTAGATATTTGATCTAAGAGCTGGGAAAATAATACTAGAAGTAATGTAACAGAATAAATGTTTCAGATCCTATACACATATGGCCTTCAAATGGGCTACAGCTGGCTGGCCGTTGTCAAAGAAACCAGTAATGAATCTTTCCATGGCTTCAGTTCAGTTCAGTGCAGTCGCTCAGTCATGTCCAACTCTTTGCAACCTCATGAACTGCAGCACACTAGGCCTCCCTGTCCATCACAGATTCCCGGAGCCTACCCAGACTCATGGGTATTGAGTTGCTGATGCCATCCACCATCTCATCCTCTGTTGTCCCCTTCTCCTCCTGCCCTGAGTCTTTCCCAGCATCAGGTAGCCAAAGGATTGGAGTTTCAGCTTCAGCATCAGTCTTTCCAATGAATAATCAGAATGGATTTCCTTTAGGATGGACTGGTTGGATCTCCTTGCAGTCCAAGAGACTCTCCAGAGTCTTCTCCAACACCACAGTTCAAAAGCATCAATTCTTCAGTGCTCGGTGTTCTTTATAGTCCAACTCTCACATCCATTCATGACCACAGGGAAAACCATAGCCTTGACTAGACGGAGTTTTGTTGGCAAAGTAATGTCTCTGCTTTTTAATATGCTGTCTAGGTTGGTCATAACTTTTCTCCCAAGGAGTAAGAGTCTTTTAATGTCATGGCTGCAGTCACAATCTGTGGTGATTTTGGAGCCCCCAAAATAAAGTCTGCCACTGTTTCCACTGTTTTCTCATCTATTTGCCATGACGTGATGGGAGTGGACGTCATGATCTCACTTTTCTGAATGTTGAGCTTTAAGTCAACTCTTTCATCCTCCTCTTTCACTTTTGTCAAGAGGCTCTTCAGTGTTTCTCCACTTTCTGCCATAAGGGTGGTGTCATCTGCATATCTGAGGTTATGGATATTTCTCCTGGCAGTCTTGATTCCAGCTTGTGCTTCATCCAGCCCAGCGTTTCTCATGATGTCCTCTGCACATAAGCTGGAGACCTAAAGTCACACACGCCTCAGAGGCAGAAAAGCAAAAAATAAAACAGAAGCGAAATTGCCACAAATTCATAAGACAATCTAAAAACGGTACCCAGGCAAAACATTTTAAAAAGTGGACAGACTCGTAGAATTTTGATAGATACAACCAACCAAAGCAAAGTCTCAAAACACATCTGTACGTTGTGTGCTCAAGTCGTGTTGTGTTCTTCTCACAGATACACACTCAACTCCTTCTTCCAACTATACTCAGAGCATCACTCAAAACCTTCTCTACGGAAATATTTGTTCTTTCAAAAACTGGATCCCAGCACACTCTAAGTTCCCACCATTTTTATTCTTCACCCTACAACTCTGACAACTGTTTCTTAGCTTTGGTTCATCTGTATCTGACTCCTTTCCTGGAAAGATGGCTCACTGGACAAGGTACTGAGTCTACCTGCTTCCTGCTGGATTCTGAGGCTTGGGCTCTTGGTGGCACTAAATCAGTATTTACTGAATTCAGGACAAAGNTTGTGTGCTCAAGTCGTGTTGTGTTCTTCTCACAGATACACGCTCAACTCCTTCTTCCAACTATACTCAGAGCATCACTCAAAACCTTCTCTACGGAAATATTTGTTCTTTCAAAAACTGGATCCCAGCACACTCTAAGTTCCCACCATTTTTATTCTTCACCCTACAACCCTCGCAACTGTTTCTTAGCTTTGATTCATCTGTATCTGACTCCTTTCCTGGAAAGATGGCTCACTGGACAAGGTACTGAGTCTACCTGCTTCCTGCTGGATTCTGAGGCTTGGGTTCTTGGTGGCACTAAATCAGTATTTACTGAATTCAGGACAAAGCGGGACCTGAGGAATCTTATAGAACACACGTTCTTAATTATGCACGTGTAGGNTATTCTTCACCCTACAACTCTGGCAACTGTTTCTTAGCTTTGGTTCATCTGTATCTGACTCCTTTCCTGGAAAGATGGCTCACTGGACAAGGTACTCAGTCCACCTGCTTCCTGCTGGATTCTGAGGCTTGGGCTCTTGGTGGCACTAAATCAGTATTTACTGAATTCAGGACAAAGCAGGACCTGAGGAATCTTATAGAACACACGTTCTTAATTATGCACATGTAGGTAAACATTTGCAGCACGTGGTACTGAACTGAATCTCCAGTCTGTTCCTGTGAGATAAAGGAGAAATCAAGACTGTGCAGAGAATGAAACGCTTCTTTCACTCATGAACCCACCCTGAGAAGGGCAGGTTTCAGATTTACTGCTTATATTGGCTTTTGTTTCCAACCTAACGTTAGTTAAGACTCACCCTTTGTTACATAGGTTGGAGGGATGGAGAACTTGAATCTTTATAAATAGATATTAATAACACAGCTGGATCAAGGAGTGAGTCAAGAGGCCGACTGACTGNAGTCTGTTCCTGTGAGATAAAGGAGAAATCAAGACTGTGCAGAGAACAAAATGCGTCTTTCACTCCGTGCACCCACCTTGAGAAGGGCAGGTTTCATATTTACTACTTATATTAGCTTTTGTTTCCAACCTAACATTAGTTAAGACTCACCCTTTATTACATAGGTTGGAGGGATGGAGAACTTGAATCTTTAGAAATAGATATTAATAACACAGCTGGATCAAGGAGTGAGTCACGAGGCTGACTGATTGAAATTTCCACAGACGAATTAACTGTCCATAATTCAGTAAAACTAACATGCATGATGCAAAGAAAACAGACACTGACCCATAAATACCAGTACTGGAACACAGAAACAAAGGTGCCCGGTGGTGAGACACAATGGGACCTTTCTCAGTGGGACCGGTCCTCTCTGACATGTGTAGGAAATTTCCTCCTGTCCACGTCAACCTGGAAGCCTAAAAGTTTCCATAGTATTAGGAAGGTCATTGTTGTGTTGCTTTTCTTTTCATTCACATCTCTCTGTTCCTGTCTACCTCGAGAGCTTTGAGAGGTTCTCAAAGGCAAAAGGAGCTCAAAGGAAGCTCCGAGTGCTGAGAATTTCTAGCAGGAAACGTTGATGCTACCTGCTGTGTTCATGTTGAGTGCTGATCTGTCTTTTATTGGACTCTGTGCACCTCAAAGTGTTTTCCTGATATTTAGTGGAAAAGATGATAACTCTGTTCTTAGGGTAATGGGGGACCCTTGGGAGCTATGCTGAAATGTCCAACCTGGTAACCATCAGGCAAACTCTACTCTGTGTTACCTGCTTCTACCACTCTATCTTGTTCTACTTACAGAAGGAAGACAGGATATGCAATCCTGTATGTCTCACCGGGCTTTCCTGGCGGCTCAGATGGGAAAGAGTTCCCAATGCAAAAGACTCAGGTTAGATCCCTGGGTTGGGGAGATCCCCTAGAGAAGGGAATGACTCCCCACTCCAGGTATTCCTGCCTGGAGCGTCCCAAGGAGAAGAGCCTGGTAGAATACAGTCCATGGGGTCGCAAAGAGTCAGACACAGCTGAGGGACAAGCACTCTCACTAGTCTAACTGAACTCTGATGACTGTCTTTCCCTCGTGTCACAGGTCTCAGGGACAGTCAGTCACTGTCGGGATGCTGGCTGTCTTCTAGAAACTTCTGGGCCAGTGTCCCCAGTCTTCTAGATCCTTCTTCCTTGGCTACTGGACAGAACTGACCAGGACCCCTACTTGTGAATCCACACTCCCATGCGTGTGACTGAATGAACCTTGGACGTGGCTCTGGATTCAGAGTCCTTCACAGGTCCTTTGGTCTTTTTTTTTTTTTTTCNCTGAGGGACAAGCACTCTCACTAGTCTAACTGAACTCTGATGACTGTCTTTCCCTCGTGTCACAGGTCTCAGGGACAGTCAGTCACTGTCGGGATGCTGGCTGTCTTCTAGAAACTTCTGGGCCAGTGTCCCCAGCCTTCTAGATCCTTCTTCCTTGGCTACTGGACAGAACTGACCAGGACCCCTACTTGTGAATCCACACTCCCATGCGTGTGACTGAATGAACCTTGGACGTGGCTCTGGATTCAGAGTCCTTCACAGGTCCTTTGGTCTTTTTTTTTTTTTTTCCACCAAGAAATGGCCTTGTTATTCACATAGCTGCCCACATTTTCTCATCAAGAAAAAAGGAAACAAAACAGGAATCTCCCTGAATCAGGACTGCCATGTTGTTCCAGTGTTGAAGATGACACACTTTCAATACAGGGGCTGCTGATTCCATCTGTGGTTCAGCAACGAAGACCCCTGGTTGAGAAAAATGGCAAAGAACAGATTATTTGACTGTTGGAGTGACCTTGAAAATAAGTAGGCATTTAGAATTAACAAAATTTTTCTTTCTTTAAAAGTCCTAGATCTCCCAGAACTACCGTCTTGCTATCTCATTTGCCTGAGAAATAACTGAGTCAATGAGTGAATGGTGCATTACAGATTGGATGGCTAAAGGGGTGTCTTCAAAGCGAGAGATGGAAATGNTTTTTTTTTTTCCACCAAGAAATGGCCTTGTTATTCACATAGCTGCCCACATTTTCTCATCAAGAAAAAACGAAACAAAACAGGAATCTCCCTGAATCAGGACTGCCATGTTGTTCCAGTGTTGAAGACGACACACTTTCAATACAGGGGCTGCTGATTCCATCCGTGGTTCAGCAAGGAAGACCCCTGGTTGAGAAAAATGGCAAAGAACAGATTATTTGACTGTTGGAGTGACCTTGAAAATAACTAGGCATTTAGAATTAACAAAATTTTTTTTTCTTTAAAAGTCCTAGATATCCCAAGAACTACTGTCTTGCTTTCTCATTTGCCTGAGAAATAACTGAGTCAATGAGTGAATGGTGCATTACAGATTGGATGGCTAAAGGGGTGTCTTCAAAGCGAGAGATGGAAATGCATTGCTGACGTGGCCTTTCAGAGCAGGTTAAGGGGCACTGCTCAGATCAGGTCCTTGTTTACAAGGAGGACAGAGTCTGCTCTGGAGCAGGAGAAGGTGATTAGCTTTGTGGTGAGGTCCTCCTAACTGCAGAGAAGTAGGAGGCTTTCTAAGGTTCTCTCAGGAAATCATTTAACTACATGAAACCACACACTCAATTTTACTTTAAGAAAATAAATTTTGTTCCACTTGCTCAATGTTAAGGAAACAATAGGAAGCAACACAGGCCTGGGGGATATGTGTCCTGGACAGTTTATCCCGTTTTGGATCTCAAGGTACGAAGGAAAATAAAGCCTCCTGACCTGACACATTGGCAGTGTATTGTGGTTTCTCAGTCACCCTAAAGGACAAATGTCCAGATTCACTCAACCTTCTCCTAAAGCAATCTGCGTGATTAAAATCACAAAATGTCGTTGAAGGTCATCCCTACCAAGGAGAATATTGAAGATGACTTCTCTGTAACCCTGGGCTTAGGAGGCACAACCATTGGTTCATGACGTCAAGCCAAGATAACGATCCTATAAAAAGTGGCACCAGTTCCTATCCTCTCCAGCCACTGGGACGCCCTCAGCCTNAAGGTCATCCCTACCAAGGAGAATATTGAAGATGACTTCTCTGTAACCCTGGGCTTAGGAGGCACAACCATTGGTTCATGACGTCAAGCCAAGATAACGATCCTATAAAAAGTGGCACCAGTTCCTATCCTCTCCAGCCACTGGGACGCCCTCAGCCTCGACGGAAGAAGGACCACAAGAGGCAAGATGAAGGCTGTGTTCCTGACTCTTCTCCTTGGTCTGGCTTGTGCTGCTCAAGATGACGATGATGGGAAAAGTAGCAGAGTCTCAGAGGTAGCAGGGATGGTCTCATCTGGGAGGAGGGAGGATGTCGTGTGTGTGTGTGTGTGTGTGTGCGTGTGCTTTTTCTGGGTTTGTTATGTTGATCCATAAGCACGTTGTGGCCCTCCCACGCAACGCTGCTCCATTCACCGGCTCTGTGCCTGTTCCGTTTGCTATATCTTCTCTACTGTATATTAACTGACTCGTGCATTTTTTACTGTTCTTGTAACAGAGAGAGAGGATCAGAAAACTACTATTGGATTTGAGATCTCGCATTTGACATTACAGCTTAATTTGTCTCTCAAATGTCTCAATCCCTTCTTTCACTCTGACTTCAGTTCTTACCTTATTTTATAAATTCTGTTTCATTCAGTCAAGTTAGATAATGTGTGCTGATTTGCACAAGGGGTGGGAGGACTCTGGATGAAATAAAAAGACACGGAGGAAAATCTCTAAGGTGAATTTTCTTGTTAGCCTTCAGGACAATGGAGCGCCACATACATTGCATCCAGTAGCCTAGTGAAGGCCAGTCAGAAAGTCTTCCTCATGCCTCACAGGATTTATATTGTGTTTTGCAAGAACTGCTTCATAATAATGTTCTACGTTTATGACTGGTAAGTAACAGTAACCCGGAAAGAGCACACACATAAACCCGAGCCTGAGGGAGGGTGTGTCTTCCCCGTCTGCAGGGAGCTCTCCGGGTGATGTTGAGAGCAGGACGCCCTGAGCTGTGGGGCNTGTGTTCCTGACTCTTCTCCTTGGTCTGGCTTGTGCTGCTCAAGAAGACGATGATGCGAAAAGTAGCAGCGTCTCAGAGGTAGCAGGGATGGTCTCATCTGGGAGGAGGTCTCCTGTGTGTGTGTGTGTGTGTACTTTTTCTTGGTTTTTTTACATTGATCCATAAGCACGTTGTGGCCCTCCCACGCAACGCTGCTCCATTCACCGGCTCTGTGCCTGTTCTGTGTGCTGTATCCTCTCTACTGTGTATTAATTGACTCCTGCATTTTTTGACTGCTCTTGTAACAGGAAAAGAGGATCAGAAAACTACTGTTGGATTTGAGATCTTGCATTTGACATCGGAGCTTAACCTATCTCTGAAATGTCTCAGTTCCTTCTTTCCCTCTGACTTCAGTTTTTACCTTGTTTTATAAATTCTGTTTGACCATTCAGTCAAGTTATATAGTGTGTACTGATTTGCACAAGAGATGGGAAACTCAAGCGGGAGGACTCTGGATGAAATAAAAAGACAAGGAGGAAAATCTCTAAGGTGAATTTTCTTGTTAGCTTTCAGGACAATGGAGCACCACATACATAGCATACAATAACGTAGCGAAGCTCTGTCAGAAAGTCTTCCTCATGCCTCACAGGCTTTATATTGTGTTTTGCAACAATTGCTTCATAATAATGGTCTACGTTTATGACTGGTAAGTAAAAGTAACCCAGAAAGAGCACACACATAAACCCGAGCCTGAGGGAGGGTGTGTCTTCCCCGTCTGCAGGGAGCTCTCCGG
>SJYB01005551.1:24358-37365 GCA_006408585.1 Antidorcas marsupialis | reverse complement strand
AGTATTCTTGCCTGGAGAGTCCCAAGGAGAAGAGCCTGGTGGAATATAGTCCATGGGGTCGCAAAGAGTCAGACACAGCTGAGCGGCAAGCACTCTCACTAGTCTAACTGAACCTTGATGACTGTCTTTCCCTTATGTCACAGGTCTCAGGGACAATCAGTCACTGTCGGGGTGCTGGCTGTCTTCTAGAAACTCCTGGCCCAGTGCCTCCAACCTTCTGGATCCTTCTTCCCTGCTCACTGGACAGTGCTCACCAGGACACGTTCTTTGGAGCCCACAGTCACATGCATGTGACTTGTTGAACCTTGGACCTGGCCCTGGATTCAGAGTCCTTCACAGGTCCTTTTGTCTTTCTTTTCACCAAGAAATGGTCCTGTTATTCACATGGCTGCCCAAATTTGCTCATCAGCAACAAAACCCCCAGGAAACACCCTGAATCAGGACTGCCCTGGTGGTCCAGGGGTGAAGACAACACACTTTCTATACAGGGGCTGCTGGTTCAATACCTGGTCAGGGAACTAAGTTCCTTGCTTGAGAAAATGAGTAAGAACATTCTTCGACTGTTTGAGCAACCTTGAAAATAACTAGGCATTTAGTTTTATTATTATTATTTTCTTCTTTTTTTAAAATTTATTTATTATTTTTTTTAATACTTTATTCTACGTTACAATACTGTATTGGCTTTGCCATACATTGACATAAATCAGCCACAGGAGATCGTGTATAACTAGGCATTTAGAACTTGCAAATTTATTTTTCTTTAAAAATCCTAGATATCAGAAGAACTACTGTCTTGTAGTCTCACTTGACTGAGAAATACCTGCGTCAACGAGTGAATGATACATTAAGAATGGGATGGATAAAGGGGTGTCTTCAAAGGGAGAGATGGAAATGCTTTGCTGACATACCCTTTCAGAGCACGGTAAGGGGCAGTGCTCAGATCATGCTCTTAGTTATGAGGACAGAGCCTGCTGTGGGGCAGGAGGAGCTGATTAACTTTGTGCTGATGTCCTCCTAACTGCAGAGAAGTAGGAGTCTTTCTAAGGTTCTCTTAGGAAATCAGTTAACTTCCTGAAACCACACACTCAGTTTTCCTTTAAGAAAATAAAGACACAGATGAATAGAACGGACTTGTGGCCTCTGAGGGAGAGGGAGAGGGTGGGATGATTTGGGAGAATGGCACTGAAACATGTATACTATCATGTAAGAAACGAAGTGCCAGTTTATGTTTGATACAGGATACAGGATGCTTGGGGCTGGTGCACGGGATGATCCAGAGAGATGATATGGGGTGAGAGGTGGGAGGGGGTTTCAGGATTGGGAGCTCGTGTACACCTGTGGCTGATTCATGTCCATGTATGGCAAAACCAATACAGTATTGTAAAGTAGAAGAAAGTAAAAATAAAATTAAAAAATAAAAATAAATAAATAAATAAAATTTTAAACCACTTGCTCAGTGTGAAGGAAAACAAAGGAAGCAATACAGGAGTGGGGGGTGTGTGTCCTGGACAGTTTATCCCATTTTGGATCTCAAGATGCAAAGGAAAATACATCCTCCTGACCTGAAATATGGGAAGCATATTGTGATTTCTCACTCACTCTAAAGGTCAAATGTCCAGATTCACTCAACCTTCTCCTAAAACAATCCTCATGATTCAGTGACGAAATGCCACAAAAGTTCATCCCTGTGAAGCAGGATATTGAAGATGACGTCTGCGTAACTTTGGGCGTAGGAGGGACAACCATTGGTTCATGATATCACACCAACATAGTGATCCTATAAAAAGTAGCACCAATTCCCATCCTCTCCAACCTCTGGGACACCCTCAGCTTGACAGAAGAAAGTCCACAAGAGACCCAAGATGAAGGTTCTCTTCCTGACTCTTCTCTTTGGTCTGGTTTGTTCTGCCCAAGAAGAGGAAGCTGAGCAAAGTGTCTCAGAGGTACTAGGGATGGTCTGATCTGGGAGGAGGCCTTGGGTGTGTCTGTGTGTGTGTGTGCACCTTTTATGGCTTTGTTATCTGGATTCATAAGTGGCTCCATGTCCCTTCAACTCAGTATTGCTCCATTTACTGGCTCTAGACTTGTTCCGTTTGCTGTCTCTCTCATCTCTGCTGTGTATTAGTTGACCCTTCAGAATTTTGCCTTGTTCTTGTAACAGAGAAAGAGGACCAGCAGAACAGCTGCTGGATTCAAGTTCTTGCATTTGACATCAGAGCTTAAGCTGGCTCAGAAATGTCTCAATTCCTTCTTCTCAGACTTCAGGTTTACATTATTTCATCAATCTTTCTTTGTTCAGTTAAGTTACATAACGTGTACTGATGTGCAGAAAGGACGGGAAACTTAGGTGGTATGATGCCAGATGAAATTAAAAACAAACACAAAAATGTCTAACGGGAATTTCGTTGTTAGCTTTCAGGAATATGGACACCTGTGTTCACTGCCACCGTGAACCTAGCGAGTCCCGATGAGAAAGTGGCCTTCGGGCTTTACTTGTGCCATCTTGTGTTTGATGAGAAAGCGGGCACAATAGACTTCGATATTTATGTTGAGTAAGTAAGACTACCCAGAGGGAAAATACCGATAACCCCCTGAGCCTGCGGGAGGGTGTCTTCCCTGTTTGCAGGGAGCTCTCTGGGTGATGTTGCGAGCATGGTGCCCTGAGCTGTGGGGCTGAGCAGGGTCTCTGAGCTGGGGCGGGGAGGGGGGGCAGTTCCCCTGAGAGCCTCCGGGGAATGCCCTGGAACGTTTGCCTGGGGAGGGAGGGCAGTCCCAGAAGCTCCACTGTCATCAACTCACTACAGGCAAGAGGGACATGGCAGTGGGGAGAGGCTCGTGTCCTGGAGCCCACAGTCCCCACGAGCGGCTTGACCCCTTCCTGGGGAATCTGTATGAGACGGTTCCCACTGAACCCAGAAGCTGAGGGCGGAGGGAGAGCACACAGTGAGCTCTGCCCGCGGGGCTTCCTCACAGGAGATTTCATCACCACTGAATTTACTAAAGACCCACAGCCCCATGGATCACTCAGCGAACGTCCACTACACTGCAGACGGTTTATTAAGAGCATGCAAAGTCAGGGGTGCTGCTGCTGCTAAGTCGCTTCAGTCGTGTCCAACTCTGTGTGACCCCATAGACGGCAGCCCACCAGGCTTCCCCATCCCTGGGATTCTCCAGGCAAGAACACTGGAGTGGGTTGTCATTTCCTTCTCCAATGCATGAGAGTGAAAAGTGAAAGTGAAGTCGTTCAGTCATGTCCACCTCTTCGCAACCCCATGGACTGCAGCCCACCAGGCTCCTCTGTCCATGGGATTTTCCAGGCAAGAGTACTTGGAGTGGAGTCCCAGTGCCTTCTCCTATGCATGAGAGTGAAAAGTAAAAGTGAAGTCACTCAGGGAGGAATAAAAACATTAAGAAATAACAACTATGAGATTTCTTCTTAGAGAGACCAGTTTATAGATATATAAATGTATAATTGTTTATATATAACTTATGTAATATATGAGAGTTTAGTTACCATCAATGACAACCATACGTACAGACACAAACACACAGAAACACACACACACAAACATATGCATATCCTATCAGAGGAGATATAACTGTCTGTTTTCACTATTTTTTGCAAAGAATACCATATTATCTTCCTCTTTGCCATTTTAACAATGTTTGAACTCTGATTTTTTCAAACAGAAAATTGGTTTTCTGTTTGGGAAAAACTGGGAAAATTGGTTCCCAAGGTGGTTGCACCTTGAGAAATCAACTGCACTAAAGTGTATTTGCTGCTGCTGCTGCTAAGTCGCTTCAGTCGTGTCCGACTCTGTGTGACCCCATAGATGGCAGCCCACCAGGCTCCCCCATCCCTGAGATTCTACAGGCAAGAACACTGGAGTGGGTTGCCATTCCCTTCTCCAATGCATGAGAGTGAAAAGTGAAAGGGGTGTCACTCAGTTGTGTCTGACTCTGTGCGACCCCATAGACAGCAGCCCTCCAGGCTCCCCCATCCCTGGGATTCTCCAGGCAAGAACACTGTATGGGTCACCATTTCCAATGTACTGAAATGAACGCATCTTTGTGCATAGTTGAGGGTGTTTTTTACACCTGCCAACCTTTTTCATGACCTTCACAGTCCAAATAGAACATTCCTCCATCTCTGCCAAGTATCTTTGCCTTCTCATTAAATGTCTACCCCTTGAGCCACAGGTAGCAATCCACCTCGTTACTCTCGGCTCTTCTAGAACTTCAGATGACCACATTATGAGACCTGCATCATCTTCCTCAGTTTCTATCACTCAGCAGAATGTTTGAAAGATTAATCTCTGTTTCTGCATATAGAGGGAGTCACATCTTCAAGTCAAGTGAAAGGATATTGCTCGCATATATAAAATTTTGTTTTAAAGATTAATCTGTTTCTGCATATAGAGGGAGTCACATTCTTCAAGTCAAGTGAAAGGATATTGCTTGCATATATAAAATTTTGTATATTTTCCATGTACTGCAGAATGGGTTCATGTCCACTTTGTGGTTATTCTGAGTAACNCCACATTATGAGACCTGCATCATCTTCCTCAGTTTCTATCACTCAGCAGAATGTTTGAAAGATTAATCTCTGTTTCTGCATATAGAGGGAGTCACATTCTTCAAGTCAAGTGAAAGGATATTGCTCGCATATGTAAAATTTTGTATATTTTCCATGTACTGCAGAATGGGTTCATTTCCACTTTGTGGTTATTCTGAGTAACTTCAATGCACTTTCTTAATGACTAATAACAGTGACCACAGTTCATTGTGGACCTTCTTTGCCAAGCTGTCTGTTCAAAAATGATTCCGATTCTTGGCTTATTTCCTTTTTAATATTTTTTTCACAAGCTTGCTTCCTTTGTGACAAATGACATGTATGTTATCACATATGACATGTATGTTAGCAGTCAGCTTATATATACCATACATTATATATAATTTCCTTATATCACAGAAGCATACATTGTGCTTTTTTGCTTATGTATGTGTATGTCAATATATGTGTGTGCGTACATGTGTCTTCAAGCATCTAATTCTCCTATGGTGTTGTGATGGAAGAAGAGTATGTGTTTTGATTACACAAATTTCTGTAACTTTCTGTGAATTTTTTCCTATCGTGTTATCTAATGAATCTTTCCCCGGGTTGTGAGCTTTCAACATGACTTACCTCGTATGTGCAGTTTATCTCGAACGACTGTTCAGATTTAACGTGCACACACACCATCCTTGTCACTCCATAGTTGACCTTAGAGCACACGTTTCTTGTCTTCGTAAGCTTACACTGCTCACAGCCTCACAACCCGTCTTTGGTGAGAAACAAAGAAAATCTTAATTGTGTGCCAAATGTTTTCATTATTTTAATCACCCAACCTGCATATATTCTGTTTTTAAGGGTGGATGGAGAATGGAGAATAATACACGTCACAGGAAAAAAGCAAGATGAGCAAATTTACATTTCTGAGAGTAAGTATGAGTGTTTCTCTGGTCAGAGAATCTTTGGGTGGAAATTTTGGCACAACATCCTTCAGTAACTCCACATACCTCCATTCTGCTCCTACTAACAATCAGAGGAGTGAGCAGGCTCCAGTCCCTAAGATTTCCAAGCACTTTACTCTGTTGTGAGATGATGGTTCAAACACAAAGGTTGGAAGTCTCCTCCTGATTAGGAATGTTACTCAGTGGAACAGAGGAGCTTGGTGGGTATGGACTCTGAGTCCATGGAGTCACAGAGTCAGACACGACTGAGTGGCTAAGCACACACACACTCAATGTTATCTTCAGTCTGCACATTGGCGTCATTCATTCGGTGCAAAACAACCTTAAAACGTCTTAGTCCATCCAAGGCTCAGTGGACGATCTTGAACCCAAGGAAATCATGCTGAGTTCAGCCATAAAGGCAGCTGCTGTTCAAAGCCACGGGCATGCGGGCTAAGGTTTGTATTTCTAACCTACTATAACAGCCCTAAACAACATTACTAATTTTACATGACCTAAGGGGTGCATATTTGACCAATTGAAGTGCATCACATCAGTTGTATGAAAACTTGAGAATAAAAGAAGTCTTCCCTGCTGTCCTTGCGGTCATAATAACCGCCACATTCATCCCACCCATGGAGTGAGAAACACATCAATGCAGGATGTGCCACTGCTAATATCCTCAATTTTCTACACGAAGTCTAATTGACGATAAATTAAGGAGGGGTTGCATGTATGTATCTTTTCTCTCTCTCACAGGTGAGTGGATAAAAGAAATCATAGTGACTGATGTGTCTGACACCGTTCGGCTAGTATGTGTTGTATATGTGGACGAACAAGGCCAGGAGATACGGTTCAGTGTAATACTGGGTATGTATGATACCCTCATTTTCACACCTACATTGTCATGAAGCATGGCCACTGTCAGTATTTTTATCCACAAAATCAGGTTGTGGTGACAATATCCATCATGCAGTCTTCAGGACTGAGGTGTTTATGTTTACTGAGGTAAGGACCCTGGAATGTAATCTACCAAGAAAGAGAAGTTTGTAAGGAGGGTGGGGAATCAGATCAGCAGACATTTTTCAACAATTTCCACCTGTTCACATCAACAAATTAAAAACCTTAGTAGAAATGATTTCTTTTTAACTGGAGGAAAATTGCAGTATTGTGTTCATTTTTAGGTTTTATTTTTAACACCTCAATTAATTTCAGGCCACGGCTATAAAGAGGCTCCTCTCAATGTCTTCAGTTTACATCAGTTCCACAATACACTCTCAAGCACTGTGATAGATGGAGCCCCAAATTCACGGAGCTCCTGTGAATCTATGTGGTTCTGCTGTTGATACTGGCAGGATCAAGTTACAGACTTGGACAAGGATTAACTCTTAAGGCAGACAGCAGACATCTGTGTCATGGGAAATGAGAACTGTTTGACGATTAATTTATATCAAGTGAAGATGTGACTTGGGCACTCAACTTCTTGTTCTACATTCAGAATTTTCCCTGGGATCTAAGGGGCAAAATTCTGCTCTCTGTGTCACGTTTTCTGTTATAGTAAATATTGACGAGAAAGCCTTGGAGATACTCAAGGAGCTGAAAAGGGTTGATGAGAACTGTATCGCGAAGCTATTCGGAATTGGTAATGGAATTATACTTTTTCATTAACATATCATTCATGTCATATGTAAACCTAACATTGGGAACAAAATCAACCCATGAACAAACTCTCTCTCCATAAGAAATCTTTTATAAAAGTTCGTTTAAAATTTTTATATCTTTTTATAAAATTTCTTTAAAAAATTTTATACAATCTTATAATAAAATTTCTTAAAAAATAAAAGGCCTTGAAAATACTGGGGAATGATAGTAATCAGTGGATCTTGTTTTCATGTACTTTTGCTATTTCCCCAGGTGTTTGCCCTCCCTGTGGATATACTCTACAACTCCTGTGTAAGTGAAAATAGTCTATTACTAATGTTACTCCAGTAAATAAGTCAGTAAGAGCACATGGTGATTTCACACCTTTACAATTTTGCAGGTAAAATTTTTTTCACCCCAACCACTTACATTCTATCAGTAGAGAACTTTTGTGTTATGCTAGGTAATACCTCTTTTTAAGTTCTATTAAATAATAAATTGGTTGGCTGATTAGTTCTGAGAGCTTTGGAGAGAAGGCCTTATCCTGCAGGGATCTTGCAGACCAGAGTCGTCAGAGAGAAGCAGGAATCCTCACAAGTTGGTCAGTCATGACCTCATGGTTGCCCACACACTTCCCTCCTCCAGGAGAACTGGGATTAGACAGAGCTCACATTTACTACAAGACCAGTCTTTAATCTCACATGATTCTGACAGAGCAGGTGAAGGCTTTCCAACCGCACTGTCTGAAACATACATTTGAATTATATTCTCCTTCAGAAGATGATTTTCTTAAAGTAGATCTTTCAAACTTTCTAAATTAAGACTCAAAGCTGTCTGAAAATGACACGGATGTTGGATAATTTTGGTTTTTAAATTTCTGTTGAGAGGGAAAAAAACAGAATGAAGTGAATCATAAAGAAAAGATAAATATCACATGGTATCACTTACATGTGGAATCTAAAGTATAAAAATGAAAGAAGTAATTTACAAGATAGAAACAGATCCATAGACAGAGAGAACAGACCTGTGTTCACCAAGGGGCAAGAGGCTGGAGAAGAGAAGGATTGGGAGTTTGGGGTTACCAGATGTACAGTATTATATACACGATGGACCGACCAGAAAGTCCTACTATATACCACAGGGTGTTACATGCGATAGTCTCTAAATACCCACAAGGGAAAAGAATCTGAAAAAGACCAGACACCAGTATGTGTGTGCATAAACAATTCACTTTGCTGTAGCTGTGAAACTAATACTGCACTATGAATTAACTATATTTCAATATAAAAGAAAAATTTAAAAACTGATTCTTGATGACCCCAAAGACCAAACTTGTGGAATTACAGGAGCTTACTCCCATCACAGAGTCTGGAAACCATCTTTAGATGAACAGAGATGCGGAGTAGTGAGGTCCACTGGGATTCTGACATTAGGTCAGCTACCAGCTCCTGTGCCCTGGACCGCCTCCTTCCTGAGGCTCGCCCCTGCCAGCCGTCACACAGCCAACTCTACCACACCACTGCTTCTTCTTTATTCACTTACAGAAAGAGGCTCTACGACCAGACACATTCTCATCTCCATGGAATCAAGATCAACAAGATGAAGACTACCTTCCTGGTTCCTGATTAACACGATCCTTCTCTCTTCACGCTCACACTCCCTTTCCCATCTCATCTCCCTAATTACACCCTGTTTGCCGGTGTTTGATTTCTGAGGGTTTAAATAAATTGGTTTAACACACTCAACTAGGTGTCTGTGTGCAAAAATCTTCTATTCTAAAAGGCACAAATATGCACATTAAATTGAGCTACCAAGAGCATATACCTTTAAGAGAATAGGGGTTCCATCAGAGACAATTCTGATAAAGTTTGACTAGAGATGTCCTAGAGGTGTACAGGGGAGATGGATAACAAATTACTAAACCATCACAGGACAGAGGACACGGTTCTGGATCCGCTTAGCATAGTGGAAGGGAGCAGACTGCTCCAGAAATACGTCCCTGGAAAGCATTGTATTCGTCACAGGGAGGGGAGCTTGTGTTCCACTTTCTGAACTTCAGAGAGAGAAGTTGGTCTCTCTGAAGTCTCTCTGGTCTATAACTGAGGGAAAATGACTATTCTGACTGCACCAGCACTCTTGCAATTGAGCTGAAGGACTGATATTTCTTAACTATGGGATCGTAATCAATGTTGGGCAGCAGCTGAGCCTTGGTCGACTCATAGTATCATGAAGTCAGCGCGGTGATTGGAGGAACAAGAAGACTAACAGGTAGACAGGAAGGCGGGACTGTTCATAGCATCTACAGATGGTCTTTCAGCCTCTTGTGCTTCAAAGAACAGGGAATGCCAGGATTTCCAAGGACTGGACATCCCCACTGTCACGGGCAGAGCCCACTGTTCACTGTTCACTCCACAGGGTTCTAGCTCTTTAAAATCTGGAGGCTCGAACACTCTCAAGATACAGAATTTATTCCAAAGGTTGGGCCAAAGGTCAGAGATTGGTCCAAGAGCTGGGAAAATAAAGCTAGACCCAAGTGATACGTAACAGAATAAATGTTCTAGCTCCTACACAAACGTGGTTTTCAAATGGGCTATGGCTGGGCAGTGTCAAAAGCACCAGTCATCAATGGTTCCAAGGCTTAGTTGCTACTAATGGAGGTCCAGGGCAACGTTTGGTTTTCCTTTGTGGCTCAGCTGGTAAAGAATAGCCTACAATGTGGGAGACCTGGGTTTGACCCCTAGGTTTGGAAGGTTGCCTGGAGAAGGGAAAGGCTACCCACTTCAGTATTCTGGCATGGAGAATTCCATGGACTCTGTAGTCCCAGAGGTCACAAAGAGTCAGGCATGACTGAACATCTTTCACTCAGTATTCACTCAAGGACAATGTTTAAATTCTTCCATTTGTAGCAGAGTGTATGCCATTGGAGTTGTGACTCTGGTCTTCATAGAATGTCCAGTGCTGGATTCGATGAGTAGATACACAGATATGCAACTGAAAACAGAGTCAGAGGATGAATCTCTTAAGAAACATTGAAAGGGAAGACCTTGCATAAACAAGCCAAAAATTATGAAATATCATCCAAACATATATTTATTTATGTATGTGTCTATATACACATATAAACATATGTATGTCACTATGTGTATCTATAATACCTATAGTAGTAAAAAGGGCTTATCACCAAAAGTCAATATGATAAAGACCATGAGGAAACTACAAAGAGATACACACTTGTGGAGTTAACACTCTTGGTGAAATGAACACATTGCTTGAAAGACACATGACTAAAATAAAAACTTCTGTTTTTCGTCTCTTAAAGAAATTGTGTAGGATGTTCCATACGTTTGCAAGTCATGAATNAAGGAAGACCTTGCATAAACAAGCCAAAAATTATGAAATATCACCCAAACATATATTTATTTATGTATGTGTCTATATACACATATAAACATATGTATGTCACTATGTGTATCTATAATATCTATAGTACTAATAAGGGCTTATCACCAAAAGTCAATATGATAAAGACCATGAGGAAACTACAAAGAGATACACACTTGTGGAATTAACACTCTTGGTGAAATGAACACATTGCTTGAAAGACACATGACTAAAATAAAAACTTCTGTTTTTCGTCTCTTAAAGAAATTGTGCAGGATGTCCCACACGTTTGCAAGTCATGAATATTAAACGGAAACTTTGTGAAGAAGCATAGAAGAAACATTGCTAAAGTTAGACAAAACCATCCATAGACACATAGTGATACGTGCTGGCTTAATAGCTAAGTCGTGTCCAATTCTTGCAAGCACATGAGTTCATATTAAAGCATTTTCCATTCTAATTTGCTACTTAATCCCCTAGATAGCATGACATACTTCTAACAGATTCGCTCAAATTCTGTATACCCAGAAAAAGCCATAATTTCCATAAGTACAAGCACGGCAATGAACAGCAGCGCTGTTCACAAAAGCCGGGATGTGGAAGCGACCTGAATGTCCATCAACAGAGCAATGAATAAAGATGTGAATTTGGCCGTTGTTCAGATGCTCAGTCGTGTCAGACTCTTTGAGCCCCATGGACTGCAGCCCACCAGGCTCCTCTGCTCATGAGATTTCCAAGGCACAAACACTGCATACATACAGTGGAATGCTACTCCAACGTTTGAAGACATATCAGTGGACCTGCAGACTGTCAGGCAGAGTGAAACAAGTTAGAAACAGAAAAGCAAAAATCATATATTAACACATGTATGTGGAATCTACAAAAGTGGCAAACACTTGGATGCCAGCAAAGAAGGGGAGGGTGGGATAGATTGTACGATTGGGATTGAAGCATATACACTCCTGACGTGCGTGTTTGATCAATAAGTCATGCGCAACTCTTTGTGACCCCATGGACGGCAGCACGCCAGGCTTCCCTGTCCTCCTCCCAAAGTTTGCTCAGACTCCTGTCCATTGAGGCAGTGATGCCACCCAACCATCTCATCCTGTGTTGTCCCCTTCTTACCCTGTCCTCAATCTTTCCCAGCATCTTCCTCTCCTTGTTTCTTTTTTTCGGGTTCTATTGATCCTATATATAACATAGATAACAACCTACTTTATAGCACAGGGAACTCTATTCAGAGGTCTGTGGTGACCTAAATGTGAAGGAAATCCAAAACAGGATTGATATATGTCTGTATGTATATATGTTAGTCACTCAGTCATGTCCAACTGTTTGCCAAACCGTGGACCGTATGTAGCCCACCAGGCTCCTCTATCCATGGAATTCTCTAGGCAAGAGTCTCGGAGTGGGTTGACATTTCCTTCTCCAGTGTGTAGACATATAGCTGATTCATTTTGCTGCAAGCAGAAGCAATAAACAACATGAAGCAAGTACACTCCATCAAAATTTTATAACAGTTATAACCAGAGGCATTACTTTGCCAACAACGGTCCGTCTAGTCAAGGCTGTGGTTTTTCCAGTGGTCATGTATGGATGTGAGAGTTGGACTGTGAAGAAGGCTGAACGCTGAAGAATGGATGCTTTTGAACTGTGTGTTGGAGAAGACTCTTGAGAGTCCCTTGGACTGCAAGAAGATCAGACTGTCAATTCTAAAGGAGATCAGTCCTGGGTGTTCTTTGGAAGGAATGATGCTAAAGCTGAAACTCCAGTACTTTGGCCACCTCATGCGAAGAGTTNGGCAGTGATGCCACCCAACCATCTCATCCTGTGTTGTCCCCTTCTTACCCTGTCCTCAATCTTTCCCAGCATCTTCCTCTCCTTGTTTCTTTTTTTTCGGGTTCTATTGATCCTATATATAACATAGATAACAACCTACTTTATAGCGCAGGGAACTCTATTCAGAGTTCTGTGGTGACCTAAATGTGAAGGAAATCCAAAAAAGGATTGATATATGTCTGTATGTATATATGTTAGTCACTCAGTCATGTCCAACTGTTTGCCAAACCGTGGACCGTATGTAGCCCACCAGGCTCCGCTATCCATGGAATTCTCTAGGCAAGAGTCTCGGAGTGGGTTGACATTTTCTTCTCCAGTATGTAGACACATAGCTGATTCATTTTGCTGCAAGCAGAAGCAATAAACAACACGAAGCAAGTACACTCCAACAAAATTTTATAACAATTATAACCAGAGACATTACTTTGCCAACAAAGGTCCGTCTAGTCAAGGCTATGGTTTTTCCTGTGGTCATGTATGAATGTGAGAGTTGGACTGTGAAGAAGGCTGAGTGATGAAGAATGGATGCTTTTGAACTGTGTGTTGGAGAAGACTCTTGAGAGTCCCTTGGACTGCAAGGAGATCCAACCAGTCCATTCTGAAGATCAGCCCTGGGACTTCTTTGGAAGGAATGATGCTAAAGCTGAAACTCC
>SJYB01005551.1:0-22426 GCA_006408585.1 Antidorcas marsupialis | reverse complement strand
CTTAAAGACATGGGAATATCAGGTGACGTTACCTGCCTCCTGAGAAACCTGTATGCAGGTCAAGAAGCAACAGTTAGAACTGGACATGGAACAATGGACTGGTTCTGAACTGGCAAAGGAGAATGAAAGGCTGTATATTGTCACCCTGCTGATTTAACTTATATGTAGAGTATATTATGTGAAATGTGGGGCTGGATGAAGCACAATCTGGAATCAAGATCACCAGAAAAAAATAGTAATAACTTCAGATATGCAGATGAGACCACCGTTATGGCAGAAAGCAAAGGGAAACTAGTCAAGTTAAGGTCTGTCTAGTCAAGGCTATGGTTTTTCCAGTGGTCATGTATGGATGTGAGAGTTGGACTATAAAAAAAGCTGAACACCCAAGAATTGGTGCTTTTAAACTGTGGTGTTGGAGAAGACTCTTGAGAGCTCCTTGGACTGCAAGGAGATCCAACCAGCCCATTCTAAAGGAGATCAGTCCTGAGTGTTCATTGGAAGGACTGATGTTGAAGGTGAAACTCCAATACACTGGCCACCTGATGTGAAGAGCTGGCTCATTTGAAAAGACCTTGATGTTGGGAAGGATTGAAGGCAGGAGGAGAAGGGGACGACAGAGGTTGAGATGGTTGGATGGCATCACCAACTCGATGGACATGAGTCTGAGCAAGCTCCGGGAGTGGGTGATGGACAGGGAGGCCTGGCGTGCTGCAGTCCATGGGGTCGCAAAGAGTCGGACACGACTGAGCGACTGAACTGCACTGAAATGCCAATTATTTCTTTCTTCTATTAATCTGTGTCTGCCTCTTTTCAGAGGAAGAGTGCTCACTGGACGATGTGCTGAGCGTGTCTGCTTCCTGTTCAGTTCTGAGGCTTAGACTCTTCTTGTCACACGGTGTGTATTTATTGAATTCAGGACAGAATTGTGGACGGGAATGTTAGAGAACACATGTTCTTTATGATGCACGTGTAGGTACAAGTTTATAGATCATTGTACGAAACTTATTCTCTAGACTGATACTGCCAGATAAAAGAGAAATCAAGACGTTCTGCAGAAAATGAAACTTTCTCTCACTTGGTGCACACACATTGAGAACACTGTGTCTGAAGGTTTCCATTTTTGATGCTGTCTTTTGTCTCCAACCTAACTTTAGCCAAGAGTCACCCATTATTACCGTATGGTGGAGGGTGGAAAGCTGTAATCCCTATATAAGTGAGTGAGTGAGCAAGTGAAGTTGCTCAGTCGTGTCCGAATCTTTGCGACCCCATGGACTGTAGCCTACCAGGCTTCTCCATCCATGGGATTTTCCAAGCAAGAATACTGGAGTGGGTTGCCATTTCCTTCTCCAGAATTCTTATATAACTAATTTCAATAACAAAACACCTTGATTAAAGACTATGTCAAGAGGCTGACTGACTGAAACAACCACAAAGGAATGAATCGTCCGTCGTTCAGCAAAGATCCACATAACACGCATGACGGAAAGGAAAAATGGTACTGACAGATCAATGCCTTTACTGGAACATGAAAACAAAGGTGCCCAGTGGTGAGACACAATGGACCTTTCTCTATGGGACCAGTCCTCTCTGACATCTCTAGGAAATTTCCTTCTGTCCACGTCAGCCTGCAAGCCTGAAAGTTTCCACAGATATTCCAAAGGTCATAGACATGACGCTGTTTTCTCATATCCTTTTTTTTCCTCTCCACTTGGAGAGGTTCAAGAGATTCTCAATGGCAATATGAACTCAAATGACGCTCCGAGTGGTGAGGATTTCTGGCAGGAAAAATTGACGTTAAGTATAGATGTTACCTTTTACTTGGGCTGTGTGCACCTCAAACTGTTCCCCTCACATTTAGTGGAAAAATGATTCATCTGTTCTGAGTCAGACTAATGGGGCACCCTTGAAAATATGTTGAAATGTACAACATGGGTAAATATGTCAGAGGAATCCCTGCTCTGTGTTACCTGCTTCTAGGTGGGCAGTCCCTAGAAAACAAGATTGAGGTCTTCATTCCACCCTTATACAATCCTGTGTGTCTAACTGGGCTTCCCTAGTGGCTCAGATGGTAAAGAATCTGACTTCAGTGCAGAAGACCTAGGTTCAGTTCCTGGGTTGGCAAGATCCTCCGGAGAAGGGCATAGTAATCCACTCGAATATTCTTGCTTAGAGAATTCCCTGAAGAGAGGAGTCTGAAGGCGATGGCACCCCACTCCAGTACTCTTGCCTGGAAAATCCCAGGGATGGCGGAGCCTGGTGGGCTGCCGTCTCTGGGGTCGCACAAGGTTGGACACGACTGAAGTGACTTCACAGCAGCAGCAGCAGATGTGCTACAGTCCAGGGAACTGCAAAGAGTCAGACACAGTTGAGGAACAAATACTGTTGCTTGTGTGACTGAATCTTGATGGTTCTGTTTCCCTGTCGCCACAGGTCTCAGGGACAAGGAATCACTATCAGGGTGCAAGCATCTTCTAGACACACCTGGGCCAGTGCCCCCTCTGTGCTAGAGCTTTCTTCCTTGTCCAGTGGATGGTGCTGACTAGGACTTTGGCAACCATACTCCCCTGCATGTGACTGAATGACCTTTGGACATGGCCCTGGATTCAGGGTTCTTAGTTCTTTCTTCTCACCAAGAAATGCCCCCGTTATATACCTGGTTGCCCGAATTTTCTCACAAAGAACAAAACCCCCCAGGAAACACAATGAACCAGGAATACCATGGTTGTCTGTTGTTGAAACTCCACCTTTCCACCGTAGGGATTGATGGTTCCATCCCTGGTCAGGGAAGTCAGATTCCTGCTTGAGAAAAATGACGAAGAACAGATTCTTTGACTGTTTGAGAGACCTTGAAACTAACTAGACGTTTATACTTAGGAAATTTGCTTTTTCCTTCAAAATTCTAGAAAGTACAAGAACTACTCTCTTGCTTTCTCACTTGCCTCACGAATAACTGAGTAAGTGATACATTCTAGATTAGATAGGTGAAGGGTGTTTGGAAAAGGAGCGACAGAAACGAACTGGTACCATGTCTTCTTCAAATGAGCTTAAGGGTCCTGTGAATGGATTGCTCTCTTAGTTAAAAGACGGAGAGAACCTGATTTGGGGCAGGAGAGGTGGTAAATGCTTGGTGGTGATGTTTTCTCCACCTCAGAGGACTAGGAGGCTTTCCATAGGTCTCGAAGGAAATCATTTAACTATGTTAACAAAACCGCACATTTAATTTTTGTTTAGGAAAATATATCTAAAACTCTCTCTTCGGTGTGATAGAAACAAGACAAAGTCAGGGATATGTCTCGTGGACAGTTTATCCCATTTTGGATCTGAAGATATAAAAGAAAATAAATATTCCTGACCTGAAATATACATGTGTATTGTAATTTCTCACTCACTCTAAAGGTCAAATGTCCAGATTCAGTGAACCTTCTCCTAAACCCATCCTCATGATCACAGTGACAAAATGACATAAAAGCTCAGTCCTGCCAAGCAGGATACTGAAGAAGACTTCTGTGTAACATGGTCTTAGGAGGGACAACTATAAAAAGGGGGCCCAGTTCTCATCCTCTCCAGCCACTGGGACACCCTCAGCCTTGACAGAAGAAAGCCCACGAGAGACACAAGATGAAGGTTCTGTTCCTGACTCTTCTCCTTGGTGTGGTTTGTGCCGCCCAAGAAGAGGAAGCTGAGCAAAGTGTCTCAGAGGTACTGGGGACTGTCTGATCTGGGAGCAGGTCTTCAGGGTGTGTGTCTGTATCATCTCAACTCTGCATTAATTGACCCTCATGCATTTTTCCTGCTCTTGTAACAGAGAAAAAGGATCAGCCAACAACTGTTAGATTCGAGCTCACGCATTGGACATCAGAGACCAAGCTCTCTCAGAAATGTCTCAATTCCTTGTTTCACTCTTGCTTCCATTTTACATTATTTTTTCAACCCTGCTTTGATCAGTCAAGTTAGATAATGTGTGCTGAGTTGCACAAGGGATAGCACTCTTTGGTGGCATGATGCTAGATGAAATAGAAAGACAAGAACAAAAATTTCTAATGGGATTTTTCCTGTTAGCTTTCAGGAAACTGGAGAATCGTGTACTTTGTATCCAGTAACCCAGAGAAGGTGCCATTCCGGGTTTACTTGTGTAATCATGTGTTTGATGATAAAAAGGGCACAGTAGAGTTCGATTTATATGACAGGTAAGTAAAAATAAATAAGGGAGAAGGAAAACAGCTGTAAACCCTGAGCCTGATGAAGGGTGTGTCGTCCACATCTGCAGGACGCTCTCTGGGTGATGCTGAGAGCAGGACCCCCTGAGTTGCGGGGCTGAGCAGGGTCTCTGAGCTGGGGTGGGGGGGCAGTACCCCTGAGAGCCTCTGGGGAATGTCCTGGAGACTTTGCTTAGAGGGAGAGGGATCCCAGAAGCTCCACTGGCCTCAACTCACTACAGGAAAGAAGGACAGAGCAGAAGGAAGAGGCTCCTGTCCTGGAGCCCACAGTCCCCACCAGGGGCTTGACCCCTTCCTGCGGAATCTGTAAGAGATGGTTCCCACTGTGCACAGAAGCTGAGGGCTGGGGGAGAGCACACAGTGAGCTCTGCCCATGGGGCTTCCTCATGGGGGGTTTCATCCCCACTGAGTTTACTAAAGCCTCACAGCCCCAAGGACCACTCAGGGAAGGTCCACAACACGGCAGATGGTTTACTGAGAACATGTAAACACCGGGATGTATACGGAGGAATAAAATTACGGAGAAATATCAACTAAGAGATTTATTCTTAGAGAGACCGGTTTATAGATATACAAAGGTGTAAGTGCTCATGTGTTATATATCATATATGTATATTTGATAGTATACTTACAATCAATTACAACCACATACACAGATATAGACTGACAGACAGAGGCACACACATTACGTACACATATTCTCTATGTGTGTATATATAGAGTATGTATATACATATTCTATCTAAGGAGATATATCTTTTTCACCAATATTTTCAGAACACCATTATTATCTTCCTCTTTGCTGAGTTTGAAACTTTTGAACTCTATGCTTGAATTTTCATGTGGCTACTCTGCGAAATCAACTCTCCTAAAGTGTATTTATATGTAATTATATGAATCTTTGTGGATGGAATAGTTCAATGTGTTTTGACATGTGNACATACACAGATATAGACTGACAGACACAGGCACACACATTACGTACACATATTCTCTATGTGTGTATATATAGAGTATGTATATACATAGTCTATCTAAGGAGATATATCTTTTTCACCAATATTTTCAGAACACCATTATTATCTTCCTCTTTGCTGAGTTTTAAACTTTTGAACTCTATGCTTGAATTTTCATGTGGCTACTCTGCGAAATCAACTCTCCTAAAGTGTATTTATATGTAATTATATGAATCTTTGTGGATGGAATAGTTCAATGTGTTTTGACATGTGCCAACTTTTTCATGACCTCCCTAATCCAGATATAAAATTCCTCCATCTCTGCCAAAAGTCCCCTTTTCCTCACCATTAAATGTTTACCCCTTGAGCCACAGGTAGCAAGGAATCTGCCATAAGGTAAACAACGGCCAGGTACAAAGCAAACTGTGTTAGTCATTCAACCATGTCCAACTCTTTGTGACCCCATGGACTGCAGCCCACCAGGCTCCTCTGTCCATGGATTCTCCAGGCAACAATACTGGAGTGGGTTGCCATTTCCTCCTCCAGGGCATCTTCCCGACTCAGGGATCAAACCCTTGTCACTTACGTCATCCTGTCTGAGGGATCGAACACGGTCCTCTGTGGCTCCTGCATCGCAGGCAGATTCTTATGGCTTAGCCCCTAGGACGATACTTTTCAGTTACTGGAAAGTGGTTTTGTTCCCACTTTGTGGATATTTTGAATCACGTCAATGCATTTTCATAATGACTAATGACCATGAATACAATTCCTTGTGCACATTCTTTCTGAAAGTGTTTGCCAAAATTAATCCAATTCTTGTTGGGTTATTTCTGCTTTACTGTTTCTTTCACGTGCATGCTTCATATGTGTCAAATGCTATTTTTCTCACACATGAAATATATGAAGTCAGTCAAATCCTTCTGTTATACAGCTTACAAGTTGTACGTACAATATACTATATATATAATTTCTTTATGTCATATAAACATATCATGTGTGCTTGTGTGTTTGCCTGTGTCTGTATGCTGCTAAGTCACTTCAGTCGTGTCCGACTCTGTGCAACCCCATAGACGGCAGCCCACCAGGCTCCATCCCTGGGATTCTCCAGGCAAGAACACTGGAGTGGGTTGCCATTCCCTTCTCCAATGCATGAAAGTGAAAAGTGAAAGTGAAGTCGCTCAGTCGTGTCTGCGTCTTCATGACCCCATGGACTGCAGCCCACCAGGCTCCTCCATCCATGGGATTTTCCAGGGAAGAGTACTGGAGTGGGGTGCCCTCTCCTTCTCCTTGTGTGTGTATACGTGTCAATATATGTGCACGCATACTGTGTCTTTCAGTGTTTCATCCTCACATGTTGTTCTGATGGGAAAAGTGCTTGTTTTGATAAAATTGAACATGTCATTCTCTAATTTTTAGCGATTTTTTCCTATTACTAATGAGTCATAACCAGGGTTATGAGAACCCACAAAGTGTCATGATGGCTATTCCTCCGTTTCCAGGAAGTGTTCTTTAAAAAGTTGTGCTGTTTTTATTTTTTCTTAAGTTCCAGGTTTCTCCAGGCTCTTTTGACTTTCAGCATAGTTGTTTTGTATTTGCAGTTGATCTTTGGAACTGCTGCTCAGATTTAATGTGTAGACAAGCAGTCCTTGTCACTTGATAGTGACTTGACCAATGAGAACATCATATTGTCCACATGAACTAAGGTGACACCTCATACTTAATCTTTGGGGTGAAACAAAGAAAATCTTCATTATAAGTCAAATTTTTTCATTATCTTAATCATCCAACTGAAATATATTCGATTTTTCAGATCAAGTGGGAAATGGGAAATAATACACGTCACAGGCCAAAGGCAGGATGCCATCACTTATATTGCTGACTGTAAGTATGAGTGTTTCACTAGTCAGACTGTTCGCGTGGAACTCTTGGCATGACTTCCTCCCGCAATCTCACACACCTGAATTCTAATCTTGCTGACAATCAGAGGGGTGTTCTGTCTCCACTCCCTAAGATTTCCAAGCACTTCACTTTGTCTTGATACAAGAGTTCAAACACGCCTGAGAGGCTTGGAGGTCTCCACTCAATTGTGAGTGTCAGTCAGTGAGAGAGAAGAGTCTGGGGGGTACAATCCATGGAGTCTCAAAGAGTCAGGCACGACTGAATGACTAAGTACACATCCACTCAACAAGAACAACGTGTGCATTCAGTATATTTTATAAGTTTCTAGTAATTTACAACAACCCTATGAAACAATGTCTCAGGGGTGTATCCTGAGTCTGCACATGTGTCATTCATTTTAAAATACAAACGCATCTGAGTCAGTTCTAATGAGGTGGATGAACCTAGAGCCTATTATACAGAGTGAAGTAAGTCAGAAAGAGAAAGACAAATATCGTATACTAATACATATATATGGAATCTATAAAGATGGTACTGAAGGATTTATTTGCAGGGCAGCAGTGGAGAAACAGACATAGAGAATAGACTTATGGACACAGGGAGAGGGGAGGAGAGGGTGAGATGTATGGAGAGAGTAACATGGAAACTTACATTACCATATGTAAAATAGAGAGCCCTTGGGAGGGAATTTGCTGTCTGGTTCAGGAAACTCAAACAGGGCTCTGTATCAACCTAGAGGGGTGCGCCAGGGAGGGAGATGGGAAGGAGGTTCAAAAGGGAGGGGATATATGTGTACCTATGGCTGATTCATGCTGAGGTTTGACAGAAAACAACAAAATTTGGTAAAGCAATTATCCCTCAATTAAAAAAAAAAAAATCTTATTCCATACAAGGTCCGGTGGATGAACTTCAATCCAAGGAAATCATCATGAATTCAGCCATTACAGCAGCTTCTGTTCAAAGTCATGGGAATGCTGGCTAAGATTTACATCTCTAAATTTGTAACAATGGCCCTAAAACACATCCCTAGTTTTACGTGGCCTAAGGGGTACATATATGACTAGTATATCATATCAATTGTATGATAAGGTGGGAAAAAAAGAAGTCTTAACTGCTTTTCTTGCTGTCATACGAACTGTCAAAGTCAGCACACCCATGGAGTGGGACACAATAAATCTCAGTGACAATAAAGTAAGGTGGGCTTGTACACATGTGTCTTTTCTCTCTGTCTCACAGATGACAGGATAAAAGAAATTAGAGTGGTTTACGAGTCCGACACCCTCCGGATACTATGTGTTCTATATGTGACTTATGAAGGCAAGGAGATACGAATCACTGTAATACTGGGTATGTATGATACCCTAATTTGCACATCAACATTGTCATAAGGCATCTGCATTGTCAGTACTTTTATCCATAAAATTAGTATATGGTGACAATATCCATTATGCAGTCTAAGGAATTAGGTCTGTACGTTCACTGAGTCCTGAAAGGGACTCAGAAAGGGAAGCTCATAGGCAAGGGGGGATCAAACCATCAGACATTTCTAACTAATTCCCACCAGTGGACATTTAAAAATAAAAACCTCAGTTTTAGTAGAAATGGTTTCTCTTTAATCGGAGGAAAATTGCAATATTGTTTTTGCCAAATTTTTTTTTTTAAAAAAACAACTCAATTTCAGGCCATGGCTATAAAGAGGCCCCTCTCAAGGTCTTCAGTGGATGTCAGTTTCATAATACACTCTGTGCACTGTGATGGATGAGGCCCCAAATTCATGGAGCTCCTATGAGTCTTTGGGGTCCTGCTATTGATGCTGGGGGTGGAGGTTTAGTTATAGAGTTGGGTGAGGAATAATCCTTAAGACAGACAGCAGACATTTGTGTCATGGGTTATGGTAACTGAAGATTAATTTATAACAAGTGGAGACTTGACTTGGATACTTAACTTGTTCTCCATTCCGAATTTTCCTGGGATCTAAGGGGCAAAATTCTGTTTTCTCTGTGGCGTTTTTTCTGTTACAGTACATATTGATAAGAAAGTCTTGTACACACTCTGGGAGCTGCTGAAGAAGAAAGGAATTGAAGAGAAAAGTATTGAGAAGTTCATTAACAACGGTAATGGCATTACACTTTTCCCTAAAGGTATCATTTATCTGATATGTGAATATATGATCTGGAGTCAAAGAAATTCATTAAAAATGTTCTCTTTTCTATAAGTATAATCTTTTATATAATCCCTTTTTTAAACAAACAAAAAAACAACCTTGCAAATACTAGGGAATGATACTAATTGGTGGATTTTTTTTTTCCTGTTCTTTTGATCTTTCCCCAGATTACTGTCTTCCATGTGGATACAAAGTTCAACTCCTGTGTAAGTGAAAACAGTCTATTACTAATGTTACTCCAGTAAATAAATCAGCAAGGACAGATGGTGATTTCATACCTGTCACATTTTGTAGGTAAAAATTTTTTTGGCCCAATCATTTACATTCTATTAGTTAAGAGTTGCTCCTGGTTACATTAGGTAATTGCTCTTCTCTTGAATCATATTAAATTTCAAACTGGTTGGTTGATTATTGCTGAGCGGCTTTGGTGAGAGAGTTTTATCCTGCAGGAATCTTGCAGACCAGAGTCATCAGAGAGAAGCAGGAATGCCCACAAGCTGGTGGAAACTAATTAGCATTCCCGTCAGCACTGACCTCATGCATGACCAGCCACATCCCTCCTCCAGGAGAGCAAGTGTTAAAGAGAGCTCACATTTTCTACACCACCAGTGTTTACTCTCACATGAATCTGACAAAACCCACGAAGGCTTTCTAACCACACTGCCTGAGACATGCAATGAGATCTTTCAACTTTCTAAACTAAATCTCAGAAAGCGAAACTGATTTGGCTTAAGTGCGACTTTTAATTTTCAGTTAAGAAAAAAAAATGAAAGAAAAAAAGCAATGGAAAAGTAGCTTCCAGTTGAATATGGTAAGAAAGATGTAGTTCATAGGTACAATGCAGTACCACCCAGCCATAAAAAAGAATGAAGTCACGACATTTGCAGCTATATGGATGGACCTAGAGATTGTCATACTAAGTAAGTCAAAAGAGAATGAAAATTATCATAAGGTATCATATCTATGTGGAATCTAAAATAACACACAGAGGATCTTACTTAAAAAACAAACAGATGGACAGACGTAAAGAGCAAACGTGGTTGCCAAGAGGAAGAGACTTGGTGAAGAGAAGGATGGGGAGTTTGGGATTAGCAGATGGAAACTATTGTATAAAGGATGGATAGCCAAAAACATCTAACAGTACAGCAGAGGGAACTATGTAATGCTCTNGGTAAGAAAGATGTAGTTCATAGGTACAATGCAGTACCACTCAGCCATAAAAAAGAATGAAGTCACGACATGTGCAGCTATATGGATGGACCTAGAGATTGTCATACTAAGTAAGTCAAAAGAGAATGAAAAATATCATAAGGTATCATATCTATGTGGAATCTAAAATAACACACAGAGGATCTTACTTAAAAAACAAACAGATGGACAGACGTAAAGAGCAAACATGTGGTTGCCAAGAGGAAGAGACTTGGTGAAGAGAAGGATGGGGAGTTTGGGATTAGCAGATGGAAACTATTGTATAAAGGATGGATAGCCAAAAACATCTAACAGTACAGCAGAGGGAACTATGTAATGCTCTGCAAAATCCTAAACAGGAAGCAAATCTGAACAANTCTTTAAACTTTATGATACAGGAGATAATATGTTGTGGTTTTTTTGTTGTTGTTTTTTTTTTTTTACTAATCTTGTCCTTTGTTACTAGGAAGTAAAAAATGATTCAGTCAAAAATCTCAAGTAAATAAAAATAATTTTAGGAAAATGTGTAACTTTTATCATAAAATAAATATGATATTAGCAGAAGCATATATGACAATCCACTAAGGTAAATAATTTCTATTGAAATAACATAAATGTTCTAAAAACAGTTATCTTACGTGTTGCTTGAATTAAATCCTTGTGGAAAATATTGGTTCTATTTACTTCAAAAGAGACATCTGTATGATGAAATGTATCTGATAGTATCTCTGCTATTAGAATAAGCAAATCAGTGAGAGACTCGTTTTGCATTGAACTGCTTTTCTTGCCAAAATGCGTTAATAATTTGAAGGGCATATTAAGTTAAAGTTATGTATTGCAACTTTATAAATGAAAGCTATAATAATCTGATATATTAATTTCAAAAAAGTATACTCTAAAAGGCCTATTTTCTATGTATATCACTCTATCACTTATATATGTATGATATAACCTAAAATTGTCTAGCATGCAAAGGAAATCAAACATGCAGAAAATCTAGAGCTGATTCAAATAGGTTTTTAAATACTTTACTATTTTTCTGGAGGTACTAAAATTCCAGTAACAAGCTATTAATAAGTTCATTTTGCCATTTATTTTCCATTGCCATTAAAATTGCTATGTGCTGCTTATACAAAACTCATCTAAACTTTAAATGTAGGAATATTTGTTAGTTACTTTTCATTTATANTGCTAGTTATCTTACGTGTTGCTTGAATTAAATCCTTGTGGAAAATATTGGTTCTATTTACGTCAAAAGAGACATCTGTATGATGAAATGTATCTGATAGTATCTCTGCTATTAGAATAAGCAAATCAGTGAGAGACACTCGTTTTGCATTGAACTGCTTTTCTTGCCAAAATGCGTTAATAATTTGAAGGGCATATTAAGTTAAAGTTATGTATTGCAACTTTATAAATGAAAGCTATAATAATCTGATATATTAATTTCAAAAAAGTATACTCTAAAAGGCCTATTTTCTATGTATATCACTCTATCACTTATATATGTATGATATAACCTAAAATTGTCTAGCATGCAAAGGAAATCAAACATGCAGAAAATCTAGAGCTGATTCAAATAGGTTTTTAAATACTTTACTATTTTTCTGGAGGTACTAAAATTCCAGTAACAAGCTATTAATAAGTTCATTTTGCCATTTATTTTCCATTGCCATTAAAATTGCTATGTGCTGCTTATACAAAACTCATCTAAACTTTAAATGTAGGAATATTTGTTAGTTACTTTTCATTTATACACATTTTTAGATTTTTATCATATATATTTACTGTATTTAAAAGGTATTGCTTGCCTTTAATAATTTTGCAAACTTTTATTTAGTGACTACTAAGTATTCAAAATACTTGTTTTTTCTTCAATGGCTGTATCAGTTAAATACTAAATTCCCAAAACACAACCCATGATGTCAACATTCATTTTCATTAGTTCTCTCAGTTTCCTATAATCTTTCTTCAGTCCTATCAGAGAAAACACTTGGATTTTTCTTAACTTATTATTCATCAAGTAAGCACTCTTTTGCACCTAAGACCCACAACTGATATTCTGTTAATTCTGAAGGCCTGTGAAGAAACGAGTGTTACCAGGAATTTGTTCTATTAAGTATATTTGTTGAGGAAGCCAGATTTCTACAGCAAAATGACAGAAGCTTAAAGGATAATGCAAACTGCCCAGCATTAGCAATGCTGTCTGCAGAGTCTCTGACTAAGTCCACATAATATTGTTTCAACCAAAGCTACTCTTCAATGCAATTTGAGTTGTTCTAATAGAGTAGCTTTAAAGTATTATGTTTCTGGCTTGGAGTGAGTTCTGTGAATTTTCTAATAAACTTTATTGCATTATTTCCATCTTACACTAATAAAATGGATTTTATTCATTGCAGGTGAGAATTTTATCTAATAAATTGGTTAATACTGTTTGGATAGTATTAGTGTATTCTAAATATTCTTTCTCTTCACAGACTGTAGTCTATCAACTATTCATTTCAATTGTCTGCATTCTTACCCTACTTGTATACTCAATGCATAAAATCCAAACTGTGAATCAATTCCAGCATTTGACTTTTCCACTCTTAAGCCTGGATAGAGATGAGCATGCTTGAATAACTCATTTGGAATTATATGCACTTTTTTAAAGCAGAGCTAAAATATCCAAGTTATACTGTTGTGTGATTAAAGCAAGGTACTGCAGATTTAGGTAGATAGAGAGGTGGATGGCTACATAATAAAATAACTTTATCAACATGTACCCTTTCCTTTTGTCAGATGACACCATAGAAATTGAAAAAGTACTTCTCAGAATTTCCTGCCATTGGATTTGAGATATGACTGAAGTTCCACCAAATAAATGAATTTTCTTAAAACATCAAGTAGAATCACAGTTAGAAAGGAAGAGAGGATTTGGTGGAAATAGCTATTTTGATGGTACAAGTTATTGCAGAGACTTTCTAATTTGGTGGTTTTCTAAACAGAGCTAAGTGCTTTCCCAATCACAACAGAAGTAGTGAGATTGCAAATAATCAGATCAAAATTGCACATGGAGCCCATTCTTCTAGCCTATCAAAAATTCCTGGTCATAAATTCATTTATGCCTGAATTAGGTAAAGTATTTTCTGTAGTCTGGTACTGAGCCTTAACCAATGTTATATGATCATATTTATATAGAATCCATTTGCTCACATTTTCTTGAGGGCTGGATGGAAACATGAAACCCAATTAGATTTTATCTCCCTTGTTAGCACTTCAACAAGAAAAGTTCTATTCTTCATTTTTTTTGACAACTCATATTCTCAAATTTAAACAAATTGTCCTATTTTTAATGAAAAAATGAAGTATAAATTATTGGCATTCTTGAGGTTAATTATTCAAAATTGAACAATTATCTTCATTCCCACATAAAATCTCACTAAAATGGCAGTGAAATAATCAACTAAAAACTATTGACGCACAAACACATGAAAGAATGGAAGAGGAGACACAAAAAGTTAATAGATTTCACCCTCTGGAAAACTCAGTATAGAAGAATGGATGGTTCAATGGCAACTGAATCCAACAAAAATAAGAAACCTGGCACATAAGCAACAAGATGCATTATGGTTTACACTGCAGTATCCTGAGAAGTCCTGGTGTCATAGACAGCACATGTCTGTGAAGGTAGAGGTTAGGGATTGAGTCAAAGACAGGAGAGTAGTTGACGTATCTGTAAACAAGCCTTGATCAGATGTCCTTCCTTACCTAGCATAGCAAGATGACTACAAGGAAAAATTAATCTTGCGCAAATTAAACCAGAGAAACTCAGGATATGGGGAAATAAGCCACAGATGAATATAAATAAGGAGTGATATTTAACAGAAAACTACTGAGAGAAATTGAATACATCAAATAGTGAGACCTCCTACTTCTTTTTTTCCCATTCAGTCTCCACAAACTGGATGTTGAAAGCTGTGCTTAGTGTATAATGTAGGCAGAAGTCTAAGGATTCCACTAGGGAAAGTTGCCAGATTCTAGGAGAAAAGACAGACAGGTATGCTGGGAAGAATTTCCCAATGAAATGTTCTAACTTTTTCCTCCTGTGATGAAGCCTATCACTCAGAAAGTCTCAAACATGAGTCATCTATCAATCGTCTGTTTAATTCTTCATTACAAATTGGCAGCCAAACCTCACGAGGCATTTGAAAAAAAAATCTCTAACATAAAAGACAGAAACAAAGTTTGCTTTTTGTTTATTTGTTTGTTTTTCAAAGAAGAACTGAAAAGCTATGACAAACCTAAACAACGTATTAAAAAAGTAGAGACACCACTTTGCCAACAAAGTCCATCTAATCAAAGCTATGGCTTTTCCAGTAGTAATGTACTGATGTGAGAGCTGGACCATAAAGAAAGCTAAGCACCAAAGAATGATGCTTTCAAACTGTGGTGCTGGAGAAGACTCTTGAGAGTTCCTTCTACAGCAAGAAGATCCAACCAGTCAATCCTATATTGATTGGAAGAACTGATGCTGATGCTCAAGCTCCCATATTTTGGCCACCTGATATGAAGAGCTGATTCAAGGAAAAGACTCTGATGCTGAGAAAAACTGAGGACTGGAGGAAAAGGGAGTGACAGAGGATAAAATGGTTGGATGGTATCACCAACTCACTAGATGTGAGCTTGAGCAAACTCAGGGAGATAGTGAAGGACAGGGAAACCTGGAGTGCTACAGTCCATGGGGTTACAAAGAGCTGGATGTGATTTACAGACTGGATAACAGAAGATGTGTGTGTCCAAGGAGAGACTCTTGGTGATTACAGAATATGATCAAGTGTGGGGGGCGCTCTGCAGAAAGAGAGAGGCAGTGGAACGTCCCTCAGCAAAGCCGAAGGGTCACGAGGAGAGGAGAGGTGAGTCTGCTGTCCACCAACCCAGCCCACCGGCGAGGAGAGCGGGAGACAATCAGACTTGACAGGGGTTCTGTCTGAGTAGTTCCGCTTTATTGCCGCAAACTCCCAGCTTATACAGGCAAGCAGAGGGTTTTAGGAGGGACTTTCCATAGTTGCACCAATCACGTTAAAGGTCAAGTCATCATGTGCTTTCATTATAACAAGAGTCTATGGAGATCACGAGCTGTTTACGTGCACGGAAATCAAGAGAGCCGATCAAAAAACTTTGACAAACAACATAGACCACGCCCCCATCTCTTCCGCCAGGCACCATCTTAGTTTCTGACCACAAAGCTAGCCCCTTTCTTTTTAAGGTTTCCCATTTAGGGCCCCACAATCATGGTAATACTAATAAATCAATAAAATTTTTAAAGGAAAATTTGTGACTTTTTTTAAAATGAAAAAACAATAAAATCAATGAGTAAGAAAAAATAGAAAAAATAAAAAGATAAATGCATCATTTCCAAGACCCAGCTGAAAGGACTACCTAAAACAGCTGGACAACTAGATGAAAGAATATTGTCACAGAAACATTTTTTTTTCTGCTAAAGCAGTTTTCTTGATTGACACACTGAAGACAAATTAATGGGGAAAAGTCCATATTAAAGTAGAACATTGAGAAATATTGGAATAATGGCAACTAAAAAATAAGAAAGAATAATTGAAAAGGTTCTATGATTTAGCAGTTGGTNAACATAGACCACACCCCCATCTCTTCCGCCAGGCACCATCTTAGTTTCTGACCACAAAGCTAGCCCCTTTCTTTTTAAAGTTTCCCATTTAGGGCCCCACAATCATGGTAATACTAATAAATCAATAAAATTTTTAAAGGAAAATTTGTGACTTTTTTTAAAATGAAAAAACAATAAAATCAATGAGTAAGAAAAAATAGAAAAAATAAAAAGATAAATGCATCATTTCCAAGACCCAGCTGAAAGGACTACCTAAAACAGCTGGACAACTAGATGAAAGAATATTGTCACAGAAACATTTTTTTTTCTGCTAAAGCAGTTTTCTTGATTGACACACTGAAGACAAATTAATGGGGAAAAGTCCATATTAAAGTAGAACATTGAGAAATATTGGAATAATGGCAACTAAAAAATAAGAAAGAATAATTGAAAAGGTTCTATGATTTAGCAGTTGGTTTTGAGGGTTAAAATAAAAAATATATAAATTCTCAGTAATCAGACCTCATTAACCTCATTAATGTTGACACTGGCAACTAAAGAAAAACGCCTTTAAAATAATAGAATAATTATATTTAAATATGAGTTTAAAATAAAACAAGAAGGATCTCAAAACAATATTTTAAAATTCCAGTATACTTTCTCAAGAAGCTTCTTGAAGATGTACTCCTCTAAAATATGAGGCAAAAAGAGAAAAAGAAGGAAAACAAACATCCAATCAAGAGAGAAGGAAAAGTATTTCCTAGTGAGACATCAGATAGACAAGTCCTTATCAGCATTCTGATATAATATCAGATTCAAAGAAAAACATATACAGACATATAAGGAAATGACAAGTAAACATTTTATGAATTTTTCCACATTAAAGTTTTATAGTTTTTTCTCACATGTGTGTGGGGGGTTGCTAAGTTGCTTTAGTCATGTCTGACCCTATAGACTGTAGCCTGTCAGGCTCCTCTGTTCATGGGATTCTCCAGGCAAGAATACTGGAGTGGGTTGTCATGCCCTCCTCCAGGGGATCTTCCTGACCTAGGGACTGAACCTACTTCTCTTATGTCTCCTGCATTGGCAAGCAGGTTCTTT
Source organism: Antidorcas marsupialis (assembly GCA_006408585.1). Taxonomy (NCBI): domain Eukaryota; kingdom Metazoa; phylum Chordata; class Mammalia; order Artiodactyla; family Bovidae; genus Antidorcas; species Antidorcas marsupialis. The sequence goes on along the minus strand of SJYB01005551.1, from coordinate 5,296 downwards.
ACCACTAGCGCCACCTGGGAAGGATCAGTTCAGTTCAGTCCAGTTCAGTTCAGTTGTTCAGTAGTGTCCGACTCTTTACGACCCCATGAATCGCAGCACACCAGGCCTCCCTGTCCATCACCAACTCCTGGAGTTCACTCAGACTCACGTCTATCGAGTTGGTAATACCATCCAGCTATCTCATCCTCTATCATCCCCTTCTCCTGCCCCCAATCCCTCCCAGCATCAGAGTCTTTTCCAATGAGTCAACTCTTCTCATGAGGTAGCCAAAGTACTGGAGTTTCAGCTTTAGCATCATTCCTTCCAAAGAACACCCAGGACTGATCTCCTTTAGAACAGACTGGTTGGATCTCCTTGCAGTCCAAGGGACTCTCAAGAGTCTTCTCCAACACCACAGTTCAAAAGCATCACAATTCCTAGGCACACAGCTTTCTTCACAGTCCAACTCTCACATCCATACATGACCATTGGAAAAGCCATAGCCTTGACTAGACGGACCTTTGTTGGCAAAGTAATGTCTCTGCCTTTGAATATGCTATCTAGGTTGGTCATAACTTTCCTTAGAAGGAGTAAGTGAAGCATAGGTATGAATAATTAATGTATTAGACTGCTGCCAAATTGTAAAATGAGGAGGCACTTGCTTATTTCAGAAAACAAAAAAGTTGGTTGTGAAATTTAATTAATATACTCTAATTTACAATTTTACTTTGGCATATAAATGACTAACAATTTTCTGTTAGTTTCAGGTGTACAGCAAAGTGATTCAGTTATACATATACATGTAATTATTCAAATTCTTTTCCCATTTAAGTTACAAAATATTGAGTAGTGTTCCCTATGTTATATAGTATGTCCTTGTTGGTTATCTCTTTTAAATATAGTAGTATGTACAGGTCAATCCCAAACTCCTGATCTATCCCTCCACCCTTATCCTTTCTCCCTAGTAACCACAAGTTTGTTCTCTAGGTTGGTGAGTCTGTTTCCATTTTGTAAATAAGTTCATTTGTACCATTTCCTTTTAGATTTTGGTATAAGTGATATCATATATTTATTTTTCTCTGTCTGACTAACTCCACTTACTATGATAATCTCTATGCTCATCCATGTTGTTGCAAATGGCATTGTTTCATTCTTNATTTAAGTTACAAAATATTGAGTAGTGTTCCCTATGTTATATAGTATGTCCTTGTTGGTTATCTCTTTTAAATATAGTAGTATGTACAGGTCAATCCCAAACTCCTGATCTATCCCTCCACCCTTATCCTTTCTCCCTAGTAACCACAAGTTTGTTCTCTAGGTTGGTGAGTCTGTTTCCATTTTGTAAATAAGTTCATTTGTACCATTTCCTTTTAGATTTTGGTATAAGTGATATCATATATTTATTTTTCTCTGTCTGACTAACTCCACTTACTATGATAATCTCTATGCTCATCCATGTTGTTGCAAATGGCATTGTTTCATTCTTTTTATGGCTGAGTAATGTTCCATAATATAAATTCACCACATCTTTTTTATCCATTCATCCATCGATGGACATTTAAATTGCTTCCACATCTTGACTATTGTAAACAGTGCTAATTGTAACAGAGGCTAATTACTTTACAATATTGTAGTGGGTTTTGCCATACATTGACATGAATCAGCCATGGGTGTACATGTGTTCCCCATCCTGAACCCCCCACCCATATCCTTCCCCATCCCATCCCTCTGGGTCATCCCAGTGCACCAGCCCTGAGCACCTTTTCTCATGCATCGAACCTGGACTGGTGATCTGTTTCACATATGATAATATACATGTTTCAGTGCTATTCTCTCAATACATAGTTATTGAAATGAAATGATCTGCAAAACATGAGTGTTCATATCTGTGTCCATGAGTCATAAAAAATTAGAAGGTAAATGGAGCAGAGAAACACTTAATACTATTTCTTTTAATCTGAACATACATAAAAATGTCCATGATTGAAATGTTTGATGGGCCTTTTTTCTTGCCACATTTTCATTTGCTCTGGGTATAACAAAATGAAAAAGCAAAACAGAACAAACAAACAAAAAACAATAACCAAAAACCTTTAGAAATAAGTAAAACTTCCACAGTTATCAAAGTTGTGTTTCTTTGGTGTCTGGTTCAGTCTGCAACTGCAAAGAACCAAATCTTTTATTCACTCATGTGATTCTCCTCTGTAGTTCCTTGACATTCTTTCAATGCATTTTCTCAAGGACCACAAGAATGACATTCTTCTCCGAACCTTTGTCATTGTTCTTTAAAGTCCCAGCTTTTGCCATCCCCTTTTGTAGAAAGAAGATTCCGGATCCCACAGCTACATTCTTCCTGTTCTGCTCATTATCACTTGGAGGCGGCCTCAGTTCCTCAGTATATTCGTCTTTCTTTGGTCCAGATCAATAGATCATTTTAAATCGGTGCACTGAAAACTGAAAGACCACCTTTTATTATAGGCTGGTAGTTCAGATGTAAGAGAGTGAATGATTTCTTGGGTTTGTGGTCCATAATTATATTAACCTTGGTCCCACACCAAGCTATTTGAAACTTCTCACACCTCATTACCAGTCAATGTATCCTTCTCTGTATAAGAATTGCATTGTTTGACTTTGAAAGACATGTTGTTAAAATCCCTTTACAGATTCATAATGTTTCTTTAGAAGAGTGGCACAAATTTCATGGTCAAAGTCAAAATTTTAGCACCCTTTTTATCACAAGGATATCTAACCCAATGAATCTCAGAATAGTCTATATTGTTGAAAATGAGTTCAAGAAAAATAAAATAGCGAATTGCTTTTACTCTTACAATATTAATACTAGCTTTCTATGCTTTACTCTTCAGCAAGTGACTCTGTTATGCACAGTTGTGTTCAGCATTTTCTAAATCAAATGCATCACCTCAAATTATAGAAAGCAAATGAGTAATAGTGATGGATTAATAAATATTTTAATTGTTTTTCAATCAATATCCATTGTCCTGATTTAAATTTTAAAAAGAGAAATAGTTGGGGAAGTGGAAAGAACCTATATTAATGTGAATGAAATAGTTCCTCCTGGGATATTTCCTTGAATTGTATTAGACATCTTTGAAACAAATTGAGAAGTTATGAATCCAGCCTAGCTAATTAAAGTTTCATTAAAGCAAATAAACACACTAAAAAACACATTTTATATATTTCACGTAGCCCTACTAAGGTCAGCAGTTACTCTGTAGTTTAAAAATAATCTAGATAAGATAATTTTATTTTCTATTGAATAATCAGAGAGTCTAAAGCCAAAATATCCACTTTCTGCTCTTAGAGAAAAGCTGGATGGCAAAAGGAGCAACTATATAAAGTCCCCACTGTCTCTTTTTATGAAAAAACAGTCAGCCAAACACTGCATAAGCAAAACGGCAATTTTATTGAGTTTTGCCCAAGGAATTCCTTTTAAAACTAGTGCATTCACTCAGCATATGAAAGACAGAGCAATTTTTGTTTTACTAGATGGGGTTAATGATTTATCCTTGGAAGATCAATAACAAATCAAATCAATGGTAGAGTCAACATTAGAACTCATATAGTTTGAAAAATTTTAGGTCATAGAATTGATTTGAAAATATAAAAGGTAATCAATATACTTGCAAAAACAGAGGGAAAAGAACATAAGTCTTATTAAACAAATTAATCATTTTCTAGCACATTTCACTAATTATATCAATCACCTCTCAGGTATCACCTTTTTGAATAATAATGAGTCTTAATCATTAGGGCAAAATTTTCTGAGACATATCTAGAAAATAACAAAAATAAGTTCATCTTACACTAAAATGGGTACCCTAATTCACAAAATGTTATAATTAATCCAAGCACCATTTATGTTTTCATCTCATTGTATTAAAAAATCACTGTACAGTATATTGGGTCAATTTCATTCCCAAGAAAGCAGAGTATATTAATAAGTATTTTTAAGCATCACATGGGATCTTGAGATCACCATGTCAAATGTATTTTTTCAATCTATAGCTCCATAAATTTAAAAATATACACATTTTAGTATATATTTTAGGCCTAAGGAATGTTTAGTTCTGATAATATCACTAGCAATGTTTTTAATGAAGGTTTAATATTTTAAGGCTCATGGTTCAATTCTGGACTAAATTTTAGTAATCTTTCCTTTCATAGATATTTTATGAACATCATATACATACATGTATATTTCTTTTGAAACAAGTTTTCTTTCTTCATTTAAATATTTTCATGGTATGATTGAAAAAATTGAGATGTCTACATTAGCACAAATCCGCTACTGGAACTTTTAATCTACTCCCCCATTTTCTAGTATTTTTTAAGAGGAATGGCTTTTTTTAAAAAAGCATTGCTCATGATTCTTGCAGAATTTTCTAACATCTATAATATATTTTTTAAATTTCTGTTGTGTCAAATGAAGCTTGAATCTGTTGAGAATTTTGAGTCACAAATTACTCAGAGGAAAATAAAGGAGACTTTATTCAGTCTCCTATACATGGAAATAAAGCTGTTTGTTGTTTTTTTTTTTTCCATTTAAATAGTAAAATAGCCTACTATTCACATAGAACACAGTGAACAGTTTTAGAAATGAAGAGAAACCTTTGATGTAGTTTTCAAGGTTACTTGGGCTTCCCTTGTGGCTCAGCTGGTAAAGAATCCGCCTGCAATGCAGAAGACCTGGGTTGAATCCCTGGGTCAAGAAGATCCCCTGGAGAAGGGAAAGGCTACCCAGAATACTCCAATATTCTGACCTGGAGAATTCCATGGACTGTATAGTCCATGGGGTCGCAAAGAGTTGGGCACAACTGTGTGACCTTCACTTTCACTTCTAGGACATTTGCTTAATATTAATGATGATTATGGAGTTTTTCTTCAAAAGCCTATGGTATTTAGAAAATAATAGAAAAAATATAGTTAAACACTATTAGATGATCCAATACTGTATTTTTTAAGTATTACTGATTACTTACAGTTCTTACTAGTCATGTTGTTGGATTTACAAGTAAGTAATTGCAAGGGTATTTTGAAACTCTGACCTTTGTGTGTCTTTCCACTACAGGGAATTGTTAGCATTTTGATGTGATTACTTCAGTGTCCCTTCCCATCCATGCATTAGATGTAGCAAGAAGAGGGCAGTAGGAAGAGCACTAAACTTAGAGTCAAAAAACATTTAGTCCAGACTCATCCTCTGCCTACTAGTTAGACATGAGCCAGTAACCTAGTACCTTGAGGATTAGTAACAGACTAGCAAACAAGCGTACTAAACTCCATGAACTCTAAGTTCTTC
>SJYB01005550.1:11729-31265 GCA_006408585.1 Antidorcas marsupialis | reverse complement strand
CACCAAGCGTTTCAGACGTGTTCCTGGGAGGGTAACTGGTCCACTCTCTCACTAGGTTAGGGAAAACGCATTGGCAGTTTTTCCACGGAGGGCTTGCTAATTAAAACTCCAGATTCCACCAGGGAAGGAGGGCCCCGTGCTTTCTGGCTTAAGGTAATGTCTGGAGAATCGGTTTACACTTGACAGTTAAGTACGAAGCTATTCAATAAAGAGGAAATTCTCTCAGAAGTTTGGGATGAATCAAAGAGAATGGCTCCAGTAATTGAGACTTTAAAAATATATATATATTTATTTTTTTGGCTGCAGCTGGTCTTAGTTGCGGCATATAGGATCTTCTGGTTACAGGGTGTGGGATCTAGCTCCCGGACAGAAGATCAAACCCTGGCAGCCCTGCTTTGGGAGCCCAGAGGCTTATCCACTGGACCATCAGGGAAGTCTCCATTAATTGAGACTTAATCGTCTCAGCCCGTGAATACATGGGAGACGAGAGGGCCAAGCAGAAACCGAAGGGGACCTGGAGACGGAGAATGGGACAGGCCTGCTGCAACCTCTTTGGAAGTTTTGACAAGAGGGTGCAGACATCCGGCTGTGGGCGTCTCAGGACCCAGGATCCTTTTAGATTGCCTGGATACTTCAGCGGTTGCTCCTTTCGTTACATCTATATATTTGTGTCAAAATAGTATTGCCACAGAAAAGAACAAAGCTCTGATAACATGTTGCAACATAGATGAGCCTTGAAAACGTGGAGCCAGATGCAGAAAAAGCCACATGGTCTATGATCCCACTTAGAGAGGACCTCCAGAACAGGTGAATTTGTAGAGGTAGAACGCTGATTTGTGGGTCCCCCGGGGCATCGGGCAAGAAGACTGGGCATCCCTTTTGGGGTCACGAAGAATTTCTGGGACTAGACAGAGATGATACTTGTGCAATATGCTGAATGCACTAAATTCTACTGCCTGGTACTATTTCAGATAGTTAGCATGGTGACGTTGATATTGTGTGTATGATGTCACTATTAAAACATATATTTATCGATATATATATACATATATATGCTTTTGAACTGTGGTGTTGGAGAAGACGCTTGAGAGTCCCTTGGACTGCAAGGAGATCCAACCAGTCCATTCTGACGGAGATCAGCCCTGGGATTTCTTTGGAAGGGATGATGCTAAAGCTGAAACTCCAGTACTTTGGCCACCTCATGCAAAGAGTTGACTCATTGGAAAACACTCTGATGCTGGGAGGGATTGGGGGCACAAGGGGAAGGGGACAACAGAGAATGAGATGGCTGGATGGCATCACCAACTTGATGGATGTGAGTCTGAGTGAACTCCGGGAGTTGGTGATGGACAGAGAGGCCTGGCGTGCTGCGATTCATGGAGTTGCAAAGAGTCGAACGCTACTGAGTGACTGAACTGAACTGAACTGATACATACATGTTAATATATTTGTAGATAGATATGATGGATGGATGGGTGGGTGGGTATATATATAGATAGATGTGGATAAATTATAAATAGACAGTTGATATAGAGAGATAAAAATAGACAAATGATAGATAAAGATGGATCAATGGATGGATAGACATGCTGTTGTGGTTAAGTTGGTAAGTCGCGTCTGATTCTTTTGTGACCCTGTGGACCGTAGCTCAACAGGCTCCTCTGTCCATGGGATTCTCCAGACAAGGACACTGAAGTGGGGTGCAATTCCCTTCTCCAGGGGATCTTCCTGACCCAGGGATTGAACCTGAGTCTCCTGGATTGGCAGGCAGATTCTTTACAATTGAGCTATCGAGGTGGCCCAGATAGACAGACCGTTAGATAGACAGACAGACAGACAGATAGAAATGATAGATAAGTCAGTGGATGGATGGATGAACAGATAGGTAGACAGATGGACCAACGGACAGACAGATACAAAGACAGATAAATAGATACGATAGAACGATGGGTAGATCAATAGATAGACATGATGGATGGATGGATAGACAGATAGATAGATACAGATCAGACAGACAGCTAGCTAGCTCAGTCCTTATGCGAAAGAAAGAGGAGGTCTTCACACAGATGGCAGGAATGACCACTGGATGATATTTAATTTTAAAAAATACAGAAGGTGTTCCCAAGGGGATCCCCACACAATAACAGGGTCATGCTTCTTTTTGTGCCATCAATATTCTCCTGGTGCAAATTGACACTTGTCCTGAAGGCAAGACTTGCCTGCCAAGGGTCGATTCACCTTTTCACCTATCACTGAAATGATCCCCCTCAGAATAATATGCTTAAGACCAAGCACCTGGCTTTTCCTTTGATATGTATACCTCCCGGCGGGCTGCAAATCAGTAAATCTCACATTTGCTCCAGGATGGTTTTATTTCCGACCAAATCCATGGGGTTTCCAACATTGCCCAAGCAGGAGTTCAGTACCTAAACTGCTACGTGATGAGTGGGTGGGTCTGGCTCTAAATTGCCTACATTTTATGAATATTAGTTTTCTCCTAATCATTAAATAAGGAGCTTTCCTGATGGCTCAGACGGTAAAGAAGCTGGCTGCAATGCAGGAGACTCGGGTTTGGAACCTGGCTCAGGAAGATCCCCTGGAGAAGGGAACTGCAACCCACTCCAGTATTCTTCGGAGAAGGCGATGGCACCCCACTCCAGTACTCTTGCCTGGAAAATCCCATGGACGGAGGAGCCTGGTAGGCTGCAGTCCACGGGGTCGCTAAGAGTCGGCCACGACTGAGCGACTTCACTTTCACTTTTCACTTTCATGCATTGGAGAAGGAAATGGCAACCCACTCCAGTGTTCTTGACTGGAGAATCTCAGGAACGGGGAGCCTGGTGGGCTGCCGTCCGTGGGGTCGCACAGAGTCAGACACGACTGAAGCGACTCAGCAGCAGCAGCCAGTATTCTTGCCTGGAGAATCCCATGGACAGAGGATGCCTGCCGGGGTACAGTCCCTAAGGTCACAAAGAGTCAGACACGATTGAAGCGACCTAGCACACAATCACCAAACAAGGAGTGGAACAGCAGTGTCTCGGCTTGGCAATATTGCAGGCGACGCTGGATGGATGACTGGCAACCCAGAAAACTTGTTTTTCCAAAGTACACGAAACAGGGGATTTCATCTACTCCCTCTGTTGCTAACGTTCACATACAAGACTATCATCTTCTGATTTCCGAGTAGGTTAATGTACTTTTGTCTTACATGAGCATTGTTTATAAGCTTTTTTTTTTTTTTTGATGTGGACCATTTTTAAACTCTTTATTGCACTTGTCCCAATATTCCTTCTGTTTAATGTTGCGGTTTTTCGGCTGTGAAGCATGTGGAGTCTTAGCTCCTCCAGCAGGGACTGAACTCACACCCCCCGTATTGGAAGAGAGTCCCTTGGCCTGCAAGGAGATCCAACCAGTCCATCCTAAAGGAAACCAGTCCTGGGTGTTCATCGGAAGGACTGATGCTGAAGCTGAAACTCCAAACCTTTGGCCACCTGAAGGGAAGAAGTGACTCAATGGAAAAAGACCCCGATGCTGGGAAAGACTGAGGGCAGGAGGAGAAGGGGACGGCAGAGGATGAGGTGGTTGGATGGCGTCACTGACTCGATGGACGTGAGTTTGAGTGAACTCCGGGAGTTGGTGATGGACAGAGAGACCTGGTGAGCTGCAGTCCATGGGGTCACAAAGAGTCGGACATGACTGAGCAACTGAACTGAACTGAACTAGATAAAAGTATATAGCTCCCTTGCTAAGACTAGTCAGGGGCACTTCCGTCTCCCTTCTGATGTCTATGTCAGAAGCTTTCCTAGCTCCTTTTCATACTTTAAGAAAACTCTGCTACACAAAAGCTCTTAAGTGATCAAGCCTGGTCTCTGGTCCCAGAGCTAAATCGTCCTCTTCAGAGACGATGAATCCGACACTGTTCACCGTCAGCGATCATTACTCTAATCATACATAACGGCCTGCTTCAGAGGACCCTGCCCCTCGGCTGGGCTGTGAACTCCAGGGCCTTTGTTCAGCTCAGTTCAGTTCAGTCGCTCAGACGTGTCTGACTCTTTGCGACCCCATGGACCGCAGCACGCCAGGCCTCCCTGTCCATCACCAACTCCCGGAGCTCGCTCAAACTCACGCCCATTGAGTTGGTGATGCCGTCCAACCGTCTCATCCTCTGTCGACCCCTTCTCCTCTTGCCTTCCATCTTTCCCGGCATTGGGGTCTTTTGAAGTGAGTCAGCTCTTCGCATCAGGTGGCCAGAGTATTGGAGTTTCAGCTTCAGCATCAGCCCTTCCAGCGAATCAGGAGTCGTTCTCTTTGTTCAGCTCACAAGGAGATAATCTGATCCTGCCCACCTGTGTGAATAAGAGATGAACACAGCCCTTTCAAAAGCTGGCTGTTCCCCAGGAGATGTTTCGCAAGACTGAAGACCCTCTCACTTTCCTTCCCCACTGCCTCTCTCTCCTGTCTTTGGACTAGTTCCTCACTGCTTCTCTCTCTCTGACTCTGCAAAAGAAACTGGCATCCTGACCCATCGACAAGGTGGGTTTTTCTGAGGCACTAGCTTGCTATCTTCTCAGTCAGCCAGGTTTCCTGAATAAAGTCCTTTCCTCGTCCTAACCCCCTGGTTCTTGGATTTATTGGCCTAACGTGTGGTGAGTAGAGCTTGCTTGGACTCGTAACATAGCACTGACACGATGACAGCCCGTGGAGTACATGGAAGGGGAAGCTGTTTTGCTGTGTGGGGCTAGATTGCTCTCACATCCCTCCATCTCTTCAGGCAATACCCTCATCCTCGCGTATCTCTGCCATCTGCTTCTCACCTGTTCACCTTTCATAGGAAGACGCTCGGACGATTTTAAGGAGATTCTGCTTCCAGGGCCATTTTCTAGCAATTCACTCCAGATGGATGTCTTAATGTGACGAGGAGTTTTGCAATCACTTTGACCCTCGCCGTGAGGGCTCAGAACAACTCTTTGTAAAGGACGGTCCATCTTTTTCTGTTTTTTTTTTTGAAAGATGTCTTTGGAGCCATTCATGACTCAGAGGTTGCTTTAAGTCCACTTCTGCAAAAATAATAGGCTTCCTGAAGTGGCGTGAGAGAATGTAGGATATTCATCGACGGAGGGTGAGTCCCCACCGTTTGTGCAAGACTCTCCCGTTCCTGATTCCAGCCAGGGAGGTCTTCAGCAAAGGATGGTTGTGGAAGCTGGAGTAGGCTCAGCTGCGTTATTATCCATTTCTCTGGGAGGGGACACCGTAGTTGTCAATGATTGTAAAGTATTTGGATTTTCCAAATAGAAAAACTTACTGGAAAAAACACAGAATGGAAACATTTGGTGTTTGAAGGTAGCAGGGCAGACACAGCAGATGCGAAACAAAAATGATGAAAACAATAATCTTGTTACCTTCAAGCTTCTCTTTTCCTAAATTCTTTTCGGGGAGTGGGTGAGGGGAAGAGCTCCCTTCCTGTTATCCTCAGGCTGGGGGAAAATAAAATGGGAGACACATAGTCCCAGTCAAACCTTCACCTTTGTCTACCAAGCAGGACTGTGTTTAAAAATGCGGAAATGATACCAGGATTGAAATTCGTTTTGAGCTGTTATCAGCAAACGCTGTATAATTTCACTTATCGTCTTAGCGGTATAGAAAGATTTGTCACTTCCAATAGAATTTATACTTGCAACCTGGGTAGGATTTGCCCTAAGTATGTCTTGAAAGAAAGGTTTTCCTAGGAAAGGACTTTAAAAGAAAGAAAGTATGAATTTTTTCCCCTTAAATTACATAGTTAAATGTCTTCCGTGAAAATTCAACTGGTATGAGAACAACTCAACATATTGCTTGCATTTGTATGTAAAATGGGATTTAGTTTCTGGATNGAAAGTATGAATTTTTTCCCCTTAAATCACATAGTTAAATGTCTTCCGTGAAAATTCAACTGGTATGAGAACAACTCAACATATTGCTTGCATTTGTATGTAAAATGGGATTTAGTTTCTGGATTCAGTTGTATACACTGTGTGAGGGTTAGTCACTCAGTCGTGTCCGACTCTTTGTGACCCCATAGGCTGTGGCCCACCAGGCCCCTCTGTCCATGGGATTCCCCAGGCAAGAGCACTGCAGTGGGTGGGTTGCCGTTCCCTCCTCCTGGGGATCTTCCCAACCCAGGGATGGAAATCACATCTCATGTCTCCTGCAGTGACACGTGGTTTCTTTACCAGTAGTGCCTCCTGGGAAGCCCGTGCGTGTATGTGTGTGGCTTCCCAGGTGACTCAGTGGTAAAAGAATCTGCCTTCAACTCTAGGGTTGGGAAGATTTCCTGGAGGAGGGCATAGCAACCTACTCCAGTCTTCTTGCCTGGAGAATCCCGTGGGCAGAGGAGCCTGGTGGGCTACAGTCCACGGGGTCATAAAGAGTCAGACATGACTGGGTGATTCAGCACACACACATGTATGTGTATTTACACACGTAGGTATACATACACTGTATACATATATGTATATTATATGTGTGTGTGTGTATATATACATAGCGTGTACACATTATGTACAGACACTGTGTAGTCATATATACACTGTGTATATAGTATGTAGAATCAGTGTCTATACTACATATACATACACACATGCACACACACACCTATATATATAAACACACACACAAATCTGTGTATGTACAAAGCCTGGTTTTTTTCCCCACTTACATTTAAGTTAGGGTATCTGAAAGTTACCACTCTATCCATCCATCCATCCATCCATCCAATCTATCCATCCATTCATCCAGTCTATCTATCCATCCAACCACCCATTCATCTGGTCTATATATCTATTTCTATCTATTTATCCATCCAGTCTGTCTGTCTACCCATCCAGTGTATCTATCCATCCACCCAGTTTGTCTATCTATCAGTCCATCCTTCCATCCTCCCATTTGGTCTACCTATTTCTATCTATCTATCCAGTCTGTCTGTCTATTTATCTATCTATCCNCAACCACCCATTCATCTGGTCTATATATCTATTTCTATCTATTTATCCATCCAGTCTGTCTGTCTACCCATCCAGTGTATCTATCCATCCACCCAGTTTGTCTATCTATCAGTCCATCCTTCCATCCTCCCATTTGGTCTACCTATTTCTATCTATCTATCCAGTCTGTCTGTCTATTTATCTATCTATCCAGCCATCTCTCCATCCAGTCTATCTATCAATCTATCCATCCATCCATCCAGTCTATCTGTCCATCCATCCATCCATCTAGTCTATCCATCCATCTATCCAGTCTCTCCATCCATTCATCCATCCTGTCTGTCTATCCATCCATCCAGTCTATCTATCTGTCCATCCATCCATCCATCCATCCATCCTTCAAGTCTGTCCATCCATCCATCCATCCATCAAGTCTGTCCATCCATCCATCCATCAAGTCTGTCCATCCATCCATCCATCCATCCATCCAGTCTATCTATCCATCCATTCATCCAGTCTATCCATCCATCCACTCAGTCTATCCATCCATCCATCCATCCAGTCTATCCATCCATCCACCCAGTCTATCCATCCATTCATCCAGTCTATCCATCCATCCATTCATCCAGTCTATCCATCCATCCATCCATCAAGTCTGTCCATCCATCCATCCATCCATCTATCCAGTCTATCTATCCATCCATCCACCCAGTCTATCCATCCATCCATCCAGTCTATCCATCCATCCACCCAGTCTATCCATCCATCCATCTAGTCTATCCATCTATCCACCCAGTCTATCCATCCATTCATCCAGTCTATCCATCCATTCATCCATCTAGTCTATCCATCCATCCATCCATCCATCCATCCAGTCTATCTATTTATTCATCCATCCATCCAGTCTATCCTCCTATCCCACCCATCCATCCATCCAGTCTATCTGTCCATCCATCCATCCATCCATCCAGTCTATGCATCCATCCAGTCTATCTACCTATCCCATCCATCCACCCATCCATCCACTCTACCTATTTATGTACCTATGTAACCATCCAACCATCCATTCTGTCTGTGTCTATCTAGCTGTCTCTGTCTCTATAAATTATACAGAATTGACATTGTATGTACATCTATCTATCTCTGTCTCTATAAATTTTACAGAATTGGCCCGTGATTTTGGGGACTGACCTTTCTCAAGATCTGTGGTTGGCAACCTTAGAGATCTGGTGGTGTATTATGACTCGGAGTTCAAATACAAAGGTAGGACAGGACTGATGACCAGTTCAAAGGGTCAGGCAGAGAGACAATGAATCCACCTTTTCTCTTTTTGTTTGTTCAGGTCCTCCTTGGACTGGGTCATGCCCAGCCATAGTAAGCGGAGCAATCATCTGCTTTACTCAAATGTGAATCTCATTCAGACGCACTCTCACCAACACACCCAGAAGTGATGTTTACGCCAAACAGCTGTGGGCCAGTGAAGCTGACACCCGAGATTAGCCGTCATACTCCCAAATGGAAACAGTTGTCGCTTGTCTATCCCCGCCACACTCCAAGGCTGGCTAAGATCTCCAAAGATGGTTATAGAAGTCTGGACTTACCCCAGAGAAAAAGGGTGCATCTAACCAATCATCTCAAGATGATGGGTGAGTGAGTCAGGAAGTTACTGTTGCTTAGGAACGTTGATGTTGAAACAGAAAAGACAGTATCCGTTAAGGCACAGTCTTTCAAGTCCTTTATGGGTACAACACATAAGAAGTTATTCTACATTGTTCTAACCTAAAACATAAATTTTAGTATCTAGTGATAAAACAGTTTGGTCTTTTCTATGAGGATGGCCTCAATAAACACTAATCCAATTCCAACAAAAAATGTTACTTTTTTTGAGCTGTGAGTGACTTAAGATCCCCAAGTTCAAGGTTAACTAAAAAAAAAGAAAATCAAAAAAACTCCTGTTTGACAGTTACTTCCAAGAGTCGGCTTTCATCTGAATAGTAACCATTTTTAAGTGGGATCGTACACAGTCACAAAAGATTTTTGTCTATGCCACAAGAATAAGTAACTGTAAAGATATGGCATTTTCCACTCCAATTCTGGAAATCTAGAAGAAATACTTACAAATACTAGATTAAAAACATTTGCTTATGGGATTTCCCTGGTGGTCCCGGGGCTAAGATTCTGAACTCCAAGTACAGGGGGCCAGGGTTTGATCCCTGGTTAGAGCACTAGATTCTGCCTGCGACAGCTAACACCCGGCTCAGGCAAATAAAAATAGATAAATGCAAATATGTCTGTTAAAAAAGGAACATTGCTTACACGTGGGCAACCAGTACTGAGTCTCCTATGGTCTTAATCTACTTAGCTGCAAACCTTACGTAGACTGTAGAGGATATAAATTGAAGAATCATCATCGTACAAAAAATGAAGTTAAAATGAAAAAAGGTGAAAAATGCATGACACCATTTTTCTATCTTCCCTACTCTTTCTATATGTGAACAGGGCCTTTTTTGTGACTGGTTGTAGTTAATCTTTTTGCACCTCAATATATAAATAAAAACGTGTTTTTCCAAGAACATAATTTACATCTGTGGTTCCTGTGTGAATGGCAACAAAGTTTCATTGCAATGAGCACTTCTAAAATGGCCACATGGGCACATTTGGCAGAAATCATAAAATAGTTCATTTGCTTTAATTTTTGAAAAATAAAATGGACAGTATAATTACTGGATACAAGAATTCTCTTAATGGAATTTCTTTTAAGCCAATTAAAGACAAAAGAATCTCATTAGAATAGTAATATCCATTACTTATCCATTAATTTAATGTTGCTATGAGTTCCAAAGACTTTCTTGAGTAGCTTTTATGGATCATAATTAGGTGACAGACTGAAACGCCCATGTGGAATTATCCGGCACCTTGCATCTGGGAGGGATGCCCAAGGAATTTCATGTCTGACTTTGCACACAGAAACTCCAGTCATTCTTTCGCCCAGTATTTTGAATTCAGTTCAGTTCAGTCCAGTCACCCAGTCGTGTGTGACTCTTTGCAACTCCATGAATCACAGCACGCCAGGTCTCCCTGTCTATCACCAGCTCCCAGAGTTCACTCAAACTCATGTCCATCGAGTCGTATTTTGAATTATTATCTTTCTAAAAGGGATTTAATTTGCTCCTTTAGAAACACAGTTTGATTATACATGTTTATACATGCACATGTATCAGTTCAGTTGAGTTCAGTTCAGTTCAGTCGCTCAGTCGTGTCCGACTCTTGCGAACCCATGAATTNTGCACACAGAAACTCCAGTCATTCTTTCGCCCAGTATTTTGAATTCAGTTCAGTTCAGTCCAGTCACCCAGTCGTGTGTGACTCTTTGCAACTCCATGAATCACAGCACGCCAGGTCTCCCTGTCTATCACCAGCTCCCAGAGTTCACTCAAACTCATGTCCATCGAGTCGTATTTTGAATTATTATCTTTCTAAAAGGGATTTAATTTGCTCCTTTAGAAACACAGTTTGATTATACATGTTTATACATGCACATGTATCAGTTCAGTTGAGTTCAGTTCAGTTCAGTCGCTCAGTCGTGTCCGACTCTTGCGAACCCATGAATTGCAGCACACGAGACCTCCCTGTCCATCACCAACTCCCGGAGTTCACTCAGACTCACGTCCATCGAGTCGGTGATGCCATCCAGCCATCTCATCCTCTGTTGTCCCCTTCTCTTCCTGCCCTCAATCCCTCCCACCATCAGGGTCTTTTGCAATGAGTCAACTCTTCATATGAGGTGTTCAAAGTACTGGAGTTTCAGCTTTAGCATCATTCCTTCTAAAGAAATCCCAGGGTTGATCTCCTTTAGGATGCACTGGTTAGATCTCTTTGCAGTCCAAGGGACTCTNTCACTCAAACTCATGTCCATCGAGTCGTATTTTGAATTATTATCTTTCTAAAAGGGATTTAATTTGCTCCTTTAGAAACACAGTTTGATTATACATGTTTATACATGCACATGTATCAGTTCAGTTGAGTTCAGTTCAGTTCAGTCGCTCAGTCGTGTCCGACTCTTGCGAACCCATGAATTGCAGCACACGAGACCTCCCTGTCCATCACCAACTCCCGGAGTTCACTCAGACTCACGTCCATCGAGTCGGAGATGCCATGCAGCGATCTCATCCTCTGTCGTCCCCTTCTCCTCCTGCCCCCAATCCCTCCCACCATCAGGGTCTTTTGCAATGAGTCAACTCTTCGCATGAGGTGGTCAAAGTACTGGAGTTTCAGCTTTAGCATCATTCCTTCTAAAGAAATCCCAGGGTTGATCTCCTTTAGGATGCACTGGTTAGATCTCCTTGCAAGGAGTCCGAGGGATTCTCAAGAGTCTTCTCCAACACCACAGTTCAAAAGCATCAATTCTTTGGTGCTCAGCCTTGTTCACAGTCCAACGCTCACATCCATACATGACCACAGGGAAAACCATAGCCTTGGCTAGATGGACCTTACATACATATGTACACACAATGTTGCATGTATATAAAATCTACACATATGGATACACAACGTATATGCATAAATACACTACACATGCATAATACAAATACACATACCCAGAGTATATTATATAGTATTTAGGAAGATATTGTGTACAGAGATTCTATTTATACCACATATATAGAAAGATTATACAGACTTTATATAAACAGATTGTATATATATTGCAAGTGAAAGTATTAGTCACTCAGTCGTGTCTGACTCTATGGGACCCCATGGACTGCAGCCCTCCAGGCTCCTCTGTCCATGGAGCTGACAAGGCAAGAATACTGGTGTGGGTTGCCATTTCTTTTTCCAGGGGGTCTTCCCAACCCAAGAATCAAACCTGCTTCTCGCATATTGCAGGCAGACTGTTTACCATCTGAGCCACCAGGGAAGCCTCAATAAGGGAAGATGTTTCGTAGAGAGATCATACCATAAATATAGCAAGATTATATAGATTTTCTATATAAAGAGATGATATATGTTGGGTTGTCCAAAATGCTCATGTGAGTTTTCCCCAAACATCTTACAGAAGAACCTGAACAAGCCTTTTGGCCAACCCGCTGTGTGTGTATACAGTATATATCCTCACTACGTGCTATGTGCTGTGCTGAGCCTCTCAGTCGAGCCTGACTCTTTGTGACCCCCTGGACTGTATCCCTCCAGGCTCCTCCGTCCATGGGGTTCTCCAGGCAAGAAGACCTGGCAACTGGTGTTTCCATGCCCTCCTCCAGGGGATCTTCCCAACCCAGGGACTGAACCCAGGTCTCCCGCGTTGCAGGCGGATTCCGTACCATCTGAGCCACCAGGGTTAGTATGCAGATGATACATTTTATATATTCAGTGTATTCACACATATATAAAATGTATATATACACGTTATAATATACATATAATATGTGTACACCGCATATGTGCTCATATACATTAATGCCTATACATATATTCAGTATATATTATATATATGTATTATCTAATATCCATATACTATATATTATATATAATACACTATGCATTCAGTATGTGTCTAAATATGCACACACGTGTACCTATAGTGCACATATATGCACACATATTACACACATGTGTACTGACCGTGTGTGCATATATCATATACATACAATATGGTATCTTTGTGATTTCTCAAAATATTAACAGTTGGGTTAAGATGGTCCATCCCTGCTGTGTACGAAGGTTTGCACACATTTCACAGTGTTTTGCACTCCATCTCTGATTGCGACCTCCTTTTAAGAGCGATGCATTTTCCTGTCGCCGGTCACCAACATTTTTCCCTTTCCCATGGTTCACGTGGGTTGCCTTCCCATCTTCTGTGACTCTCACCCGCGTGACTGCTATCTGTTTTAAATACGAAGGTAACATAGCCTCTGCAGTTTGCAGAATGACACTGGCTGATTTTCTCACTGCGTGCAGTCCTTGCTGATAAGACATCACTGGCTCCCAGGGGCAGTGCCTCTTGAAAGAGAAGGGTGTGGGCCTTCCCCGGTGGCTCAGGGGTAAAGAATCTGCCTGCCAACCCACGAGACGCAGGAGACACGGGTTTGACCTCTGATCTGGGAAGATCTCACATGCCGCGGAGCGACTAAGCCTGTGCGCCACAATTATTGAGCCTGCGCTCTAGAGACAGGGAGCTATGACTGTAGAGCCCACGGGCCAAACGACGGAAGCCCGTATGCCTTGAGCTGAGTGCGCTGCAGCAAGAGAGTAGACGCTGTTCGCTGTCACTACAGAAAACCCTGGGCAGCGACAAAGACCCAGCACAGCCGAAGGGAGATAGATGAGTAAAATTATAAACAGAGAAGTGTGTGGACAAGTAAATAGGGTCCAATTGTTTGACTGTTTGCACCTTGAAAATGAGTTTGCTGCATCGGTTTGCTAGCTAAGACGTATCCTTTTCTTTCTTTCTTTTTTTTTTTTTTAAATGATCAGCATTCTAAAATCATTCTCTACATTATGGCCATCATTTCCTAAGGATTCAAGGATCCCTAGTTTACCCCGCCCATCTCGTACTGCGTGAATATAACAAGGAGGTTTACTTTGGCATAAAGAATACCGGTCTTTCGAAAGAAGTTTGCTTTTGCACAAGAACACCGTCAATGTATTATTAATTATAAAACTGATGTGAATCTTGTTGCGTGCTTAGTTGCTCAGTTGTGTCTGAGGCTTTGCAGCCAGATGTCCCTGGTGTTTTTCAGGCAAGAATAGTGCAATGCCAGGCCCTCCTCCAGGGCATCTTCCCGACCCAGGGATCGAACCCACATCTCCTGTGCCTCTTGCGTTACAGGTGGGTTATTTACCTGCTAAGCCAGCAGGGAAGCCCTACAAATGCTAAGACTGCCTATCACTCTCAAAATTAAAAAACACAGATTCCAGAGGTTTGATCGATGGACTTTCTGAATTTATACATACACTCCTTCATAGCAAACACTAACTCACATATGTAAGATTTAAAATGTAAACCCTTTAGTGCGTGGAGAATTAGCATCTGTGGACCAACAATTCCAGCTCCATCTCTGGGCCTAACAGTAGCGGTTTCAGCCTTAATAAGCCATTTACTTTTCATGGATGTTAATTATGCAGCTATAACAAAAGAGAATGATAGGAAATTTATTCCCCATACTTAAGGTTATGTGATGAACATATATATGTGTGTGTTTTTTTCACATAAAGTAACACCTATCGCAATTTTTCCTAATTTAACTTGGCGGTCTGCTCTAAAAGCAACTCTATTCCATTTTATTGATCTCTTCATTTTAGAAGAAGCAGAATATACAATCAGCCACATCATTCAAAACACGATGAGCTGTTTCGACTGGCTTAAAATTGTGCTGTACGTGTGGTTATTTTGAGATGAATCTCAGGAGAGACAGGAGAGGCATATACTTTATGAAGCGGAGATTACGCTGTAGGTAAATTGCAGGAACGCGTCTGCAAAGCAAATTTGATGGCATAATTTCATTGTGACATTCACAATGTCACGCAGACATCACTTCGATGAAAGTCATTTTGTTCAAAGAGGTTTCCTAAATAGAAAAGCAAACAGACAAACAAAAACCAGAACAGCTTTCCTAAAAACACCTAATCTTTGTTTGTAGTCAGTAATTGGACATTTCAGGGTAGCATTCATATATATATATTTTTTTTTCCTCTCTGTCTCCTAGCAGGCAGTTAATCTCTAGCTGCTTCGTTTCAAACTCTGAGCTCATCTGTTTTCATCGTGTAGCTTCTATTACTTAAATCTTTTACTACCAATCGCTTCTGCCAGTGGAGATCTTCACAAGCAAAGCACGTCTACCATCAGGATTCACTGAACATCCGTCAGCAGCCATAGACAGGGGCGAAACTGAGGCAAGAGGAGCTAAGCAAATGAACCTGGAGTCTGGTGTACAGAGTGAAGAAAGTCAGAAAGAGAAAAAACAAATATCCTATATTGACGCATATGTATACAGGCGTATACACAGGAGTCTAAGCACATGTGTGTATATGCGTTTGGACAGCTACACGTAGGTAAAGTGGACGTATACTGTTGTGTGCAGATTACGACTTTATTTTAAGAGCACCATATTCTATTTTCCTTGAGGAATATATATATATATTTTAAATCACTACAATTGCTTCTTCATATACATTCGCAGCTGCAAGCAGGCAAGCAGTTAATATAATTTATGTTCAATGTGCTATAAAATGACATGATGCGAGTATGATACAGTCTTTGTATCTATTCTTCTTTCAGTGTGTCCTGAGGTTCCTGTGGATTCTGCACCATTTTTCAAGGCTGCTAAAACCGTCTCTGTGTTACTCTTCTGATACACGTGCCCAGAAGTTTCTCATGCATGTATGGCTGGGTCCTGAATATCACATCTTTTCTTGACTGGGAGGGCTAGTCCATCTCTTCTAAGGGATTCTTGTCCACAGTAGTAGAAATAACGGTCATCTGAGTTAAATTCACCCCTTCCCGTCTATTTTAGTTCGCTGATTCCTAGAATGTTGACGTTCACTCTTGCCATCTCCTGTCTGACCACTTCCCGTTTGCCTTGATTCATGGACCTCACATTCCAGGACTGATGCAATACTGTTTTTTTGCCAACGTTGGACTTTACTTCCATCACCAGTCACATCCACAACTGGGTGTTGTTTTTGCTTTGGCTCCATCTCTTCATTCTTTCTGGAGTAATTTCTCCCCTCTTCTCTGGCGGTGTATTGGACACTTACCAACCTGGGGAGTCCATCTTTTAGCGTCATATCTTTTTACCTTTTCATACTGTTCAGCTATGACAAACTATGACACACCTAGACAGCATTTTAAATAGCGTTACGTTCCCGACAAAGGTCCGTCTAGTCAAAGCTATGGTTTTTCCAGTAGTCATGTATGGATGTGAGAGTTGAACCATAAAGAAAGCCGAACACAGAAGAACTGATGCTTTTGAACTGTGGTGGTGGAGAAGATGTTTGAGAGCTCCTTGGACTGCAAGGAGATCCAACCAGTCCATCCTAAAGGAAATCAGTCCTGGGTGTTCACTGGAAGGACTTACATTGAAGCTGAAACTCCAATACTTTGGCCACCTGATGCAAAGAGCTGACTCATTGGAAAAGACCCTGATGCTGGGGAAAATTGAAGTCAGGAGGAGAAAGGGTCGACAGAAGAGAGATGGTTGGATGGCATCACTGACTCGATGGATATGAGTTTGAGCAAGCTCTGACAGTTGGTGATGGAGTGGGAAGCCTGGCGTGTGGCATTCCATGGGGTCACAAAGAGTCGGACATGACTGAGTGACTGAACTGAACTGAAATCCTCTCTCTCTCTGTCTCAAAAAGGACTCAAAATATTGGGACTTCCTGGCGGTCCAGTGGCTAAGACTCTGCACTCCCAAGGCAGGGGGCCCAGGTTTTGACCTCTCGTTAGGCAACTGGATCCCACTTGCTGCAATTAAGAATTCACATGTTACAAGAAAGATGTCACATGTTGCAACTAAGGCCCGGGGCAGCCAAAGAGTAACATTTTTTGCAAAGAAATGACTCAAAAAATTTAAGCTGGGTTGACCGCATTTAATGTCTTCCCAGGCCGTACTAGTGGTAAAGAATCTGCCTGCTGATGCAGGAGACGTAAGAGATGCATGTTCAATCTCTGGGTCTGGAAGACCCCCGTGAGAAGGGAATGGCATCCCACTCCAATATCCTTGCCTGGAGAATCCCAAACACAGAGGAGCCTTGCAGACTGCAGTCCATGGAATCGCAAAGAGCTGGACACGACTGAACTGACTTAATAGGCACGCACGACCCCATTTAAAGTTAATTATTTTCTTGGGCAAACATATGGACACCTTCGAAGATGGCTCATGTTGCCAGATCTCTCTGCTACCATGATTTTATTTTCAAAGACTTTGAGAGGTTGTTGTTGAATCACGACGCTGGGATTCTTGGCCCCTGGAGGAGAAGAATTCAATCCAGGGCCAGAGAGGAGGCTTGATCGCTCAGAGCTTTCGTGTAATCAAGTTTTATTAAAGTATAAAGGAGACAGAGAAAGCTTCTGACATAGGCATCAGAAGGGGGCAGAAAGAGTACCTCCCTGCTAGTCTTTAGCTGGATGTCATATAGTCACCAGCAGTCTGTCAATGAAAGAAAGAAATGTCTCAAAACTTAAGAATAGCACCAGGCTCCTCATCCATAGGATGTATTTTGGGATGATCTTGGCTCCAAATGGTTCATCTTGGGCCATAAAAGGATTAACTTGAATCTTGAAGAAGGGACGAGCACCGTACAAATAGTATCATGTGCATAGATGAGAGGAACAATATCGGAGTATAACAGACTGGTTTGTCTAGTAGCTTTTGAGCCAAGAGGCGGAACCGACTTGAAGACAGAGTTTGGGGTACATTAGCATAGCTTAAGATAAACATTTCCATAAGAAAAAGGCAGTGGTTAATTTCAAGTGAAACCAGGTGTCATATGGCGACACAGAATTTTAAGAGAAACCTCCTTTTAACTTTGTACAGGGAAGGAAAAAATATCGCCGGTTTGTTTCCTCCTGCTGCTTAAGGGAGATAAAAATGTCTGACACTTGCAGGCTATTTCCTCCATTTGGAGACTCCTGGCCTTCCTGCCTGCTACCCTCTCAACTCGATTCTTTTTAGAGCCATTTCAGGTTCACAGCAAATTTGAGAAAAAGGTGCAGAGACTTTCCACACACCCACTGTGCCCTGCGTGTGCAAAGCGTCCCTCATTGTCAACAGCCCCCATCAGACGGTACATTGTTTATAGCTGATGAACCTTCATCATCATCTCCCAGGCTCCATAGTGTACACCAGGGTTTGGTCTTGGTGCTATGCATTCTATGGGCTTGGACAAAAGCCCTGGTGACGTGGATCCATCATTATACTGTTCTGCAGAGTAGTTTCACCACCCAAAGAAATAACTGATTCATCCATTCATCCCACGCCCGTTTCCTCCCCACTAAGCATTCATCATCTGACTGTCTCTACAGCTTTGCTTTTTCCAGAATGTCATGTAATCAGACTCATGTTTGTTGTTATTCAGTTGCTAAGTCATGTCCAAATCTTTGTGACCCCCCCCATGGACTGCAGCACACCAGGCTTCTCTGTCCATCACCAGCTCCTGGAGCTTGCTCAGATTCCTGTCCACTGAATCAGTGATGCCATCCAAACATCTCATCCTCTGTCACCCCCTTCTCCTCCTGCCTTCAATCTTTCCCAGCAGCAGGGTCTTTTCCAATGAGTCAGTTCTTTGCATCAGGTGGCCAGGGTATTGGAGTTTCAGCTTCAGCATCAGTCAGTCCTTGCAATAAATATTCAGGACTGATGTCCTTTAGGATGGACTGGTTGGATCTCCTTGCAGTCCAAGGGAGTCTCAAGAGTCTTCACCAGTACTCCTATTTGACAGCATCAATTCAAATATTCACTACATTTTTCAGGTTGACCTTTCCCCATAACCATTACTTTCTCTACATGGGGGAAAAAAAAAAAAAGATGTGGCAAACTTTATTCACTCTAAGTAGTCTGATAATGTATATATCCTCACCTGATTCAAATTAACTTAATGCCTAATCACCTGGATGTCTGGAAGTTGAGATAGCAGGGAATTTACATAACAGAGCTAAATAAATATTCATCCTTCATTATCAAGCATTAGAATTTAATGAAACTGAGTTACAGTTTGAGAAAGAGAAGGCCACTGAATGTTAATAATGTATCACAACTTTTGCAATGAATACAGGAAGGAGGTAAAGAAGAATTTAAAAAATCATGTGTAAGTAACTGTAGGTAATTTTATTTAGCCCTCTTTACGGTGCTGTGATACTTTAAGTAGGGGTCTCTATGATACATACTTAGGTAACTGTAGGTAATTTCACTTGGTGAATGTATTTAGTTTGCTTTATGACACTGCAAAGGTGGTTCTTTATTGCATATGAGCTTGTTGGAACTTAGAAAATGTTCCCACAGAGTCTGCACCCCATTTTGTCCGGTTTTACGAAAGATGTCCACACGGGGCTCTGTCCGTTCGTCCCTTTAAATTATATGGAAAATGTCCATATGTTCAAGAGTGTTTTTCTGTAGAGAGATAATCAGGAGATTTTTTTTTTTTGGTTTCAAAGAGATCCTTTATCCTCCACCCTAAATGTGAAGATTTAGTTGTCTTATCAGGTAGCTCAGTTGGTAAAGAATCTGCCTGCAGTGCAGGAGACCCGGGTTCCAACCCTGGGCTGGGAAAATCCTCTGCAGAAGGAAACACAAAACCAGTCCTGGAAAATCCTGTGGACAGAAGAGCCTGGCGGGCTACAGTCTGCGGGGGTCGCCAAGAGTCAAGTACAACCGAGCGAGTAACACTTGGCGCTTTTTCACCAATTACAAATTTTACTTTATGGAAGGCCCAGTCCAGTAGCAAGGAATATTGGATCAGCTTGATTTTAAAGCCGTTGTTAGCAGTAAAACACCAAAGCAGAATAGGATCCTTGGAAAGATGCATGCACCCAGTGTTCATAACAGCACTGTTCACAATAGCCGAAGGCAAAGAGGCAAAT
>SJYB01005549.1:0-14141 GCA_006408585.1 Antidorcas marsupialis | reverse complement strand
TTCTTCCTTTCATCCTGTCTCTTTCCTTCTATTAATATTTTGTATTTTTTAAGTTTTTTATTATTTTATTTTATTATTTTAATTATTATTAATTTTGTTATTATTTTTTTTACAGTATTATATTGGTTTTGCCATACATTGACATGAATCCGCCACAGGTGTACATGAGTTCCCAACCCTGAACCCCCCTCCCACCACCCTCCCCATATCATCTCTCTGGGTCATATTATCTACCTTGTAGTACCTATCTACCTATTGGGGCTTCCAAATGGCTCAAGTGGGTAAAAACTCCACTTACAGTATCTGGGCTCCATCCCTGGGTCGGGAAGACCCCCTGGAGGAGGAAATGGCAACCCACTCCAGTATTCTTGCCTGGGAAATCCCATGGACCGAGGAGCCTGGTGGGCCACAGTCCACGGGGTCACAAAAGAGTCAGACAAGTCTGAGCGACTGAATGATCTATCTAGTATCTATCTTCTACTTAGCACCTCTCTATATTTCTCAATCCTATCTTTCCACCCACTGAAGCACTCATCCATCCATCCCGCTATCAATCTGTCTACTTGTCAGTCAACTGTCTACATCTATCTATGTATCTATAATTTATCTATCTAGACCATTAGCTCAGCGAATGAAGGCATGGATAGATGGGTCAGTGGATGGACAGATGGAGAGACAGATAAGCACAGACATAATCATATCTACTTAATACTAATTACATGCACGTAATCATCTAGGGACTAGATAGATACAGGAGGTGCCATGCAATTCCGGACCCAGCCACCTACCAAAATGCCATCTGAATCCAACCCACTCTCCTTTAAGAAGTGGGCTGTGACAGAGCTTTCCAAATGGAGGAAAAGAAAAAAAAAAAAAAGAATCTAGTTCCCTAGTGGTCCTAGTGATGGTAAGGGATGATGAAATCACACTTTCTATCCACCTCAACGTTCTTCCACGTGTCCCTCTGCGTTGCCGAACCCAGAAAGAAAATGTATGTTCTCCGTTTCCCTTGCAGACCAAGGTTTATCTCTGCAATTCATATCTTTTTGTCCCTTCCTATGTAAACTTTTTTTTTTTTTTTAATGACGAGCGGGCATACATCATAAAAATGGCTTAAAAACAAATGAACGTGTTTCTGAAGGAGGGAAAAATACAGAAGCAGCCCGTGTCAAGAAATAGTTCGCTGCCAGCCACTGGGAGCCTTCCCCAGCGCTCTCTCCATTTGCCCTGGAGGCAACCTCTAACCTGAATTTCATTAGCAACTGCCTCCTTGTTCTTTTCTCAACTTTTAGGCCTACCAGTGCAAATTTTGTATTTCGTATAAACAGGCCTGTGGGCATATGTGTTGTTTTGCTCCAGACTTCTTTCACTCCACGTTACAGAGCAGAGCTCCATTCAGATATTCCAAGCATAACAGGGAAGAAGAAACCCCACTCCATGTTAAATGTTTTTTTTTTTTTTCCCTTTAACCTCTGTCTTGTATTGGTTTTGCTACTAAGTTGTCTTTTGTCCATTTCTTTCCTTCACAGATTTTATTTGCGATACATCACGATTAAAACTGTCAAATATTAAGAAAAATAAGCAATGTTGCCACCATTTCAGCTTTTTTCCCATCTATTTGCCATGACGTAATGGCATCAGATGACATAATCTGACTGTTTTCGTTTGTTTAATAGCCTGAAATATACACAGTAGTCCATTCTCGTGGTTCTGAACCTTCAGAGTATAACACTGCAGCAGTCATTCCGGGATAAAAGGTTGCAGAACAGGCAATAACAATTTTGTTGGAGGTTCACAGGCACAACTTGACCTGCAATACGCAAGGTCAGCTGCAAGAACAAAGGATTCTGGCACCAAGACGTTTGCAACAGGGACACACATCCCCTCTCCTTTCACGATAAAACGAATCTGGATTCTGACTTGGGGGAGACGGTTCTTTGGGACACACCCACCGTCTTCTAGGACTGCTGGCTCTCTGAATAAAGTCTCTATTCCCAACACCTTGTCTCTCAGTGCCGCAGGACTCGTGCATTGGGAAGATCCCCTGGAGAAGGGATAGGCTACCCACCCCAGTATTCTGGGGCTTCCCTAGTGGCTCAGACGGTAAATAATCCACCTACGATGCGGGAGACCTGGGTTCGATCCCTGGGTTGGGAAGATCCCGCCAAGGGGGACATGGCAACGTGCTCCAGAATTCCTGCCTGGAGAATCCCCATGGACGGAGGAGCCTGGCGGGTTACAGTCCACGGGGTCGCAGAGAATCGCACGCAACCGAGCGCTCAGTACAGTGTGGCCTAATGGACGGGTCCATGCCATCCTTGGCAGACGACGCAGATCAGCCCCACCTGGAGCTCTTTTCAGAAATGCAGCTGTGGACACCATGCATCATATGACCTGGTTCACAGAGAATATAATCACGAATAGGATTTCTGGGACTTGATTTAGGCTCAGCTGGTTGAAAGCAGTATTCAGAAGGCGGACTCTCCACCGCTTCTGTGATTTCTCACGCGAAGACACAAATAGAGACTGTGCTATGCCTTTTTGTACCACTGGATTGCAGAGTATGGGTCTCGGCTCCAAGGACTGTGGACAGTGGTGTCAAATATTTGCTTTGCTCGGCTCAGATCTACCTTGGCACAGAAGCTAGGGTGTAAGATTTGCAGTCGTGGGCTGGAGGACTCAGTGAACTGAATGAATAGAACTCAGATGACCTGAAATTCCCTGAAGTCCCAAACTCAACAGAACTACCACTGATCCTTCAAACCATCTGTCCTTTCTGTGTGGTGGCTTACTCCTAACCTGCAAAGCCTGAACCGGAGGCTGTTGCTTTGTAAAACAAATCCCGTTCTCATCAAGCCATACCCCCTAAAAGACCAGCAGTCACCAGACACATGATTAAAATCAGACCACAGGAAGAAAAGTACCATGACCCGGGACAGGAGGAAGGCACATACAGGCCAAGGAAATGGGATGTATTAACAAACCATGGCCTTCAATTTCAAGAAAAATAAACCGGACGTGTCAATACTCTGAAACTGTAAATCCACTGAAGACAGAACCCAGTAATGCTCACAAAGTTAAAAATGCAAAGGTCTTCATAAGGATGGAGTGTTTACGTGGGTGCCAAGTCGTTTCAGTCGTGTCCGACTCTTTGGGACCCCATGGACTGTAGCCCTCCAGGCTCCTCTGTCCCTGGGATTCTCCAGGTAAGAATACTGGAGTGGGCTGCCATTCCCTCCTCTAGGGGATCTTCCCGGCCCAGGGAGCGAACTCAGGTCTCCACCTGTGGGTATGTATTCAGAGAAAAAGNAACTGTAAATCCACTGAAGACAGAACCCAGTAATGCTCACCAAGTTAAAAATGCAAAGGTCTTCATAAGGATGGAGTGTTTACGTGGGTGCCAAGTCGTTTCAGTCGTGTCCGACTCTTTGGGACCCCATGGACTGTAGCCCGCCAGGCTCCTCTGTCCCTGGGATTCTCAAGGTAAGAATACTGGAGTGGGCTGCCATTCCCTCCTCTAGGGGATCTTCCCCGCCCAGGGAGCGAACTCAGGTCTCCACCTCTGGGTATGTATTCAGAGAAAAAGAAAGACGAAGTCTAATTAGAAAAGATACATGCGCCCTTATGCTCATGGTAGCATTATTTATAATATGCAAGCTACGCGTGCAGCCCAAGTGCCCATCAACAGAGGGATGGGTAAAGAAAGCGCGGGGAGTGTGCCTGTATGCTGCTGCTCCTGCTAAGTCGCTTCAGTCGTGTCCGACTCTGTGCGACCCCATAGATGGCAACGTACCAGCCCTCTTCTGTCCCGGGGATTCTCCAGGCAAGAATGCTGGAGTGGGTTGCCGTTTCCTTCTCCAACTGTCACTTGCTGTGGTGCATTAAAATAACGTTTTAGTTATTTGGAAACTAACAGCCCCAAGCCACCTGGCGAAATTTGCAAACCAAGTGCGTAGGCAGAGCCTGGGGTATTTACTTTGCGGCATGCTCTTTGATGACTGAAGTTTGCCCCTGGATGTAAGTGGTTATGCAAAGCACACTTGAGGATGTCTGTTTCACCTTGCGGTTGTATATTCACTGCTGAATAGTTTTCGCTCAGTCAATCTTTCCGAATCCATGACCTGGAGCAGGCCAGGCTTCCCGATCTTTCCCCCCGTCTCCCAGAGTTTACTCAAATTCATGTCCATCGAGTCGGTGATGCCACCCAACCATCTCATCCTCTGTCATCCCCTTCTCCTGCTGACTTCAATCTTTCCCCACAGTAGGGTCTTTCTCAGTGAGTTAGCTCTTTGCATCAGGTGGCAAAGTATGGGAGCTTTCTTGTGTCTTTACTAGGGATTCTGGAAGGTATTTCAACACCTTGTGCTCGGAACGTTTAATCAGATTCTGTCGCCGAGAGACTCAGCAACAAGCATGATTGGGACATATTTTGACCCAAAGGCAATTTAAAGTTATGCTTCGTGGAGAGAAACAAATGATTTTGTCTGCGTCCGTGGAAACCCAAACCTGCCTTGCCACTGTACTGTCTTGCAATGCTGTTGGACAGATAGATACAACATTCCATGTCCATGAAGGTGTTGGGCATTCAAGGTTCAGCTTTCCAGATGGTTCTCTCGTCATTCTAGTCTGGTGAGTCTAAACCACAGGCAGGAATAAAGGCAGGGTGCGTTCTGCCGCTGTGTGCATGGGATTCGGGGATGCTAAAACCAGCCCTTCAGAGTGCAAAAATCTGAGGCAAAATACTGCCTTCTTTGCCAGCATGGGCCAGGGTTCTCTTCAGAGGAGACAGCAGAAGAGGAAGAAAAATAGCCTTGTGCTTTTGGTTTCAAGAGTTATAAGTTGAGCAGCGGTCCACAAGGCAGATGAACAAGCTTGAGAATTTTGCTTGCCTCAGCTTTGGAGTTTTTCCCTTGCTTTATTGAATCGAGGCCCCGAAGGTAGAGAGTCTTGTCCATATTTAAACCACGACATTTGTTTTCTTTATTCCAGCTCTTTGAGGGCGTGTAGATAATTGTCCTGGACGAGTCCCCGGGGTTCAGGGGGAATACTGGTTCTTAAAGCTGATCCTCCAAGTGATGAGAGAGGTCATTGCTTAAAGGGCCCTAGAATGAATTGTGGCAGTACTTGTCTTATTGCCTAGGAGCAAACCACATGCTAATATGAAACACAGCCTTCCACCTGTGTTCACATTTGATGCTTGTAATTTTTGCCATGGAAGCCAGTTGTTGGGTTGGGTTATTTTTTGTATGTTTTGGCTCATTTACCAAAGGTAATTCTTTTTTTTTTCCTGCCACTGGCTTCCTATTTCAGTTCTATTCAGATGTTCCCAACGGTGTAAGACAATGTCACTCTGTAAATGATTTATTTACAGTCATGTTTAAAAATGGACATAAAGGCAATTACAGCTTAACATGGTCTTTTCTAGAAATTGTAGATTCTTATTTGGATTGCAGTCCTGGCCTTCTAACACACATATATGAAAAGATATATAATATATATATATATTAGAGTATATTAACAAGAATATACGCACATCATATATTCGCTATATATGATATACAGCATAAATATGTTGTTGCACATATATCTATTTTGCTATATGTATCACATATAACATACATAGTCTAGCATAAATATATAGTCTGGTATAAATATATCACATATGTGTTTGCTGCTGCNTTTTTTTTTTCCTGCCACTGGCTTCCTATTTCAGTTCTATTCAGATGTTCCCGACGGTGTAAGACAGTGTCACTCTGTAAATGATTTATTTACAGTCATGTTTAAAAATGGACATAAAGGCAATTACAGCTTAACATGGTCTTTTCTAGAAATTGTAGATTCTTATTTGGATTGCAGTCCTGGCCTTCTAACACATATAATATATATGAAAAGATATATAATATATATATATATTAGAGTATATTAACAAGAATATATGCACATCATATATTCGCTATATATGATATACAGCATAAATATGTTGTTGCACATATATCTATTTTGCTATATGTATCACATATAACATACATAGTCTAGCATAAATATATAGTCTGGTATAAATATATCACATATGTGTTTGCTGCTGCTGCTGCTAAGTCGCGTCAGTCGTGTCCGACTCTCTGCAACCCCATAGACGGCAGCCCACCAGGCTCCNCTGGCTTCCTATTTCAGTTCTATTCAGATGTTCCCGACGGTGTAAGACAGTGTCACTCTGTAAATGATTTATTTACAGTCATGTTTAAAAATGGACATAAAGGCAATTACAGCTTAACATGGTCTTTTCTAGAAATTGTAGATTCTTATTTGGATTGCAGTCCTGGCCTTCTAACACACATATATGAAAAGATATATAATATATATATATATTAGAGTATATTAACAAGAATATACGCACATCATATATTCGCTATATATGATATACAGCATAAATATGTTGTTGCACATATATCTATTTTGCTATATGTCTCACATATAACATACATAGTCTAGCATAAATATATAGTCTGGTATAAATATATCACATATGTGTTTGCTGCTGCTGCTGCTGCTAAGTCGCGTCAGTCGTGTCCGACTCTCTGCAACCCCATAGACCGCAGCCCACCAGGCTCCGCCGTCCCTGGGACTCTCCAGGCAAGAACACTGGAGTGGGTGGCCATTTCCTTCTCCAGTGCATGAAAGGGAAAAGTGAAAGGGATGTCACTCAGTCTCGTCCGACGCTAGTTCTTGTATGTATATATTGTCTAAGATAAATATATCATATATATATCCAAGCACATATATTCTAATATATAAGTTCTTGGAGAAGGCAATGGCAACCTACTCCAGTACTCATGCATGGAAAATCCCATGGACGGAGGAACCTGTTGGGCTGCAGTCCATGGGGTCATGAAGAGTCAGACATGACTGAAGCTACTCAGCAGCAGCAGCTGAGTATTTATTTATATATATATAAACAATATATAAAATAATGTATAATAATAGTCTCTGCCTATGCACTAATAATAATGTATGCTAACATGGCAAAAATAAATATTATAACATTATTTATAAATATCCACAAATATTATAACAAATTGAATATGTAAATAATATGTTTAAATATATCATCAATTAAATATTAAATATAATTAAATAGTAAGTGTAAATATATATAATCATATTTGCATATGCACAAATATTAACATATGTTAATATAAAATTAAATATTATAACATAATTTGCAAATATTTCTAAATATTATAACAAATTAAATATTTAGATATGTTAAACATATTAACATCTATTAGATATTAAAGGTAAATATAAAATAGAATGTATTTTATATAAATAACATATAATTATATTTGTATATGCATAAATATGAACGTATGTTCAGATATGTGTACGTATTCATATATACTTGTACATATGGGTATAAAATTGTATCACATAAATTATGTAGAATCAAATACTTGTTTCAGTACCTGTGTGTGTGTATATCTGTCAATAAATAGAACAATATGTGGTGAGGACAGAGTGATCCTTTTAGACACCACTGGGGCGTAAGTAATAACTCAGTTTTTGTGCAAATGACTCTTTAAAGATCCATAATCTAGACACGGCTGATCTAGTACCACCGAGTGTGGTTAATGTCTGTTTTTCTTGTTTAAAATCTCCACTTCTCTGATAGTCAGAAGGTAACAGCATTTCTTCAGGGAGGACCCAGAGCTGCAGAGTGATGGAGATTAATGCACGCTCGCCAGGGGCCGCTTCAGAATCAACGTGCAGGTAAGGGGACACGTCAGAGACGTCTCTACTAGTTCTAACTCCGTAAACCAGTAGTAGAGTGCGAAGTGAGAGGGTCAGAGAGAAGGATTTCCTGACAGGCAGCAAGGCGTCATCCCATGCAGAAACATAAATATTGAATATGGACGCATATACATGGAATCTAAAGAGATGGTACTGATGAGTGTACCTTCAGGGCAGCAATGGAGAAAGAGACGTAGAAAACAGACCTATGAGCACAGTGGCAGGAGAGGAGGGAGAAGGGGAGACATATGGAGACAGTAACACAGAAACTTACAACACTATACGGAAATTCCAGCACAAGCTGGAATCAAGGCTGCGGGGAGAAATATCGATCACCTCAGACACGCAGGTGACACCACCCTTATGGCAGAAAGTGAAGAGGAGCTAGAGAGCCTCTTGATGAAAGTCAAAGAGGAGAGTGAAAGAGTTGGCTTAAAGCTCAACATTCAGAAAACAAAGATCATGGCATCCAGTCCCATCACTTCAGGGGAAATAGATGGGGAAACAGTGGAAACAGTGGCTGACTTTATTTTTCTGGGCCCCCAAATCCCTGCAGATGCTGACTGCAGCCATGAAATTAAAAGATGCTTGCTCCATGGAAGGAAAGTTATGACTAGTCTAGACAGCATATTAGAAAGCAGAGACATTACTTCGCCAGCAGAGGTCCATCCAGTCGAGGCTATGGTTTTTCCTGGAGTCACGTATGGAGGTGAGAGTTGGACTGCAAAGATGCCAGTGGGAATTTGCCGTGTGACTCAGGGAACTCAAACAGGGGATTTGCAACAGGCTGAAGGGTGGGGTGGGAGAGAGTTGGGAGGGAGGTCTGGGAGGCGGGGGACATGGATGTACCTATGGCTGATTCTTGTTGATATAGGACAGAAAACCACAAAATTCTGTAAAGCAATTGTCCTTGTCTTAAAAAATATTTTAAAAAAGAAAAAGACGTTATCTCATGCAGTGTTACTGCGTCTGCCAGGAGGACGGGCTTTGTCAAATATGATGTCTCTATCAAAAAACTGCGGCTGTTTGGTTGCTCAGCCGTGTCCGACTCTCTGTGACCCCGTGGACCGTAGCCCACCAGGCTCCTCTGCCCATGGGATTCTCCAGGTCCGAATACTGGAGTGGGTTGCCATTTCCTTCTCCAGGGGATCTTCCCGACCCAGGAGTTGAACCCAGGTCTCCTGCACTGGCAGGCGGATTCTTTACTGATGAGCCGCCAGGGAAGCCGGTTATCAAAAATATTTTCTTTCATTTGCTTATTTATGTAACATCTTGATCTTTTTATAATTAGGCTCAACAGTCATAAAACTACATTTCAGTCGATAGAAGTATAACCAACTTAGCAGGAAAAACTCAAAAGCGTGTACAATTATACGTATTGTGTTTTGAAATACACACGCGTGAGATGAATACATACAATGACTATTATGCTGGTTATAACTAAAGCAGTTACAACATCTTTATATCATCTGCCCACTTGTTATAACTATTTTTAATTTTTATATTAATATAATGCATATTTATTGTTATTTTTTATTTATGTGGTTGCCCCAGTCTGAGCTGTGGCATGTGGGATCCAGTTGCTTGACCGGGGACTGAACCCTGGCCCCCAACATTGGGAGTGAGTCATCTTAGTCATCTTACTCCATCTTTAATCATCTTACTAGGGCAGTCCCACTTGCCTGTTTCTAATCTGTGCAATTCTATTATGCTTAAAGAAGCTCGAGAAAGTAGTCCAAAAATGTATCTTTAAAACCCAAATTGCATGCATTCCTTATATCTTGGGCTTCCTTTATCTGCAATGTGGGAGACCCGAGTTTGATCCCCGGGTTGGGAAGATCCAATCCTGGAGAAGGAAATGGCAACCCACTGCGAAACATCACAGGGAAAATAAAAAAGAATAAGCCACGGTTTGAAAGAAGATACTTGCAGAACAAATATCTGGAAAACCGCCTTGAATCTTGAATGTATAAAAGCCCTCAATGTTAAAAAAAAAAAAAGACAGCACATTATGAAATTAACAGTGGATGAAGTTTTGAACACATCAGCAAAGAAGATATACCTACGGCAGGCACATGAAAAGACGTTCCAAATCATAGCAAACTCAGAAATGCGAAATACAGTACGTTGGTGTATTACCAGCAATGTTTCATTTCCAAAGTTAGGAACTGAGGTTTGTTTCAAAATCTGGATTTTGCTGACATGTTGTTTGTTATAAGCTGTGCCAAGAATGTGCTAAGGTGCTAAGTTGTGTCCAAGTCTTTGCCACCCCACGGACTGCAGCACGCCAGGCCTCCCTGTCCATCACCATCTCCCAGAGTCTATTCAAACCCATGTCCATCGGGTCAGCGATGCCATCCAAGCATCTCATCCTCTGTCGTCCCCTTCTCTTCCTGCCCTCAGTCTTTCCCAGCATCAGACTGACCTAGCAGCATCTTTAATCTCTGTTCATGCTTTGTGGACTATCGTGCAGATTTAAAACAGATCTGAGTAGAAAGACTGTATATTCTCAGGAAATATAGAACACAAATTTTTACATGCCTGGATCCATCATCCACAGAGATTGCATCACCAACTTATTACTGGACAAAAAACAAAACAAAACAGGAATCTGGAGATCTCATTTGAACAGCCTACATTTTTCCTTTTGCGTCAGTGTATACAGTATTTCACGTTCTATTTATTTTTTGTTTTAAAGTGATGCTCGAAGAAAGAACAAGGACAGGGAGAGAGTGGCAAGATGGGGAAAGAGAAGAAAACTTCTTGGGGAAAATGGAACAGGTCCCCAAGCCACAGACACATCTCTGCAGGGTAAGGTACTGGGGGCCAGTCTCGCTCGGCTTGCTCAGGTTACGAGTGCTGTGTAGGAAGAGCAGCGTTTTTTCAATGTGTGTGTGTCTGTGTGAGTCACTCAGTCATGCTCGATTCTTTGCGACCCCATGGACTGTAGCCCACCAGGCTCCTCTGTCCAGGGAAGTCTGCAGTCAAGAATACTGGTGTGGGTTGCCCTTTCCTGCTCCAGGGGATCTTCCCGACCCAGGGGTCAAACCCGAATCTCTTAGGTCTCCTGGATTAGCAGGTGGGTTCTTTACAAGTAGTACCACCTGGGAAGCCTCACACATACACACACACACAGATGTAAAACATATATATTAAAACCATAGGCATATGTGTATAGATATTTATCTATGCATATGTGTGTGTGTGAAGTTGCTCAGTGGTGTCCGACTCTTTGCAACCCCATGGACACCAGGCTCCTCCCTCCATGGGACTCTCCAGGCAAGCGTACTGGAGTGGATTGCCATTTCCTTCTCCAGGGGATCTTCCCGATCCAAGGATCGAACCCGGGTCTCCCGCATCCCAAATATTCATATATATGCATATATTTCTATACAAATATAACTGTGCATATATCAAACATAGGCCCATGTGTATAGATATTTATATGTAAATATGTGTAAGTGCATCAACATCTCTACAGGGACTTCCCTGGCGGTTAGGATTCTGTGCTCTCAGTGCAGAGGGTGTGGGTTTCATCCCTGGTCAGAGAACTAAGATCCCTCAAGCGACACAGCACAACTCCAAAAAGAAAAAAAGAAAGAAAAAAACTGTACTTGTATGTCTGTTTGATATACACACATTGCTTATGTTTTGATGCTTTTATTTTCCATTGAAATACAATAATACTGTTTAAAAACATACAGAAAAAATTTTTCTGAATAATATGAATGTGTATATATACACACACACCATCTGTGCATATATAAATAAACACGTGCATAAGTGTAAACATTTAGGCTGCTGCTGCTGCTGCTAAAACGCTTCAGTCGTGTCCGGCTCTGTGCAGCCCCATAGACGGCAGCCCACCAGGCTCCCCCATCCCTGGGATTCTCCAGGCAAGAACCCTGGAGTTGCCATTGCCTTCTCCGGTATTCATTTATATACGTGAGTGAAGAGTGAAGTCACACAGTCGTGTCCGCCTCTTTGCGACCCCATGGACTGTGGCCTACCAGGCTCCTCTGTCCATGGGATTTTCCAGGCACCAGTACTGGAGTGGATTGCCATTTCCTTCTCCAGGGGATCTTCCCCACCCAGGGACTGGATCCGGGTCTCCCGCATTGTAGACAGATGCTTTACCGTCTGAGCCATATGTACGTATATTTATATAAATCTGTACACACAAGCGTCTCTTTCTGTATGGACGTTTTGACATGCGTTTGTGCATATGGACAGATAGATATATAAATAAGGTTTCCCAGATGGCTCTGTGGTAAAGACTGGCCTGCCAGCGCAGGAGATCTGGGTTCAGTACCTAGGTTGGGAAGATCCCCTTGAGAAGAGGGATGGCAACCCACTCCAGTCTTCTTGCCTGGAGAATCCCATGGACAGAGGAGCCTGCTGGGCTACAGTCCACGGGGCTGCAAAGAGTCAGACACAACTGAAGTGACTTAGGGTGAAACTTGGCCTGTAACAGAGATGAAGAAGAGATGGATGGGGATATTTCCTTTTTTTTGTTTTTAAAGAAAATTCCTCTGCAAAGCTAGAGTCATTCCCACGCACAGAGAATGTCCCGGAACCAAAAATGTCCCATCCATAAAAGAATACTGTGTGATATGAACCGATTACACATCCATCAATGGTCCCAGCTGCTGATGCAGTGAGCGATGGAACCATATGCTTGCTTAAATAAAGCTGCGAGGTATTCTGATGGAATGAAACAAAAGCGCTGATGGATATTTTCGGAAACGTGTGCTCTTATCTTGCTGTAATTCACTGAGGAAGTGCTTCCCAGGTGGGTCGGTGGTAAAGAACCTGCCTGCAATGCAGAAGACTCCGGTTCGATCCCCGGGTGGGGAAGATCCCCTGGAGGAGAGCATGACACCCCACTGCAGTATTCTTGCCTGGAGAACCCCATGGGCAGAGGAAGCTGGCGGGCTACAGTCCACGTGGTTGCAAAGAGCCGGACACGACTTACCACTCAGCATTACTCCATCTCTTTTACAGTGTGTGTTGAGTGAAAAGGGTCTTTTTCCCTCATATAACTCTGCCATCTGACTATCTATTCTTGAGGCCCTTAGAATCTCCCACGGCTTTTGTTTTCTCACGAACCCTAGAGTGCAGAGGTTTGATCCCCTGAGCGTTTGCTTCCACGAGATGAGTTCTATCACGAGGTGCAAATTGCTAGCATTTCTTTCTTGTTTCATTGGAAGCTCCTTCGGGGATCATCACCCGTAAAAAGTGAAAGTGTGACTCACTCAGTTGTGTCCGACTCTTTGCAATCCCATGGACTGTAGCCCGCCAGAGTCATTTGTTTGTGGGATTCTCCAGGCAAGAATGCTGGAGGGAGTATTAGAAAATCCTGCTTTTCTCTATCGGAGAAGGCAATGGCACCGCCCTCCAGTAACTCTTGCCTGGAGAATCCCATGGATGGAGGAGCCTGGTGGGCTGCAGTCCACAGGGTTGCTAAGAGTCGGACACGACTGAGCGACTTCACTTTCACTTTTCACTTTCATGCATTGGAGAAAGCCATGGCAACCCACTCCAGTGTTCTTGCCTGGAGAATCCCAGGGACGGGGGAGCCTAGTGGGCTGCTGTGTATGGGGTCACACAGAGTTAGGTTACAGTCCACGGGGTCACAAAGAGTCAGACACGACTGAGTGACCTCACCCACCACAGAGTTAGACACGACTGAAGCGATTCCACAGCAGCAGCTTTTTCTGTATTTGCCCCCTTCTCTTGTGCTGATTAGGCCGGCTGTTTCTACAAAGAGGTGATTCATGTCTTCAGTGACTGGGTTAAACCGAAGTAGGTTCCCCTCAGCGGGTACAGAATCCGCCTGCAAGGCAAGAGACCCTGATTTGATTCCTGAATCAGAAGGATCCGCTGAAGAAGGGAGAGGCTACCCAGTCCAGTGTTCTTGGGCTTCCCCGGTGGCTCAGCTGCTAAGGAATCTACCTGCAATGTGGCAGACGGGGTTCAGTTCCTGGGTCGGGGAGATCTCCTGGAGAAGGGAATAGCTACGCAATCCAGTATCCTGGCCTGGAGAATTCCATGGACTGGAGAGTCCACGGGGTCGCGGAGAGTCGGACACAGGCTGAGCGGCTTCACTTCAGGCTGTATTTAAGAACGCTAGGGGAGGCAACTCCCCGGAGGTCCAGTGGTTAAGAATCTGCCTGCCAGGAATGGAGAAGCTGACACAGAGAACAGATTTGCGGATGTGCTCGCGGCAGGCGAGGAAGCAGAGGGTGGGACGAATTGAGAGAGTATGGTGGAAACGTGTAGACTGACATATACAAAACAGATACCCAGTGGGAATTTGGTTTGTGACTCAGGGAGCTCAAACAGGGGCTCTG
>SJYB01005548.1:115551-160681 GCA_006408585.1 Antidorcas marsupialis | reverse complement strand
GGTGGGCACCGGCCGGGAGGCTTACCCAGGCGGGGCTGTGCGGGGAGCCGCCCCGGGGCAGCAGCCGCTTGACGACGTCCAGGTGGTTGTGGTGCACGGCCACGTGCAGGGGCGTCAGTCCACTCTGTGGGGGGACACGGACAGCCTTCACTCAAGGGGTGGCCCCCTGGCCAGGCCCCAGAAGCCAGGCCTAGGGGTCAATGTTACTTCTACTACCCAGGAAATCCGCAGAAGAGCCATGTCAGAGCCAGGTCACTGGAGAACACAGCCAGCGGAACCTGGGTCACCTCCTCACTCCTGGGGGTCACCTCACTCCTGGGGGTCACCTCCTCACTCCTGGGGGTCACCTCACTCCTGGGGGCCACCTCCTCACTCCTGGGGGCCACCTCCTCACTCCTGGGGGCCACCTCCTCACTCCTGGGGGTCACCTCACTCCTGGGGGTCACCTCACTCCTGGGGGTCACCTCACTCCTGGAGGGCCACCTCCTCAGTCCTGGGGCCGACGGGGCAGTGCCCTCATCACTCTGGCTCAGAGGGGCCACCAGGTCTTTCTAGAAGGGCACAGCGTTGTCAGGAAGATCAGTCCTCCCAGAGGCCACTCTCCCTGGGCGGCTGCCTGTTCACAAGGTAGAGATGCCACCACCCTCGGGAAGCTGCGCCTGCATCCTGGCTCCACCCTGACCCCTGACCCCTGACCCCGGATAGGACGCGAGGTCAAGCTCACCTTCCCGGCAGCGTTGGGGTGCGCGTCATGCTCCAGCAGCAGCTCCGTCATGTGCACCTTCCCGTACTTGGCTGCCACGTGGAGAGGGGTAAATCCTTTCTGAGGAGAAACACCGGCCATCAGAAGCCTGGGAGCCCCTGCTGTCCTCCCCAGGGAAAGGGTCTGCGTGCGGCCAGGGAGGCGCTCACCCCAGCTGGCACAGAGATGCAGGAAAGAGCACAGAACGGGCGGTCCCACCTAGACACCCGGACCGGCAACCTGCCACCGCCCCTCTCCCTCTTGTGACGGAGTCAGAACCGCTGGTGCTGTTATTTAATCGCCAGCGAGCTGAGGGCCGGGGCTGGACTGTCATCCTTCTCATCCCAGAACCCACCTGGATTGTTCAGAGCAGACCCTGAGACATCCTATGATGAATGGATAAAGGCTGGGTGGGTGGATGGAAACTACAGTTCAAGGCAACACAGAGGCGGGATGGCCCGCCCCAGCCCGGGACCCAGGGAGACCAGCCTGCTGCTTCTGGACAACAGGAGGAGCAAAGCCATACCTTGGTCATGCACGCCTGGGACGCCTCCTTCTCCAGAAGGGCCAGCGCCGCCTCCATGTGGCCCTCTCGGGCCGCGATGTGCAGGGGGGTATGCCCGGCGGTGGTGGCCAGGTTGGGGTTGGCGTTATTTTCTAGCAGGAGCTTCACCATGTTTGTGTGGCCGATGCGAGCTGCACAGTGAAGCGGGGTCTGGTCATCCTGGAACCCAGAGCAAAAACAAAGAACAGGAACGCTAAGGTTACCTAACCCAACTCTTCATTTTACACAGCAGGCAGGTGAGGCCTGGAGAGGTTAAGCGACTTTCTCAAAGCCACACAGCTAGTAAGAGGAAGAGCTGAGATTCAAGTCTCCAAGTTACAGAAACCAGTATGTTCTTTCTCATTTAATCCTTATAACTCCCATTTAGTCCTATAACAACCTTTCAAGTGAGTTCTTATTCCTACTCATTTGCCTACAGGCTTAGCCTTCCCATCTGTAAAATGGGAATAATGGTATTGACCTCATAGGGCTGTGGTTAGGATCAAGCAGACTGCATATATAAGAAGTCTCACCCTGAGTATGGTGGAGTCAAGATTGCCGGGAGAAATATCAATAACCTCAGATATGCACATGACACCACCCTTAGGGCAGAAAGTGAAGAGGAACTAAACAGCCTCTTGATGAAAGTGAAAGATGAGAGTGAAAAAGTTGGCTTAGAACTTAACATTCAGAAAACTAAGATCATGGCATCTGGTCCCATCACTTCATGGCAAATAGATGGGGAAACAGTCGAAAAAGTGTGAGAGACTTTATTTTGGGGGGCTCCAAAATCACTGCAGATGGTGATTGCAGCCATGAAATTAAAAGACGCTTACTCCTTGGAAGAAAAGTTATGACCAACCTAGATAGCATGTTGAAAAGCAGAGACATTACTTTGCCAACAAATGTCCATCTAGTCAAAGCTATGGTTTTTCCAGTGGTCATGTATGGATGTGAGAGTTGGACTGTGAAGAAAGCTGAGCACAGAAGAATTGATGCTTTTGAACTGTGGTGTTGGAGAAGACTCTTGAGAGTCCCTTGGACTGCAAGGAGATNTCTAGTCAAAGCTATGGTTTTTCCAGTGGTCATGTATGGATGTGAGAGTTGGACTGTGAAGAAAGCTGAGCACAGAAGAATTGATGCTTTTGAACTGTGGTGTTGGAGAAGACTCTTGAGAGTCCCTTGGACTGCAAGGAGATCCAACCAGAGCATCCTAAAGGAGATCAGTCCTGAATGTTCACTGGAAGGACTGACACTAAAGCTGAAACTCCAATACTTTGTCCACCTGATGTGAGGAACTGACTCATTGGAAAAGACTCTGATGCTGGGAAAGACTGAAGATCCAAAGATTGGTTGGATGGCACCACCAACTTGATGGACACGAGTTTGAGTCAGCTCCGGGAGTTGGTGATGGACAGGGAAGCCTGGTGTGCTGCACTCCATGGGGTCACAAAGAGCTGGAGGAGACTGAGTGACTAAACTGAACTGAACTGATCCATTGTGGTTCTTCTCACATGCAGACCTCAGAGACATTGTGGGTTTGGCCCCAGACCATGGCAATAAAATGAGTTATCACAGTAAAGCGAGTCACACAAATTGTTTGGTTTCCCAGTGCATATAAAACTATTTTTATATGATATTATTCTCTGCTGTGTGTGCAGTGTCATTATGTTCAAATATATATATATATATAGTAATTGAAAAATACTTTATTGCTAGAAAAATGCTAACCGCTTGCCACAAACCTTCAACCAGTGAAAAACACATGATTTGCAAAGTGCACTAAAGCAAAGGGCAATTAAACCAGGCGGTCTGTCCTGTCTGAGTGCTTGCTTGTCTTTCTGCCTGAAGGCTTCCCTGGCTTTCTCTATGCCAGGGAAAGGGCAAGATGACTTTTCGTCCCCTGTCCCCTGCCACTCCCCGTTTCCCCTGAAACAGAAGCAGTTGGTGGGCCAGATC
This sequence comes from Antidorcas marsupialis, assembly GCA_006408585.1. Classification (NCBI taxonomy): domain Eukaryota; kingdom Metazoa; phylum Chordata; class Mammalia; order Artiodactyla; family Bovidae; genus Antidorcas; species Antidorcas marsupialis. The sequence goes on along the minus strand of SJYB01005548.1, from coordinate 157,436 downwards.
TCTGTGCTACTGGGCCCAGGGCTGGGGGTTCTGTCACATGGTCCAAACCCAGACTGCAGTCCTGGCACTCAACAGCACCTCCGTGGCCCGTGCAGTAGGGACGTCTCAGGGTGACCAAAGCCGGCCTGCCAACTCAGCAGCCATTCTGCCCCTTTGTTCACGCAGTTCTACTGAGATGCCTGTTATTACCACCAAGCGGAATCTATTGTTTTCAGATTAAGTAATTCTTGATTTTCACGGGCAACACTTCCTCGAAAAAGTGACTTCTCTGCTAATACTGTGACTGTAACCATCACGCATCCTTTCAGCTCCCAAACACTGCTCACTGGCCTTTTGTTTTCTTAAAGAAACAGCTCTGATGCCAGCACACATCTGGCCTTCTCAGAAGCCCTGCAAAGCACAGCCTGAGCATTGGGTGCAACCATGTGGGTGGGACAGGGAATCTCCGCCCCACGAGCCCTGCAGCCCGGCCTCGGAGCTCCTCCTGCACTTTAAGGCTCATGTCCAGGACCGCTGCTGCCTCCTGAACCCACCTTGGCCTTGGCGTTGACTTTGGCTTTGTTCTGGAGTAAATATTTGGCCACTTCCGTGTGCCCTGCTCTGGCTGCCATGTGTAGCGGGGTCTCCACTTTCTGCAAAACATCAAAATTATAGAAGGGTTAACTCGCGCCGAGTTTCTAAAAGGGCACACACAGAGCTCCACGGTGCCAACTTGGTGGCTTTTCACCCAAGAGGTGGAGTTGCCCCAGCAAGCAACATCAGCCTTTGGCCCGCTGATGGCTGGTGTGTGTGTGTGTGTGTGTGTGTGTGTGTGTGCACGTGCAAGATACACTTAAAAGTAAACCCCAGAGCAAAGGAATGTTTATAAATGCACATATATTCCTAGAATAACACAGAAATTTCCGAATAATTGTCCAAAATAAAACCCCAAGACTTACAGACACATAACAAGTTTCACTGAGATACAGACATTCTCCCCAAGTCAGAAGTCCCTGCTATTTTGAGATTTCTGCCCCTGTCCGGGAAAGGAAAGCTTAGGCCCCTCTGAGCCCTTGGTCCCCAGCAAGGGCTGGCTCTGCCCACGGACTCACCACGTTGGAGACGTTGGGCGATGCTTCCCGCTGCAGCAGGCTTTTCACGATGGGCAGGTGCCCCATGAAGGAGGCCACGTGGAGAGGCGTCAGGCCGGACTGGAATAGACCAGACGGGAGTGAGACAGGAGCCCTCCCGGTTCCTCCAGAGACACAGCCAGAGGGAGCATAGGCTTTCCTGCCTCTAAGTGCTTTGGAACAGTTTTCCCAGGAAAGAGAGTTCGAGGAAATGGGTCTGTTTCCAGGAAAAGGGATTGGGGGGTGGGCAGGGGAAATCCCATTGCAGGGTGATTCCACCCATATTCACGACTCAGAATATTATATCTGACCTTGGACAGCTCCCTGAGCTCTGACACAAGCTCCCGGGCTTATCCACCCCTGATTCATTCCATTGAGAGTTCTAGACTAGTATACATGCGGACATGGGCATACAAAGAGGCAACCATAAAGGACAACTCTGAAGATGGCTATTAGAAGAAGACCCTCGGAGACCCTTGGCTCGCCCATGGGGTTCCCCTTACCTCGGTGACCGCGTCGATGGAGGCCCCCATCTTCAGCAGCAGCTCCATGACACGGATGTGGTTCTTCTTGCAGGCAATGTGCAAGGGGGTAAAGCCATTCTGCAGCCCCACACAAAGGGAGACAGAAGAGCAGGGTCTTACCCACGAGCCCAGGGAACACTCTGACCCTCTCGCTGATGAGAAGGCGGCCTCGGGCCCAGCCCATCAGTGGTTCCCACAAACCAGTAGAGGCAGGCAGCATGCACCAGGCACCAGGCATGGTCCTGAACATGTTGTCTGCATAGCTTTTTTTTTTTTTAATTTGGTCACGTTTTTGGATGCACTGAAAGAGCCTGCTGTTTCAAGTTTCCTTAAGGGGAAATTTACAATGAGAAGAACTTTTGTGAAGCACATCACATTCTCTCATCCCTGGAACCGCTGATCAGCTTTTGGTCAAAAGGATTCCTGTACCTCATCCCTACTGTAATATGTTATGTGTGTTAGTTGCTCAGTGGTGTCCGATTCTTTGCGACCCCATGGACTATAACCCGCCAGGCTCCTCTGTCCATGGGATTCTCCAGGCAAGAATACTGGAGTGGGTTGCCATACCCTCCTCCAGGGCATCTTCCTGACCCAGGGATCGAACCCAGATCTCTTGCACTGCAGGCAGACTCTTTACTGTGTGAGCAGGAAATACTAGGATGTAAACTCCACAAGGAGAGGGATTTCTGTTTCCTAGGCTTTGTCTCTCTGCTTATTTTTTCAGCGCTATATCCCCTAGGGCAGCAGTTCTCAAGGTTGGGGGAGAAGAGTTTGTCTCAACCATTTCCAACCCCAGGAATATTTGTGAATATCTAGGTGTTGGAGAGGACTCTTGAGAGTCCCTTGGACTGCAAGGAGATCCAACCAGTCTATCGTAACGGAGATCAGTCCTAGGTATTCACTGGAAGGTCTGATGTTGAAGCTGAAGCTCCCATACTTTGGGCACCTGATGCAAAGAGCTGACTCATTGGAAAAGACCCTGATGCTGGGAAAGATTGAGGGCAGGAGGAGAAGGGGACGACAGAGGATGAGATGGTTGGATGGGTGGACTCCGGGAGTTGGTGATGGACAGGGAGGCCTGGCGTGCTGCAGTTCATGGGGTCTCAAAGAGTCGGACATGACTGAGTGACTGAACTGAACTGAACTGAGAGACATTTTTGACTGCCACCACTGGGGAGGAGTGCTGGCAGTGCCTAGCGGGTGGAGATGGGATGCTGCTAAATAGCCTACTATTCCTGGGCCAGTCTCCGCACAATAAAGAATCCTGTTTGTGCTCAGTCGCTTCAGCCGTGTCTGACTCTCGGCAACTCCATGGACTGTAGCCCACGAGGCCCCTCTGTCCATGGGATTCTCCAGGCAAGATCTGGAGTGGGTTGCCGTGCCCTCCTCCAGGGGATCTTCCTGACCCAGGGATCAAATCCACGGCTCCTGCCTCTCCTGCTTTGCAAGCAGATTCTTTACCACTGAGCCACAGGGGAAGCCCACAGCTAAGAATATCAGGCCCCGAGAGTCAGTAGGGCTGAGATCAAAAAACCCGGACTGCCCCCGACAGTGCCGGCTAGAGGGAGAGTTCAGGGAAAGATTTCTGAATGAACGAATGAAGAGTGGATGAGCCATGCTTGTGGCCCTGGAGGCTGTCCTGTCTTCTAGATTCTCCTCCTCTGGGAAGGGGCAGAGAGGGGATGGGACCATGGGCAGGCTCTGCGCAGCGCTGCAGCCCCACGAGGAACTTCCCTGGGAGCTCTCAGCCTGGGGCGAGGGAAGAGGAGCCACGGTCCCAGGAGGGCATTTGCTTTAGGCCTGAGCGCCCCTCTGCTCAAGCCCCCAAGAGCACTGTGTGTGCCCCTCGGCCTGTTATGGGGGCTCGGTCATGAGGTGCAGAAACACGGCAGGCAGGGAGGTCATGGCTGCTTGACCCCCTGCCCCCGGCCTCAGGACCCCAGCCCTCTGCCTGCCTGGAGTCTCCAGGGTGGAGACTCAGCCCTGCAGCTCTGGCCCTCGCCCCTCTGGCCCCTTCTCGACAGCCTCCCACTCACCAGGGCTCTGGAGTTGGGTTTGGCCCCTTTGTCCAGAAGCACCTTGGCCACCCTGTGGTGGCCGCAGTGGGCGGCCACGTGGAGAGGGGTCAGATGATCCAGAGTGATGTCGTCAATCTCTGCGTTGTATTGCAATAGGAGTCGGACACAGTCGAGGTGGTCTCCCTGAGCCGCCATATGGATTGGGGACAGGCCATTCTGGTGAAGAGGGAAAGCCAGCAATTGCAAAGGAAAGGAACATGGACATTCAGGGCTCCGAGTCCAGCCTCGCTTCCCACCTCCTCCCTAGCTGCAGCGCCTCCACGTGGCTCTCGAGTGAGCCTGGTTTGTTCTGGCCTCCCTCGAATAGCAAACTTTCCCCTTCCCACTCGGCCAAATCCACCAGGCCTGGAGGTGGTGTACGCAGCACTGACAGCTTTAGCCCCCACAGGAAGATTAAGACCTCATATTAGAACGGAGGGCCTTCTAGCCCTGAAAGGACTTTGAGAACAACTATTTTGTTTTCTTTTTAATATCATCCAGTCCACCCCAGGCTCTGAAGACTCCCTGACTGCTCAGTTTTTGTCTTCTCTGGAGCTCGGGTAAAAGGGATGAGGCCTGACCTAGAGCTGAACAGACAAATGACAGCTCGAGGCTCAAATCTGGCCCACTGCCTGTGCTTGTCAGTAAAGTTTTATTAGAACAAGGCTGCTTGTTTACACACTATCCAGGGCTGCTTTCCCACTACAGTGAATCATTGTGACCTTGACCATGGCCTGCAAAGCCTACAAGTATTTAATATCTGGCTCTTTAGAGAGAGAGTTAGCCAACCTTGATCTAGATAATAGAGCTGAGTGCCTCCCATGTGCCAGGCATTGGGGTCAACATTGCACACAATGGCTAAGTTGGCTTCATTAGCCTGTTTCTCAGGAATGGGATTCTACTCTGGGTCGGCCTGACCTAGAGCCCTGCCTAAAAGATGCTCCTCGCAGAAAGGAAGCCCACACCTTGGTTTTGGCTTGGATGTGTGCCCCATGGTCCAGCAGGATCTCTGAGATTCGCAGGTGCCCGTTCCGAGCTGCACAGTGGAGAGGTGTCAATTCATCCTTTAAAAGAGAGTCAAAAAGAGAAAGCCCCAGAGGCGCCCATCAGAGGCCGCTGGAGAGAGCATCGTCCCAGCCACAGGGGCACGTCAAGTCCTTAGGGATCAGCTCGATGGAGCAGTCTGGTCTCCAGCTGCCCCTGCGGGCTGCTCTGGAGGCTGGACGCCCTTCCCCAGCTGGTCACGGAGAGCCCACCTCCCCGAGTGGGGCCCTGGCAGGCAGCACTCGCTCCCCTGGCCTCGCCGTGCCACTTGCTGGCACCCACCTTGGTCCTTGTTTCTATCTGGGCCCCGCGGTCCAGCAGGAGCCGCACCATGATCACGTTCCCCCTGCGGGAGGCGATGTGCAGCGGCGTGATGCCGTTCTGGAAGGAGGGACAGACTGTCAGGACGCGCATCCTCCTGGGGGGAGGAGCAGCTGCCCCGTGGCGGCCACCCCCAGGCCCCAATCCCAAGACAGACAGCCAACTTGAGCCCACTGCTAGGACTCTTCTCGCCTAAGAAAGATTTCCAAGCCTCTAAGGACAGGCCAGTATTGTGGTTCATCCCCGCAAGCTAGCAAAGCTGGATCTCCCGGCAAGTCAACAACACGGGCTGGCAGCAATCTCTTAGAAACCCACCTGCCGGAAGCCTTAACAGACTCTAGGCTGTCCCACCTGCACTGCGAGGATGTCCTCGGTGCCACGAGAGGTGGGGGCACAGGATTCTAGACCCTCAGTCACTGCATGTATGTGGGCACCAACCCCCCCCCCCCGCCGCCCCTGAGAGCCTCACCTGGGGTGTGAAGTTGACGCTGGCTCCACGGTTGAGGAGCAGCTGGGCTACGTTGAGGTTCTCGTAATGAGCTGCGATGTGGAGGGGGGTGAATCCCGTCTGGGGCGCAATAGAGGACAAGCAGTATTGTACTGCGTGTATTGCCATTTCTACCCAGGACCAGCCCAGGCTCTGAAAAGCTGGCAGGACCAGAGGACCCCATGTGTGGGCAGATTTGGACCGAAGGGGTCATCAGACATCCCATGGCAAGTTACATCCAAAAGTGAGGTGCTGCCTGTAGTGGGGTGCCCAGTCTCTAGGTTCACGTGGACAAACCACAGACCAGGGTCACCTCCAGCCCTTCAGACGGGGCCCAATCCTCTGAACAGCTACTTCGGAAGAGATTTTCATGAATGAGAGAAGCGTTATGAGGTTATGACTTTAATCCTTGGGACAGTTTCAGCCCCTACAGGGCTGCGATGACTCAGCTGGGTGGGCAAGGCAGATCTCTGACCTTTGGTGTGTCCCTTGCCATTACTCTGTCCCTGACCTTGCCCCACGACTAATAACCCAGGTAGAGTTTTCCGGATGGAACCCCGTGACTTAGGGGTGGGGGGCTGGGGAGTTGTTGGGTACTGCATGACTGACTCGGACCAAATACATCATCTCCCCTGGGAGGGAGACAGACAGCCTAAGTTGATAGATGGTGCGAAAGTCGAACAGCATGGGCAGGTAGCGGGCTGGCCAGGCCCCCGGGTGCCGCTCCAGGGTCCCCTCTCGGTGTGGGGACCCCCGCCTCCCTCGACCAGGGGATGGCCAGGGAAGAGCTGGAATACAATTCTAACACACCACCAGGGGTCAGGGGCTGGATTCCAAAGCCCTTCTCTGGTCAGATGCCCCTCCTGTCTCTCCGGGATGCTGCTCTGAATGACCCAGCACATGTTTCTCGGCGTTGCCAGGGGATTTAAAGCGGGGCGCTCGTGTGGCTGCTGGGCATGGCGGGCGTGGTGCAACTTGCTCTGGGTGCACACTGGGGCTCCGCTGGTCTGGGCTGGTTCCGGGGAACTAGCAGGGAACGCGTGGGGCCCCCAAGGCCTCCCAACCGGGGCCCCAGGGTGCTCCCAGCCCCGCCGGGCACCTCACCTTGGAAAGCACGTCGGGGTTGGGGTCGTTCTGCAGTAGCACGGCGGCCGTCCGTGTGTCGTCGTTGCGGGCCGCGATGTGCAGGGCGGGCAGGCGCACCTTGCCCTTCGTGCCGTAGTTGATGAGGTGTGCCACCACGTTCTCGTGGCCCTGCTGCAGGGCCACGGCCAGCGGGGTGAAGCCGTCCTGGCCAGGGCAGAGGAGAGACCCCTGTATGCAGACCGTCCTGACCGCTCCATCCTCGGGGCGAGACCTGCGCTTCCGCGCTCAGGGCCCTTGTCCTCGGCCTGGGAGCGCCTCCCTCCTCCACGTCCTGCAAGCTCAGCTTAGATGCCGCCTCCTCCCCAATGCCTTCCTTGGCTCCACTTTCATTCTCTGCTATCTCACAGCGCGTGTGGTAACTCTCCTTTAGCACTTAGCTAGTTTTTCCTTTATGACTTGTTCCGAGCGCTTTTCCTGAGCGCTTTACTGCCCAGTCTCTCTGCTTCCCTCCCTCTCACAACATCACCCGGTGTCAGGACAGGGCCCTGGACGGATGGCTGACAATCAGGCCTTCATTCATTTCACAAATGTTACTGAACACCTACCAAACGCTGGAAACCACAGCCAGCACCGAGGTTTCAATTCTGAGCTACTGCTATTAATCTCCTCGGTGTGTACAGGGGCACAGGGCCCTCTTGAGCTGGTAAAGCGGAATGAAAACAGCCATCTAATCACTGAGTCGTCTGATGCTAAGAGTCAAGAGAAGTTTTGGTTTCATCTCCTCCATCATTTCACCAGTGACAAAACTCAGGGTCAAGCGACTTGTCCAAAGGTGTTTGTGGGCTCAGAGGAAGACCTTTACACTTCTTATAAAGGTCCGAGGCACACCTGTCACCCACACGCACGCATGCCCCCACCCCTGCCCAGCCTCCAGTGTTGGTCACAGTGGGAATGACAGATTCACCCCTGAGGTCATTTCTCTGGTATGTGTCTGGGCATCCCACAGCAGCTGTGACTTTGTCTCTCAGCTCCTTGCAGGGTCTGACAGCGCCCTGGTCGGTCATCACCACATAGGATGCATCCCAAGCCGTGTCCCAGGAACCCATGCCCCCGTGACCCTGTCCTCCCTGCAAGACATGTTCAGCCATGAGGCCACGTCCCCAAGGTACTTACTTCTGTGGCTACATTCTGATTAGCTCCGTTTTCCAGCAAAAATTTAACCACCTCCAAGTGATTCTCCTGTGCTGCCATATACAGGGGGGTAAAGCCTTTCTGTAAACCAAGAGAAAAAGCCACTGGAATCCAGCCACGTCACTGACCGATGCTAAGACCGATGCAAAATCCTCCAAACCAAAGGGCGGCTCTTCCTACATCCTGTTTCCACCCAGCCCTGGGGGCAGCATCCCCACCTGTGTCTCCAGCTGTCAAAACTCACGACACTTTGCAGTTGGCGAAGCGAGGTTACTGCAAAAGGCCTAGAGGTGGGGTGACCCTTCCCAGAGGTCTGCTTCTGCCCCTCCCAGAATGGTCAGCCTCTTCTGCGCACACACACGCCCCACTAATTTCACTGCCTTCTTCACACCCTGCCCCCACCATAATGCCCCTCCATACATAGACGAACCACAGCTAAACAAGGCATATTATTCAGCTCCAGGAACAGAGTCCACAACGACCCAGCCCACCGTGCTCACAATGCCCACTGAAGCAGGAAAAGGCAAGAAAGCGCTTGGAGACACCTGAAGAAACCCGGATTTGGCCACACAGTGCGTGCACCCCCCCTCCCCTCCCGGGGGTGAAGCGGAGGGGCAGCCCCAGCAGCCCCCCGGGGCCCGAGCGTCACCTGCGACTGGGCGTTGACGTTGGCGCCATAGTTGACGAGCTCCCGGACCACTTCGTCCTGACCCGCCAGGGCGGCGATGTGCAGCGCCGTGTTCCCTTTCTGCAACACAGGGGAGGACAGGAGTGCCCGGGGCCTGCCGCAGCTGGGGGAGACATGCGCCAGCCCCGGGCAGGCAGCAGGCTTCCCCCAGGGGTCACAGAACACACACTTGTGTGCCTGACCCACCAGACCTCGTGAGCGGCAACGGAAGCCCGGGGAGGGAAATGCTTCCTGTCCTCCAGAAAAAACAATGCTCTGGAATGAGAGCGCCTCCTTCTCAGCTGATCAGCTGCACGCAGGCTCGGGTCCCATCATCGTTGGAGACCCGCTGAAGAGCTGCCAGGCAAGCCGGCTCCTTGGATGACCAGCTCCTCGAGTGCCGAGGCTTTGCAGGCCGGCGTGGAGCCCCGTGAGGCCCGGAGCTCCAGGACAAAGGAGGCTGCAGATCCCGCGGGCCAGCACCCTGTGCCGTGACGGTAACACCCACCGACCGAAGGCTGGACTGGAGCGGGCAGGGGCTGGAGAAGCGGGAGGGTTGCTCCTGCTGTTTAGTTGCCTAGTTGTGTCTGACTCTTTACAACCCCGTGGACTGTAGCCCGCCAGGCTCCTCTGTCCATGGGATTTCCCAGGCAAGAGTATTGGAGTGGGTTGCCATGCCCTCCTCCAGGGGATCTTCCCGACCCAGGGATTGAACCCACATCTCCTGCCTTACAGGCAGATTCTTTACTGCTGAGCCACCAGGGGAAACCCATCGACACTGGTAAAGGGGTAGGGGAGGTAATAAAACGGACTATGTAATATAAGTAGAAGAGAAGAAATAACACGAAATTAAGTGTGTGTTTGGGGGGGAGGATAAATAAAATAAAATCCGGCAACAGAAAATCCAAACAAAAAATATGACTAATAAAATACAGCGAGTCAGATCAGCAGGCAAGAAAGGAGAGAGAGTCCTCCTTTCTCAGAAGGAACGCTAGACGAAAGTGAGGGTCACAGCTGTTTCAAAGTCAGCTTTTCAGAAGGCTGCCTGTCTCCACTTCATTTCGTTGTTTCTCTGGGGTTTTATCTCATCCCTAAAACCCGGGGCGTAGCTTTCTGCTTTTTCACACTGATTAACCTTCTGTAATGTGGTTTGGGACTGTGATTCTTTCTTGCTTCTTCTGTCTGCCCTGTGATGGAGGAGACTGAGGCTTATGTAAGCTTCCTGATGGGAGGGACTGGTTAAAGAAAACTTCTCAAAAGCTGAGAACTGAGAGCCGAGACTAGGAAGCCAGGCGGGTTCTGAGAAGGTGGGGGACAGGCAGGGTTTCTTGTCTGGCTCCGTCCTGGGTATGTGTAACTGCACTTTTTGGACAGGCTCGGGTCCTGTAGGCGTCATTTGTTTCCAGAACGCCACCTCCCTGCCTGGCTCCTTCCTGCTTCCCTGTGAAGTCCCTCTCACCCACGTGACTCCAAGGGCACCTCCGCTCCAGGAGGGGCAGGCACTTGACAACGTCCATCAAATAAGAACCACAGCTGCACCCATCTGGCCCTCTGCTACATAAGGAGCAGAGATTTCTCATGACCTCGCTTTTTCTAGTTCAGGCAGATCAGCTCAGTTCAGTCGTTCAGCCGTGTCTGACTCTTTTCGACCCCATGGACTGCAGCACGCCAGGCTTCCCTGTCCATCACCAACTCCTGGAGCTTACTCAAACTCATGCCCATCAAGTCGGTGATGACATCATCGAGTTGGTGATGTGGCATATAGTTTTTAACTATAGTTAGTTTCTAACTAAACTAATCCACTTACTACTCCATCTTGGGAAACCCACCAAACCGGGATTTCAAATTCGGCCCCGGCGATGGGGCCACTGACCGGTCACTAGGAACCAGGTGCCTCCCATGGAAGTCTGAGCATCAAATCCAAGTGCCTGGGGGGTGAGGGGCACCCACGGATCACCGCTGCCCCAGGGCCCCAGGGCTCAGGTTCTTGTCTCTACCGCGTGACATGATTCAGGCAGGAGTGTCCCGTGGTTACCTCCCGAACTTGTCTTTCTGATTTCTCCTTTTTGATAAGCAAAAGGGCTCTTTCTCAAATGTCCATCAGAGAGCAAGAGCCAGAAATGAGTATATAGATGCTTATTAATCGTTTTTCTTAGAAGTCCAAAGAGCTTACATTTAGAGGCCTTGGCACCTGGGTCTGACTCATTCCCTTTACAGAGAGGAACAGGGTGCTGGCACCAGAACCTTCTCTAGGAATCAGGACTGGGACCTCCTGGCCTCCCCACCTAGAAGGAGGCACGCTGTGTCCATTCATTTGTTTGCACAAGCTGAGCACGTGTGTGCCAGGCACCGGGCCAGCTCAGGAGGGGTTATCAAATGTTTCTTTCCATCTGCACCTTCCTGCCTGACCCACTGCAACAGGGCTCAACCTATAAACCCACATGGAGGAAGCTGGCCAGGGAAGGCTGTCGGGGCCAGCTGTGGGTCTCAGCCCGTGACATCTTCAGGATCTGGGCGGAGGGCAGCCCAGGTTGAGGAAGGGACCCCCTACCCCCATCCACACACTTGCACACACTGCAAGGCTCAGGAGGAAGGCCCCCAGCCTCAGGTTCAGAGCCACAGGGAGACAGGTTTTTCTCTGCCCCTCCTCTCGGCATGAAGGAGCATGGCCTCGAAGCAGCAGGAAAAATTACTTAGCTATATTTGGATCCACAAAGACCCAGTTTCTCCATTTCCAGGGAGTCCCAGAGCTCACGGCAGGGCGGGTGGCTGCAGTGGGTGCTGAGTGAGGGCGGGGGTGGCGGGGTCAACGATGTTTGAGCACCACCAGCCTGGATGCTCAGCTGGCCTCTGGAGGTGGAGGTGGGAGGCAGGGAACACATTTGCTTCCCATTTTTAAAATTTCTAAGCACAGTTTAGGAATCTATGTTGATTTTGGCTCTTCATTTGTGTCTTTTTTTAATCTTGCTCTTGCTTGTGAGACCCATTACAATTCCCCAATCTGTTGTGATTCTTGCTTTGCCCACGGTTTCAGCTTCACCCTTTTTTTTTTTTTAAACTCCTTCGGTTGGGCCCTCAGAAACTACGCCAGCTTATACCATCTCTATAAATAACAAAGACACACCGAGTGTTCGCTTGTAAAATACCAATCAAAGGGGGAAACTAGGAGCTCATAAAACGTGCTGAAGCATACTGTTTCTGCAGCTCCTGGGGGGACGCCAGAGAAAGCACAGCCGCTCCGCCCCCCACAGCTGATCAGATGGCCTTGTGCTTGCAGCCAGGTAGGCAAGAGCATCAGGAGAGAAAGAGCCACAGACCCTTCACCCACAGAAGAAGCAGGTGGAAACAGCCAGTATCCGTCATTTATCTGTTGTCAGTTGCGAAGCTGTGTCTGATTCTGCGACCTCAAGGACAGTCGCCCACCCGGCTGTCCTCCACTATCTCCCAGAGCTTGCTCAAATTCATGTCCATCGAGTCGCTGACGCCATCCAACCATCTCATCCTCTGTCGTCCCCTTCTCCTCCTGGCCTCAATCTATCCCAGCCTCGGGGTCTTTTCCAATCGGTCAGCTCTTTGCATCAGGTGGTCAAGGTACTGGAGCTTCAGCTTCAGCATCAGTCCTTCCAGTGAATACTCAATTTGTCATGGGGTTAGAAAATAAAATACCCTGTACATGTTCAGAAAGAGCAAGTCAGTCTATTTCACCTGTGAGATCTCTTCACCTTCGGGAAATGACATGAAAATTACAGACTTCTACCTCAGAGATGATTCTACTCTCATAATATTTTGGTAGCTCACTTCATAACCATAAATTATGTCTGTTCTCTATGTGTTGTTCTTCTTGTTCTCAGCTTGCAAGGCAGCAAAACGCTTGCTGTGTGAAACAAATCAGCACTGTGCTCGAGGCCATGTTAAATAAACAGCAAATGAAAAATAAGACACAGAGGGGACCAGGCAAGGGGAAAAAAAAACACAGGATGTACGTAACAAAGGAAGAGGAAACAGTACTGGACGTGGTAAACAGAGGTGATTTTTTGATTTAATGTTGTCTTTAAATGCTGGCTGAAGAGTGCTGAATAAACAAATTAGATGCATAAGAAATGAAACTGATTTCACAACATGTATAAATGCACGTGCAACATGTATCAGTGCATCAATTTCATGACTGTAGTTTCTGGACTTGAGTCACTGGTGTTTATAATCTGCTGCTTTGGGGAGAAGCCTCCTATTATGAGAGGTGTGATGCCAGCCATGCTTGGAGTAAAAGAGAACTCTGTTTGCTGTTCAAGGGACCCAGTCAAGAGAGCAGATGGGTTTGGAAGTGATCAAGGAGCAGGGTCTCAAAATGATCAAGAACCTGCTGGAGAAGAATGAATGGGAGGGATCTGGAAGCCCTCACAAATGACACAGTCACCAATACTTAATCGATTTCTATGTAGACATTTTCTATATCCTGCAGCTATCAGAATCCCCATTTTAAAGACGAGTAAACTAAGGCCTCTCACTGGTTGAGTCACTCGCTTAAGGTCACAGAGTATGAAGCACCTCAGCGAGGATTTGGACACAAGGCGCCAGCCTGTGGACCTTCCAGTGCTCTCAGCCTGGGACAGTGTAGAGCCACTGGGAGAGGGGCTGTGTTTTTAGATTCATAGTCTAGCGATGAGGATAAAGGCCCCCTGAATTTTTGTGGAAATGGGATCCTGTGCTTTCCAAGTGACTTCAGAGGCTCATAGACCTAGGAGGCTACTGAAAGAAGGAGAGGAATTCAGAAGCGGGACCGGGTTTCTGTCACGAAGGACTGGTTTCTATGGCTTGCGGGTTTGGGGCAACGCGTGAATTTCAGGGGAAAGCTCCGGCTCCCCAAGGGACGTACCTTGGTTGTGGTTTCCAAGATGATCTCTTTGTGCAGAAGTTCAACCACCATCTTCACGTGGCCTTCTTTAGAGGCCAGATGTAAGCCGTTCAACCCATTCTGTGGAGAGCAGAGAGGCAGGGAGGGTGGGGTTAGAGGGTCTGTGTGTCCTGCCGGTCCGTGAGGCTGGACCGAGGCCCCTGTCCCCAAGGGGAAGTGAAAGGGCTGGAAGGGGAGCCCCGAGGGACTCCGGAGGGGTATCTACACAGGCTCAGGACTGAGCCAGTCCGGTTCCAGAGCAGGGTTTCTGTAGCGAGTCAGATGTAAAGAAAGAGGGTGGTAACAAGCCCTCCACCCCCGAGTGTGAATGAAGTGTGGAAGCTCTCATAAAACCAGCAGTGACCTTGAAATTCAGATCTTAGCCGGGCGCAGGCACCACTTAACTGGGATGGTCTAGCTTTAACCCCCTGGTTAATTTTCACAGCAGCAACCAGAAACGGCAAAGCAGCAACACCCGGGTCTCCTAAGCATTTGTAGAGCTAGATGTATGTTTAGTATAATAATGCATTTTGAAAGGTGGTCATCTGAAAACTAAATACCATCCATCATCTGGCTGTAAGATTTCCTCTACAGAAGAGTTAGTATTAAAATACTCCTGTGGAAAAAAAATAAAATAGTCCTGTGGGGGAATTCCCTGGCAGTCCAGCTGTTGGGGCTCCTTGATTTCATTGCTGAGGGTGCAGGTTCAATCCCCAGTCAGGGAACTAAAATCACACAACCCTTTCAGTGTGGCCAAATAATAATAATAGTATGATAAAGCCAATACTTTATTCAAGAAATAGTTCTAGGGTACATCATAAGTCTGAGAGAAAAAGTATATGATCTCATTTATATGTGAAATCTAAAAAATAATACAAATGAATCTCTTTCCAAAACAAATAGGCTCACAGAATAAATGTATGGCTAACCAAAGAGGAAGTTGGGGAGGGATAAAATGGGAGTGTGGAATTAACAGAGACAAACTACTATACAAAAAACAGACAAACGGCTAAGATTTACTGTATAGCACAGGGGCTATATTCAACATCTTGTAATAACTTCTAATGGAAAATAGTCTGAAAATATATGTAACTATACATAGGGCTTCCCGGGCGGTGCTAGTGGTAAAGAACCTGCAAGCCAAAGCAGGAGATGTCAGAGATGCAGCTTCCATCCCTGGGTCGGGAAGATCCCCTGGAGGAGGGCATGGCAACCCTCTCCAGTGTTCTTGCCTGGAGAATCCCGGGGACAGAGGAGCCTGGCAGGCTGCAGTCCATGTGGTCACAAAGAGTCAGACATGACCGAAGCGACTTAGCACACACTCATATATAACTGAATCACTTCGGTATATACCTGAAACTCATACAATATAGTGAATCAACTATACGTCAGTGAAATAAAGTAGCCCCTTGGCCACCTTGGCGTTTCAAACAGGATCAAAATTTGTCTGACAGTTACATTTTAGGGGGAAAGAAACCAAGCAAACATTTTTCAGGCCCAGCCACCAGTTCACAAAAGCAGAACTCTCTCAGCCAGCAGTTGCAGCTCCAGCCGCTCTGCTGGGCTTCCCCTGGGCCCTAGAGTCAGGAGCCAGCACAGCCCCGCGGTCCCTCTCTGCCTCTGATTCTTCTGCCTTTGCACTCAGAGGTCTCGAAACTTCCTGGCAAAAGCTGAATTCAAAGAGAGTTACTCGGAGCACAGATAAGTGACTACATGATGGCTGTCAGTTTGAATGGAGAAGGAGATCTCAGTTCCACGTAGAGAATGGTTTTCATCAGTCAGTGATCTCCAGCCTCCTCCTTCTCCACCAGCAATTCTCCCTTCTTCCCACTTTCCCCTTCCTGTCTCCTCTGCTGCTCAACCCTGTGCTCACACGTCCCCTTTCAGGGGGTGCCCCGGGGCCGCCTCGGGCTCTGGCCAATAAGAAAGACCCTCGCCACCAGGATGGAGGGCCTTGGTTCCTGCTGATGTGAGTGGAGGGGTCTCTGGCTCACCCATCTTCAAACACCTCTGCAGCTCCACCTCGGGGTCCTGAAACACCCTCTCTCACTTTGCATCCGGGCATCATTTTCTGAAGATTCCAGTTAGAGCACACATATTCTGTCTGGGGGTGGTAGTGTTCCCGCCCATGAACAGGTGGGTCCTGTTGCTTTGCTGAAACCACAGAGGAAAGTGCTGAGCGACCACTGCAAGCACGCGACACAGGCGCCTCGTGACGGGAGAGGGCACCGGAGAGTGAAGACATGTACGAGACTGTCTTTACGTTGGGGTCTTGGATGTGGCAAATACAACGGGTGCCTTGGGTGTCAGAAGACAGCCAAGAGTAGGCTTGAGGGCAGCTCGGGGTTGAAGTACACCAGCCCCCCTCAAATCGTCTTGGGAAACACAAACTTGCCGAAAAGCAATTTGTCAGGTGCCCTGCTGGCGGCCCCAGGAGCCACTCTCTCCCGCTTTGCATCCTGACTCAGTACTGGGGGGTCTTCACGGCAGAAGACCCCCTCCCTCCCCAGCACTGTGAGCTGCAATCCTGTCTACACACCCAACAGCCACCTAGTCTGGAAGGTTCGGGGTGCTCAGCGCAGGCATGCTGAGTGTGGTTACGTGGGTACTCGGGATGGCATGTGCGGTCATGGGAATCGCAGTCTGCTCACTGCAGGGGTCTTGGCTGTGGCTGTGCTGTGCGTGTGTGCGTGTGTGTCGGCTGCTAGGGTTTCAGTGGTGCTGTGGGTTGCAGTCATCTTCCGGGGGCAGGTACTGGCCCTGAATATGCCTCAAAGCTGGGGAAGTGGCAAGTCGAGAAAGAAGACACTCATGTTTGCTGCCAAAGCCCCAGGGTGACTGTCCCTGCTCTTTGGAGCCACCGGGTCAGCGTGCTGCCTGCCCGGAGAAGGCTGGCGTCCAGCAGGATGCTGGGGATCCCTGGATGCTAGGAGACGGAGGCCCAGTGCAGTCAGATGGCGGGCGCAGGGCACACAGCCTTCCTCGGGCGCCGCCACAGACAGAGCTAACTCGGCTTCCCCAGGAGAAAGGGCTTGCATTTCTGCTTCTTTTCAACCAGAGAGACTACGATGTTTCTTTTCATAGATGACGAAGGCACAGTTTCCCTCTGTGATTACCAGGCAGCCTAGAGGGACTTCCCAGTCACCGTAAGCATCCCTGTGGGGCTGGCCACGAGCGCTGTAGATGGTCCCCAGGATTTTACTCGTTCGCTGCCCTGGTCCCCAGGAAGCCCCTCTGCTTCCCTCCTTAAGTCACATGCCCCTCCAGAAGCTGCACTCCTGCAGAAGACAAGGGATTAGCGCCTCCAATGGCTCTACTCAGCTTCCACCTCAGCTCCTGGTTCAAAGATGTCTTCTTGATGGCTTCATTTTTCTCAGTTTGTAATACAGTCACAACGCCCTCACCAGGACTCCAGGGTNCCACGAGCGCTGTAGATGGTCCCCAGGATTTTACTCGTTCGCTGCCCTGGTCCCCAGGAAGCCCCTCTGCTTCCCTCCTTAAGTCACATGCCCCTCCAGAAGCTGCACTCCTGCAGAAGACAAGGGATCAGCGCCTCCAATGGCTCTACTCAGCTTCCACCCCAGCTCCTGGTTCAAAGGTGTCTTCTTGATGGCTTCATTTTTCTCACTTTGTAACACAGTCACCCTAAGGTCCTTTCAAGTCCATTTCTGGGATGATCTGAATCCAACGCCCTCACCAGGACTCCAGGGTAACCCCATGTGGCACAGCTATGACAAGTGTGCAAAAGGTTCCAGAGGTTTGTACAGAGTAAACTCACACAGGTCACAGCTGTGACAAACTCCTGTCCCAGCGACAGTCGCTTCAGGCCGAGCACACACTTAATCTGCTTCAGCGGACATTTACTGAGGACCTATTCCGTGCATGGCACCGTGCTAGGAAGGCCTGAAACACAAACCCTGAGTCTCGAAGGACTCCGTTTTACAGAGAAAAGAGATGCATAGACAAATGCAAAGTCATGTGAAAAATGCCCCAAATGCAGGTATAGGACCACGGAGCACAGACGAGAAAGGAGCTGCTTGGTTAAAGGGGTCGGAAAGCTTCATGGAGGTCTTTTGAGGGCAGCCTGCACACAGCCACTGGTGCAAGTCCATTGAGAATGGCAATGCGAGTTTGAATTCCAAACCCATGAGCTCAAATTCTAGAAACCATTCTCATCAAGTGCCCTCCTCTTTCTTCTGTGAAGTAGCTGAATACAAGGGATACACAAACCCCCAGACCCACTGCAGCAAGTCTTCTCCAGTAGGTGGCCTCAGAGGGTGGATGACTGCTCATCTCTAGCAGCTGAAGTCACTGAAAGCTTGAAAATGACTTTACTGCACGTGTAGACAAAGAAACTTGTGCAAATGACTTCTTAGAGGCACAACTAGTCTGTATAGGAGACCACGTTCAGTATTTCAAGAGCGTTTTATGAATAAACACCTCACTTCATACTACCTTTTTATTTCAGCAGACTTGTTATTGCTCAAATCCAAAGAGGAGAGGGGTGCAAATTCTGGGAGCTTCTTGTTCTTAGCTGTAACAATGGACAGAGGCGGACTGTAATCTACCACCCCTTTAAAATCAGGATCGTGTGCTGTATTGGAGTTAAATCGAGGTTCAAGTCATTCAGTTCAGTTCAGTCGCTCAGTCGTGTCGGACTCTTTGCAACCCCATGGACTGCAGCATGCCAGGCCTCCCTGTCCATCACCAACTCCTGGAGCTCGGTCAAACTCATTTCCATCGAGTCAGTGATGCCATCCAACCATCTCAGCCTCTGTCATCCCCTTCTCCTCCTGCCTTCAATCTTTCCCAGCATCAGGGTCTTTTCTAATGAGTCAGTTCTTCACATCAGGTGGCCCAATTACTGGAGTTTCAGCTTCAGCATCAGTCCTTCCAATGAATATTCAGGACTGCTTTCTTTAAGGATTGACTGGTTGGATCTCCTTGCAGTCCAAGGGACTCTCAAGAGTCTTCTCCAACACCACAGTTCAAAAGCATCAATTCTTTGGCACTCAGCTTTCTTTATAGTCCAACTCTCACATCCATACATGACTATTGGGAAACCATAGCTTTGACTAGATGGACCTTTGTCAGCAAAGTAATGTCTCTGCTTTTTAATATGCTGTCTAGGTTGGTCATAGCTTTTCTTCCAGGGAGCAAGTGTCTTTTAATTCCTGACTACAGTCACCATCTGCAGTGATTTTGGAGCCCCCTCTCCCCAAATAAGGTTTCCATTGTTCCCCCATCAATTTGCCAAGACGTTGGCTATGAGTAAAAGGCTGCTGAATCTTCCTCGAACCTTTTCAGCTGGCCCAGGTAACCTGACAATGACTCCAGTCCATGCCGAATGGCAGACAGGCTATGGAGGGGGCCTGTGGGGAGAAAGGACCTATTCCTTCGCTCAAATAAAGGGCTGTAGAAGATAAACAAGAAGGAGATGGAGGGATATTAGAGGAAAAGTTTCAGCTAAATTAGAAACTGGGGAGCAAAGCAGCAGCTACTTGTGGCCATTTTCTAACACGTGCCTTTCTCAGGAAAATGCCGGCTTGCCAAATTCCTCTCCTTAAAGACATCTGCTTCTGGGTCTCCACCTACATACAGGTTAGACCAACTGACTGTTCCAACAGCCCTTGCCTGCTCTGTTCTGTTTTTCTTTCATTACTCTTTTCCTCTTTTGTTCCAGTTTCGATCATTTCTATAGACTCATCATCAAGTTCTTTGATTCTTTCCTTAGATGTGTCCAGTCTACTCTTGGGCCTGTTGAAGAAATTTCTCATCGCCAAGAAAGTTTTTTTTTTGTTGTTTTTTTTTTTTGTTTTTAATTTCTAGCATTTCATTGGGCTCTTTCTTACAGTTGGGGCTTCCCTGGTGGCTCAGTTAGTAAAGAATCTGCCTGTAATACAGAAGATGGGGGTTCAAACCCTGGGTTGGGAAGATCCCCTGGAGAAGGAAATAGCAACCCACTCCAGTATTCTTGCCTGAAAAGTCCCATGGATAGAGGAGCCTGGTGGGCCACAGTCCATGGGGTCACAAAGACTGGGACAGAACTGAGTGACTAAGACCTCCCTACAGTTTTCACCGCTCTGCTAGAACTTCCTCTGTTCCTGAATGGTGTCCATTTTCCCAGCTAGATACATATTAAGCAGGTTAGAGCCCATCTGACAGTTAGTTCCAACACGCAGGTCGTCAGCTCTGAGTCTGGTTCTATTGACGGCTTTGTCTATTGACAATGCTGCTTTCTCTTACTCTGGGTGCGTGTGTGTACAGTAATTTTTAATTGACTGCCAGACATTACGGACAGAAGAACAGCAGAGACTGGAGTCGTTTGTGTCTGGAAATGGGCATGCTTCTTCTTCTTCTGAGAAGCTGTTAGCACAGGAGTGGAGGTGGGGGAGCTGAGCCAGTCCACTCAGGAGTTGGCCTGCGCCGGGGTGTTTTGTGACCCCTGGTGCACACAGCCTTTGGCAGGCTGTTGTCACCTTGAGTCCAGAGCCGGAGCTGGGACGCCAGAGGCCTGTTCTGTGTTCCCGATCTACCCTCAGCTTCCAGCCCATCCTGGCATGCCTGTACCTCCATTGGGGTCTTTCTCCACACTCTTGCCCCGTTCCCTGCAGTCCTACGTTTTTGCCTTGCAATCTCAGCCTTCTGATGGGCTTAGGGGAAACTGTAATTCTGCAGAGTATCCAGGCGTTTTTTTGTTTGTTTGTTTTGTTTTGTTTTGCTGTTAGGGTGGGAGCAATGTTCTTTGAAGCTTTTCACATCCTAGAAACTCTATCCTCAGTCTTCAAGACCACCTGGCCACCATATGATCTTGTCCCACATGGTCTTAACATGGCAGAGAACCATTTTAGGATCTTTCTGGCAAAAAGATTCATGCCAAGCACACACACCTGGAGTTTTTCATCTGCCTTTGCTCTTTTTTTTTTTTCCAGGTAAAATGTCAATTTAGTGGGTTCTTCTGAGCAGCAATCTGTCTGATGGGAAGGAGAGGAGATCTCAGCCAGGCTGTCTTTCTTTTAACATTTTTAAGAAGAAAGGGGAAAAAAATCATTCAGCCTGAATGATTTAATTTGCAGTATTTTCTTGTACCAACTGTGAAAAATTCCACTGGCAAAACAGACAATTCTAAACATTTGTTCTCAGTAAATGATCCCTCTGTTTCATGTCTCTGATTGCCCCAATTACACTAATTGATTTCTCAATGTATAAATACAGTAGATGTGTCACAGGAAATTCAAACCCTCGTCCTGTCCAGAGCAGAGGACTGTTCCAGATGGAGAGGCCATGATGTCCGGAGCCCCTTGGCCTGTGGAAACTCCAGAGCACCTCCAAGGCTGATGCTGGTGCTGGTGTGGACGGGCTGTGCTCCACGCCTTTTCTCACCTTTGGTGAGCCTTCCACCTGCACACAGAGCTCATCCTGCCCACGCAGGTAGTTTCTGGCTGTGTCCTAAGGGCCTCGTGCCCACCTGCCCTCCCACCCCACTGCCCCCCAAAACTCATGATTCTAGCCCCTGCCCCTTTTCTCTGAGCTAAGCAACACCTGCTCCTGTAGCAACTGGGAAGCATGACCTTTTTATTCATAAACACCTACTACCCTACTATTGATTGGCCTTATCAGATTAATTAGCTGTGCTATCACCAGAGGCAACAGAGCCCTGGGCAGGGGAAGCTTTGATGGGGAAAGAAAGGAGTGGA
Source organism: Antidorcas marsupialis (assembly GCA_006408585.1). NCBI lineage: Eukaryota > Metazoa > Chordata > Mammalia > Artiodactyla > Bovidae > Antidorcas > Antidorcas marsupialis. The sequence goes on along the minus strand of SJYB01005548.1, from coordinate 136,362 downwards.
GTCCTGGAAGAACAAGCCAGAGTAGTGGCAGAGAAAGCCAAGAAGTCAAGGACCCCAGAGGGGAACAAGAAGTAGCCGGGGAGGGGCTGCTAGGTAACTTGCCTTCAGGTGGTCGGCAAAGAGTGAGAGCCTCTCCCATAACAGACAACAGCATGCACACAGAGCATCATACACCTAGTTCTTATACGTTATACCCTACTTTCCCATTCACTCTGGATCCTCTATTAGCTTGTTATATCTGTCCAGAGAAGATAAGTATTCTACTCTATGTTGCTGCTGCTGCTGCTAAGTCACTTACAGAAGCTTAATTTCCTGAATAACAACTTGCTGATGCATTTGTGACCTCTGGCTTTGCTCTATTATTGGTTCTTATTCATGGAGCAAGATCACTGACGTTATATATTTGCAGGTCTGCAGCCCTGGAACAGAGCAGGAAATAAGAATCTGAAGGGGGCGCTGGATAGAAACAAAAAGGTTGAAATGGTGGCCATCCCTCCTCTGAATCCTGAAATTGATGGGAAATAGAGAAAGGGTCAGGTAAGAAGGAGAGGCAGAGACCACGGAAACCAAAGGCCAAGGAGACGATGAGCAACCCGAGGTGATGGGGAAGGAGAGATGAGGCAACTGTTATCCTGGGCTCACGAGATAAGGGCTCGAACTAAGCTGCTGCCAAAGAAATGGCTACAACAATATAAATCTTAGGGCCTCTCCCCAAATTGCCTGCATTAAGTTTTCAGCCCAAACAGAAACAAAATCGAAAGGGAACGGGGATGTTCCCATCTTCCCTTTTCTTCCTCTTCCCTTCCCTCACCCCCCAGTCAGAAGATGCTGGCGTCTGAGGAGGCAGGATGGTGAACCAGAGGGGTGCCCTGCAGAGGCATCTGAGCGGGAGGTGGGGGCTGCTCTGGAGTGCTTGGGAGGTGGGTACACAGAGCAAGTAAACAAGCGCTTTGAAGGTGGTGCAAATCAGTGGAGTCAGGCTTCTCGCTGAAGAAATCTAAACCCTGGAAAGAGGAAAGGCCAGGAAGAGCCCTGAAGAAATCTAAACCCTGGAAAGAGGAAAGGCCAGGAAGAGCCCTGAAGAAATCTAAACCCTGGAAAGAAGAAAGGCCAGGAAGAGCCCTGAAGTCTTGGATTAAGATTAGATGCATTGGCCTGATCATATGGATTTTTAAAAACCCGCACACAGACAGATGTAGAAGTCGTTACAGAGGCGTGTACACGCATGAAGGCAGTAGCAACGGGCATGCTGAGTGACCAGATTTTGGTGTCTACATACCAGGCTCCACTCAAAGGAAACAGAGGCCTTGGAAAAGTGACTGATTCAGGACTAGGGCAGGGAAAGTACAAAACGACACTGGGATAACTTGCACCATAAAAAAATCGAATGATGCAGACATCTCAGAGAACACAGAAGCCAGCGTACTGGAAAGCCTGAGAGTGGCCTGATTCAGATTTGAACATCCGCGAGTATCAGACTACAACCCATCAAATGAACCCATGAGTCCGAACAAGTATAAATAAATAATAAAAAAATGAATCAGTAAGAAAGAAGGGAAAGCTTATCCTTCAGTGGAATATCAGCTAATAAATGTAGAAGGAATAATGAAGATGGAGAAGCATTCCTTGGAACCATCGCAGTGGAAACCAGTGCAGGCAGAAGCTAGCCGTGTTTACCAAGAATGGTGGTTGGAAGTCTGATGAGAAACAGACTTGTGTTGGCAATACCTGGGAATATTCCTCCCCAAGAAAATACTGAGCAACCACCAGTAGAAAAACTTGGAAGACACCAATATCGAGGTTAACATCCTTGGATTTGGAAAGAGAGCTTGATTTCTACAGGATCCTGCCAAGAATGCACGGCCTCAGACGGGTCACCGGGAAATGTCTGCAGACACAGTTGGGGTTCGAAGTACAGAATGGAAGACGATCAAGAAGGTGAGACGGGCCAAGACTGAGGAAGCATTCCAGATCAAAGGAGACCAACAAGACATGACAAGTGAGCCCGAAGTGTACTCCTGGATAGATCCTGCATTATGCAGGAAAGTGTCCTGACTTCCATATGGTACTCAAGATGTTTAGCAGTGATGGGGAATGACATCATCTCTGTACATCTTACACATCGACAGACAGGAAAGGTCAGAGGAACTGGGTGATGGAGGATTCTTTGTATTATTCATGGAACTTTTCTATAGGTGCGAAAGTTTAAAATTTTAAAAAACAAAGCCAGGGGCTGGGTAGGAGGGAGCCATGGGGTAAGGGTAGCAGAGGCTGTCAGAGAAGCCGAGGCGGAGCTGGGGGTGACCCTGGGCGCTGGCTATGGTGGGAGAGGATGGGCAGCCCACTGGGGTTCCTGCACGTCTAGGACCAGAGACGGTGTGGGAAGCTGAGCACACACATCCCTGATTTCTGCAGGCCCAGGAGGTGTCGCCTTTATCAGAGTTGAAAGACCATTCTAGGCTGGAAACCCCAGAGATCAGCCTAAGCCCTGTGTGGGAACCAGCTGATAGGAGGGCAGGCCCCTCACCTGCAGCCTCCTCCTGACCCAGATATCATGTGACCGCTTGGTGAGAAAGGTCTGCTAAAAATACATGATCCTGGATCTAACGCATTGGAAGCCAGAAAGAGCCGACGTGATGCCTGTCACCCTGGAAGGAAATCACCCTTCGTCTCCTTTGCCAGCCTGTCTCTGGTCCAGGACAGAGGAAAGGAGAAGCTCAGAAACGGAGGAAGGCGCAGTGTCCCAGAGGAATGCTCAGGGCCAGCTCTGAGCACGCCCCTTCTCTGCTCTGTCACAACCGGAGTTGATGTACTGACCCAGGTACTGTTGATGATTTTGTGTTTACTGGATATTCACAAGGAGGGAAACACCCGAATGCTTTTCATTATCTTAAGAAGAGAAAAAAAAAAAAAAGAAACCCACACGTCTTTGGGATCTCTGGGAGGAGATGCTTCAACCTGGTCCCTTGTCCGCTCCTCGCTGGACACACCTGGGCAGCCTCCCAGCTCAGCTGTCCGGCAGCTGCAGGGGCTGGAGGTCCCTAAGGACATGCAGAAAAGGGTGAGCTTAGGGCCATGAGACAATGGAACTCTGACATGCAGCTCCGACACTAAGAATACCTCCTATGGACTGGACAGAGTGTCCATGTCCGAGATCTTGGCCTTCCTTTAAAAGGATAAAAAGAGCCAGCCTCTCAGAAGCAGAGCAGTGGGGTTTAGGAGAAGGATATCAGATACCAAACAAAGGCCTCTCAGCTGTCCTCGTAATGTCTAGACATGTCACTTCACCTCCGGGGTCTCCGTCGATGAGTCTTCAAAATGGCAGGCCTGCTTCCTCTTATTTTGTATTTTTAAAGTATTTATTTATTTGGCTGCAACAGGTCTTAATCGTGGCGTGTGGGATCTAGTTCCCTGACCAGGGATTGAACCCGGGGCCCCTGCATTGGGAGCGTGGAGTCTCAGCCACTGGACCACCAGGGAAGTCCCAGCCTGTTTCCTCTTAATTTCGCAATTCCAGAATCAAACAGCTGTATGCACTCTCAGAAGACAATCAAGAGATATGTTTGTGCTTGCAGAGACGCAGAGAAAGATACGAGACTGATGCCAACCTGCTCACAGTGATTTGGGGGGCGTGGGGGCAGAAGGGGAGACTTACAGAAGACTGACTTTCTGTATTTATATAAAGGGTGCCTTTTCAGTAACCACCCTGTATTCATTCATCTGCTGTTATATTAAAAATCACGAAACAATGGAACCTAGAAAGATGGTTCTCACAAATGCCAAAAACATGCTTATTAGAGAATTCACCGTCGATGCCAGGACAAATTCACACGCCTGCTCTATTCTACTGGGAAAGAAAGCGAACTGTGTTTACACTTCCTCTGTTAGCCAGGGAGGTAAAGCTTCTTCCAAGGCCCAGATCCCATGTCATTTTCCTCTGTGACTTCCCTTGTCCCTCTTTCATCCCCCCTCTACACTGTATTCCCAGCTCCCAAAGTTAGTCGCTCTCCCGACTGTATCTCCAGGGCACTTGATGGCTCTCCCTTATCACTGAGTCTACCAGCTCTTGTGTCTCTGTCTCCGAGTAGGACTGTCTGCAGAGTCCCGCTTCTCCCTGTACCTCTGGTCCCAGCCTGGGGCCTGGGCACTCACTGTGTGCTCCCCAGGTGTTGGCAGAACTGAACTGATACGCATGCCACCCAACACACACACAGAGCTATCTTTCTTTTCAGTCTCTCAAAACAAAGATGGCACATCTGGTCTTCGCATTATAAACTCAGAGCAGTCAAACCACTGAGTGGACTTTGGAAGCTGTGCTTTCCTTGCGATGCATGCCAGATCATTCTTGATGATCTTGTCAACCTTTCTAGTCCCTAGGATCCCAGAGATGTCCCCATTGTTGCTACAAGTGGGCATCTTTATTTGCCTGAAGTGGGTCTGTTGACTCTTCCTTCACCAGGAGGGAAGGAAAATGAAAATAAAACCAGCACAAGGAAGGCCACCCAGAGAAGGGGGGGCCCGCTGCACAGTCAGCCCGTCCTCGGAGTTCGGTGTTGAGAGACCCAGACTCCAGCCCAGGAAGACCTCTCTGCCGACCTTACTAAGCAAGCGCCTGCTCTGTCATCCACCCCACAAGGGTGACGCGGGCCTTCAAAGTGGACGTGCCTGGAGGGGCTTGAGAAAGCAGAGACACCGGAGAAATGAAACCCGAGATTCTTAAACACCTCGGGTCACTCTGACTCCAGTCAAGCAATCAACTTCCTTTCAAACGATAAATTAGTCACTGTAATTAGCAAGATGAACATCAAATAGCTCATTTCTGCTGCAATGCAGAAGTAATTTACCTATTTAAAATAATTCAGGGGAAGGAGGTTTTCAGGTTCTGGCTTTTTCACAAACATCTTTTTCTGGTGGAAACTAGGGTTCCAGGAGAGTCCCTGGAACTGGACGCTGGGGTATCTGGCACTCCTCTCATTCACCTGCACCACCCTCCTCCCCAGGATACCTCTCTCCCCCGTGGGGGCTGCAACTACACATCCTTCCCCTCTCCCCATCACTAATCCAGAGCGGCTCGCTTCCAGAAGGCTTGTGCGTGGGCGCTCAGTCGCTTCAGCCGTGTCCGACTCTGCCACCAGGCTCCTTTTGTCTGTGGGATTCTCCAGGCAAGAATACTGGAGTGGGTTGCCATGCCCTCCTCCAGGGGATCTTCTTGATCCAAGGATCAAACACAGGTCTCCTGCATTACAAGTGGATTCTTTACCCTTGAGTCACCTGGAAAGCCCACCAGAAGGCTTAATGTTTTACCCTGTCATTACATGGAGAGGCTTTCTGCATGAGTTTGGCAGGGGGAGGGAGGGGGCGGGGGTACAGGGAGAATTAGGGGAGGATGGAGATGAACACAATCACTATGACGATCAGCAGTTCCTAAGCAAAAGGTGATCCCAGAGGAGAATTCCCCAGGGCTCCAGAGGTTAAGACTCTTCAAGTCCACTGCAGGGGGTGTGGGTTCAATTCCTGGTCGGGGAACTAAGATCTTGCATGCCACACGGTGCAGCCAAAAAAAGAAAGAAAGGTGAATCCAGAGAAGAGTAACAGGCTGCATACTGACCTTGATCCAGACGTACCCTCCTAGCCTGACTGCCTCCATCCTGCCCTCTGACATTTCATTTCCCCCAAACTCACTCCCTGCCCACTCCCCACGCCCTTCACCACCCCTGCCTCTGCAGTGACCACTCCTTCTAGCTACAATTCCCCGTGCCCAGTCTCCCTGGCAGACTCCCACTCTTTATTCCTAGGCTTTCTCTGACTCACTGGCATCCCAGCCACCACCCCCAGACTGGGAGCGACGGGGGAGACGACGCCGGGACTCCCTTAGTGGCCAGAACGTGGCTTAGAAAAGCCGCTCAAGAAGTGTGTGGAGTGAATGAATGAAAACAGCCTCTGTGTTCCTCCTGGATGCTACCAGACGTGTAAGCTTCTATTTCCAAGCTGGGCTTCTTTACTAGCCGTCGAGTTCTTTGAGAGCAGGGCATGGATGAATTAAGTGTCTACCAACGTGCCAGGGGCATTGTAAGCGCTCGGTTTATGTTTGTAGAACTAGGATATGTGCAGTGGGCAAAGAACAAGGTCCTACTCTATGGCACAGGGAACTGTTCAATGTCCTGTGGTGAACCATAGTGAAAAAGCACATGAAAAAGTATTTATGTGCCTAACCAAGTCGCTTTGCTGAATGGCAGAAATGAACACAGCATTGTAAATCAACTACAGGTCAATAAAATAAATTCTTAAAAAGGGAAAAAAACAAATAGAAAAAAAATTTAAATACATCTAAAATTTTTAGAATCAATGAACGAGCAGAGAAACTTCAAGTGGTCTTTGCAACCCATCTCTCCAAATCCAAAGTCATAAAGCTCAGAAAGCATTCAGAAGTAACCTCTGAACCTCAGCTTTCCGAGCTACAAACGTGAGAGGTGAATGCTCTGCTCTCCTCTAAGCTCTAAGTCTGTACTTCGGAAAGGTAGCAATTATCACAATCACCAGAGCCCAACGCATCCTGATCGGAAGACTTGACATTTGGCTGCTGCAGAAAAGATTATTCCACGGCTCTTGTCCAGGTGCTCCATGTATCTGAGATGCTGAAAACCCTTCACCTTGAAGATAAATGAGTACCCAGCAGGGGGCTGTGTGTGGAAAGCACACGTGGAAATTTAGGGAACATTGATGGAACTCGGATGGTTTTACATGCTCTTGTGGGCTGTGTAGGAAATTGTTTATGTTTTTGTGATTGCTCAGATGGTTGAGCTTCTGGCTTCGGCAGCAAATATTGCCACATATTTGACGCATGTGGCTGGTGCCAAAACCGCCATCCTGCTAAAGAGTCATTATCCTGAGAGCGACTATTTCATTATGCTCTTAAAAGCAGCAGTGCTTACATTTGCAACGACGTGGACGGACCTAGAGATGATCACAGTGGAGGAGGCAAGCCAGACAGAGAAAGACAAACACCATATGATATCACTTATATGTGGAATCAAAAAAAAAAAAAAGACTACAAGTGAACTCACAAAACAGAAATAGATTCACAGACACAGAAAACAAACTCACGGTTACCAAAGGAGAAGGGAAGGAGGGAGAGATTAAAATACACACACTATCGTACACAGGGGCTTCCCGGGTGGCTCGGGTAAAGGATCCACCTGCCTATGCAAGGAGATGCAAGGGACATGGGTTCGATCCCCAGGCTGGGAAGATCCCCTGGAGTAGGAAATGGCAACCCACTCTTGTGTTCTTGTCTGGAGAATCCCGTGGACAGAGGAGCCTGGCGGGCTACAGCCCATGGGGTAGCAAAGAATTGGACACGACTGAAGTGACTTAGCCTGAGTACGAATCTTTTTATAACCAATGATGGTTAGCATTCTCTTCCACATTTTAGGGCTGGATGGACATGGAGGAGGGTTGGAGAAGGCAATGGCACCCCACTCCAGTACTCTTGCCTAGAAAATCCCAGGGATGGAGGAGCCTGGTGGGCTGCCGTCCATGGGGTTGCTAAGAGTCGGACACGACTGAATGTCTTCACTTTCACTTTTCACTTTCATGCACTGGAGAGGGAAATGGCAACCCACTCCAGTGTTCTTGCCTGGAGGATCCCAGGGAGGGGGGAGCCTGGTGGGCTGCCGTCTATGGGGTCGCACAGAGTCGGACACGACTGAAGCGACTTAGCTGCAACTTAGCAACTTAGCAGTTACATGTATATAACTGAACCACTTTGCTGAATCCCTGAAACTAGCATAGCATTGTAACTACATTTCAATAAAAATGTACATATAAATAAATTTTTAAGACAAAAAATAGTGGCAGTGCAGAAGTGTGGCTCCTTCATGGGCTGAGCACCAAATACATAAGCGCTCACCTTTCGTGGTGCCAGCAGACTATACAGCTCGGGACTGAAGTTATGAGCACCTGCCCTGAGCCAGGCAGAATCCCTGACAGGGAGCACTGCACAGAACAAAGCCCTTGCCCATCGGGGTGCCTCCACCACAGCGGGGAAGACAGAGAGTGATGACGAGACACAGAGATGTGTAGCGGTGGGTCAGGCAGCAGTACGGACCGCGGAGAAGGATGAAGGGTGGAGGTAACTGGGATGTTCCAGGTGACGCCCTCCTAACTCTCTGCCTGGGGCCAGCACTGCAGACATGCAACTTCCTCCAAGGGTCTCAAGGAACTCTCTTCCTATCAAGAAGGCCAGGCTTGGTCAGCATCAGAAGGACAGAGATGAAACCTCAAACAGTGAGGCTTTTCGTCCCTGGAGTTAGAGCAGGCTGTTCCTGGTCGGAGCCCTGTGTAGACCTGGTAATTCTAGGAATTCGGGAGAACAGAGGACTTTTGACTTGGTCTCCTCTCATTCTATTTCACTGGACTGATGGCTAAGTGCATACGGCCAATCAGTTCATCCCAGAAAAGTATTATTTTACCTTGCTATGGCCTCCATAATAAAATATTTTAATTTGATACCACAGTCTAGCACTCATTCTGGAAACTGGACGTAGGAAGCTGATGTCAGGATGTGCCTAATTATGCAGCCATTCATTTAGCTCAGTATTGACCACATGACAGGCTGGGACAGATAAGACACAGCCGCTCTGGGCGGCTGGACACGCCGAGCTGTGAGAGGTACGGAGTGACCTTCAGGCCCTGAGAACCACGGGGTCTTCACGATGGCCTCTGAGTTGAGACACAGCCCAACCAGTCCGTCGCCGTGTGGTAACCCCAGTGATGAGAATGACACGGTCTTGGGCTGACTGAGGGTCCCCAGGCCCCACATCCCATGTGCCCTAGCCAAGGCGATGACCCTGTGATCCTGGGGAGGCAAGTTGCTGGGCTTTACCCTCTGCGCTGTCTCTCCCTTATTCAAAGCCCCCTCAGGGTTCTGCCTGGCCCTTCCCTCACACCCCACCATCTCCCTGCTTCCATTTCTGTGTCCCGAGACGATCCTCCACATGGCAGCCAGGGTGACCTCTTAAATATTAAGTCAGACGGAGCACCTTCTGAAGACTTCCCGTCACCCTTGGAGCAAAGCCCAGGTCCTCACTGTGACCCGAAAGCCTTTCAAGATTCAGCCCCAGCAATGTCCCCTCCTCCCCCTCCACGCCTCCCTTCCGTCTCTCCACTGCAGCCACCCTGTTCCTTCTCTTCCCCAAAGAAACCAACCCCACGCTGCCCCAGGGCCTTTGCACATCCCCCCGTCTTCCAAGACTGCTTGCCTCCAGAGACCACATGGTTCTCCCTTACTTCTTTTCAAGTCACCCCCTGACAGAGGCCTGCCGTAACCACCTTCGAGATGAGATCCCTCATCCCCTCTCCTCCATGGGCTGTCTCACTAGCAGGCGGTAGATATCTGCTGTCTCATTGCCCGTCTTCTTCACCGGCTATAAACGTTACAGATGTTGTTCCTTTTGACTGTCTTGCAAGGCACCCAATACTTGGCAGAAAGAAGGTGTTTAATAAGCACGGGTGTGTTGACCGCCACACGTGCTGATTGACGCTGGGGGGTTGGATTTGACACACCTCTCCATCTTGTTCTCATCAGCCAATGGCCAGAACTTCGCTTTCTCGAGTGCTGAACGGTTTCCAAATATCTATCTTTGGGTTGGACCTCTTATCTGGGTTCCAGGCTCAAATATCCAGATTCCTCAAAGACTCTGTAAGAGGATCCCCACTCTGTTCTCATCACTTCACCCTGATTCCACACACCGGCTCCTAGTTCTTAGGTCAGTGAGTGGCGGTCGCTCCCACCCACCCCCCGGCACAAGACAGACATCTGAGGGTCCCTTCTGAAGTCTCCTCCCCCTTCCCCCACAACTGTCCAACTCATCCATCCCCACGGCCATGACCCTTACCTGGGCCACTGACACGTCCCTCCCAGACCACTGCCATCGTCTGAAAACCAGCTCTCCTGTATCCGCCCGTGGGTCCTGCCACCTGCCGCCCCCGCTCCTGCACTTGAATCTGCGGTCACCCACCTCGGCTCTCAGGGTAAAAATCGGTGCCCCTCACTGGGTCTACAGGCCGGGTGGACGCTCTACCAGGACACGTGGTGGTATAGGAGGTCAAAGGCTGAAATGCCTCCATCCCTCTCGGTCCGTCCCCCACCCCTCCTGCTCTGGCTGCTCTGGCCCCACCCCGGACCCCTCGCCTCACTCTGCAACCAGAGGGTTCACGTGCGGTGGAGCAGGAATCACGTGGGCCCACACGTGCCCACACGCATGACGCACACACGCGGTTCGGGCCCTGACCCAGGTGTTGGCCGCTGCGACCACCACCCCTGCCTCTGGCATCCAGCCCTGAGATCACCTCTCCCGCCTCATCTGGTGCCTGGTCTCTCCTTCCCGCCTGCAGCTGCTCTGCCACCCTCCCCTCTAAACTCTCGGGGCTCTTCTCCGCTTCTGGAATGTTCTCCCCTCCCTCCTCTCATTAACCCTGACTCACCCTGAGACAGCAATACCTCTTCCTCCAGGAGTCTTCTCTGACCTCCTGCCCTACCCCGAGTCTCTCTTACAGACTCTCCTAATTCCCTGTGACCTTCCTCCTGGGCTCCTAGCATAGCTTGTCTGCAGATCTGTTTGCGTGATTACTCGATTAACACCTCTCACAGTCGGGCTCCTAGCATAGCTTGTCTGCAGATCTGTTTGCGTGATTACTCGATTAACACCTCTCACAGTCGGTAGACTATGGGTCAAAGTGGATGAGGAGGATGGCTTTTGTTTTTTAACTATTAAATCCCTAAAGCCCAGCTCTACACTTGAGGAGGTATCCGGGCAAGACATGGACAACANAGCTTGTCTGCAGATCTGTTTGCGTGATTACTCGATTAACACCTCTCACAGTCGGTAGACTATGGGTCAAAGTGGATGAGGAGGATGGCTTTTGTTTTTTAACTATTAAATCCCTAAAGCCCAGCTCTACACTTGAGGAGGTATCCGGGCAAGACATGGACAACATGGGTTTGAAGCTTGAAAAACGCTTGGATAAATGAAAGGAGTATATACGCAGAGATACTGGCATGGACACGTGTAGCTGTGTGTCCTTGTGTGTGGATTGGTTCTTTTCTACAACCGTAATCGTGGTGATAAAAATCAGTAGACAAAAATCTATGTACCAAGGGAGCTGCCCTGAGTATTCAGATGTCTCTTATATAAGCCTCTTTCCACACTACTCAGAGTAATTATTTCCGATTATGGCAAACAACTCTCGTTCTTTCCACGAAACATCCTCTGAAAGTATGTTACTTATGTAAGGATCGGCGTTTGCCCTATCACTGTGATTGCAATCCATCAGTTCAAAAGGTTCCAGCAGAAGCAAATTCTCGAGCAGTGACCCCAGAACAAGAGCCTGTGTTTTTTAATCTTCTCAGAACCGTGAACATGTGCTCTAAAGAGAAGACGCTCTCATCCCCTAAGGGGGATGGGTCTGTGCACGTCACAGAGTCAGGGCGCTGTCCCAGGGGTGCACCAAGGTGAGCTGAGCTTTAGGTTCTGACCCACCTCCCCCCTGGCCCCCGGTGCCCTGTCATCCTCTCTGCCTGTATCTCCACTTGGAGCAAAAGCCCGATCGCCCTGTAACACGGGAAGGAGGCTCCGGCAACCCTGGCGATCCTGGGGCAGCTCTGCAGCAGGCACAGAGTGAAAGACGAGGACCAGCGGAGCCCAGATCCGGGAGGGTGGCAGGGGGGGGCGGTGAAGGAGCCGCGTGACTAAGCCACCAGGAGGGGATTTTCGCAGTGGGGAGCCCTTCTTTTAACCATCATCCTCCCTCTCTCCTCGCTGGCAGCAGTTGGCAGTCTCCTCCGGCACTAAGCCTATCAGAGACGGCGCCCATAACCTGCAAATGTGGCCTGGGCGCTGGCTGAGCCCACGATGGACAGAGGAGGGGCCCTGCGGAGCAGCGGCCCAGGGACAGGCCAGGCACATGGGGCCTCACCGCCAGCAGCCCCATCAGGAGAGAGCCCTGCCCGTGTGCTCAGAACCTGCCTGTGGCTCAGGGCTCTGGACCATGCGTTTGCCCCTGATCCTGCTAAGCGGCTCCTTGAAGAGCGGAGGGCCTCTGGGGGGACTGATGCTTCTCACCAGGAGCTGCCCTGCGGAGGGATGCTCAGCCACATTTCTGGGCCTGGATGAAGGAAGTGGGGAGCTTGCCTCCTGGGCCCCCAGGAGTGTGTCTGCAGGTACTCCCACCTGGAGGGGGCGGGGACACCACGACGGCTCATACAGCCCCTCTCCTGAGCCCGCTGACCCCAGCACCCTCTCGTGGCCCCCAGACTCTGCTCCTCTGTCCCTTCCCACAAAAGAAATGGGGCCAGAGTGTCCATTCCCCCAGTGGCAACCTTTCGCGCTGAACCTATCAACTCGGTTCAGTCGTTCAGTCATGTCCGACTCTTTGTGACCCCATGGACTGCAGGCTTCCCTGTCCATCACCAACTCCCAGCGCTTCCTCAAACTCATGTCCATTGAGATTGTGACGCCAACCAACCATCTCATCCTCTGTCGTCCCCTTCTCCCGCCTTCAATCTTTCCCAGCAAGATGGGCTTTTCCAATGAGTCAGTTGTTCGAGTCACGTGGCCAAAGTATTGGAGCTCCAGCTTCAGCATCAGTCCTTCCAATGAATATTCAGGACTGATTTCCTTTAGGATTGACTGGTTGGATCTCCTTGCAGTCCAAGGGACTCTCAAGAGTCTTCTCCAACACCACAATTTGAAAGCATCAACTCTTTGATGCTCANGGAGCTCCAGCTTCAGCATCAGTCCTTCCAATGAATATTCAGGACTGATTTCCTTTAGGATTGACTGGTTGGATCTCCTTGCAGTCCAAGGGACTCTCAAGAGTCTTCTCCAACACCACAATTTGAAAGCATCAACTCTTTGATGCTCAGCCTTCTTTATGGTCCAAGTACATCTGTACGTGACCACTGGAAAAACCATAGCTTTGACTAGATGGACCTTTGTTGGTTGGTAAAGTAATGTCTCTGCTTTTTAATATGCTGTCTGGAACCACCCAGAACGCCTCAGGTCGGGGATGTTTGGGGGGAGGGATGACAGAAGCGGGGGCTTGCTTCTCCCCAGCCAGCGTGTACCCTGAGCCCATCCACACGCGTGTCTCCCTCTGGGGTCCACTGGATGGCTGCTGCTCCATATCACCCCCCACCTCTGTTTTCTATCCCACACTCCCCGCCCCATCCTCTCTGCACTTCCACGCGTGGATCTAGACAACAGAAGCCCAACTGGATCCAAAAGGAATCTCGGCACGTGGTCCCGTGCACTGTAAGTGGAGTAGGGGGCAGGCTGAGGGGCCCAGGCCGCCAGTGGAAAACTTAAGCTGCATCCTGGGTGTTTCCTCTGCTGGTTTGTGACAGTCACCCAGTCCAGCACCACACGGACAGACCCGGGGGAGCCCGTGCTCGCTGAAATAAGCCGGTCCGCAAAGCCAAACTCTACGTGAGTCAACTGCCATGCGATTCTCGGAGACAGACAGGAGGGTGCTGGTCGTGAGGGGCTGGGGAGTTAGTTTGCTGGGTGCTGAGGTGCAGTTTCACGAGATGAAAAATGAACTGGGGATGGACAGTGTGATGGCCATGGATGTAACTCAGGCCACTGAACTGTATACTTACAAAGGCTTGAGACAGTCAATTCTATGTGAGGTGCTTCTCACCACAATCAAAAACAGGTTTTTAACGGTTGGGGTGGCTTTTTATGAAGCCGGAATGGGTAAATTTCTTCTCAGTTAGAAACAGAATTGGCCATGCAGCCGACGACTCAACTGACTGGCAAAAACAGAGAAACGAAACCAAAGGCATCGGATCCACAGCCCCGGCCACACCCCGAGCTCTCTTCCCCAGGGAGCGCGCTCCTCTCGGTTCAGGCGGCGCCTCCAGCCTCGGGCCCCACACCTGCCACAGCTCTCCCGGCTCTGTCCCACGCACCTTCAGTTTCCTCCCCACACGGAGCCCCGTCACTCAGCACCAGAAACGTCCAGAGAACCCTTCCAGCCGCCCTGGTTCTCAGCCTCCGGCAACACCCAACGGGGAGTCCCCAGCACTACCTCCTTCTCAGAAGCAAACCCACAAAGGCCGCCAGGCGCCTGGCAGACAAAGGAGGTGAATGCCGCCACGACACAGCATGCTTCAAAGTCTTTCCGCCCCTCTCCCCTGCTTCAAAGGTCACAAAGTCCAAGACTGCAGCGGGCACCAGCAGGCACTTCTGAGGGGAGAGGCAGCGGGCGGTGAATGGGGTGCGGCCCACGCTGTTGGGACACTAGCCGTTCGCCGTGGGGCCCCGGGCCGTTGTGCGGCCAGCACACACCCGGGGCAGGGCCTTCAGCGGGCGGGAGCCCCGGGGGGGTGTTTGAGGCCACGGGAAAAAGGTTAATAGAGGCAGAGCCTTCAGGAAACGGCTCCAGGCAAGAGCCACTCTTCAGAGACCACACACCCGCCTGCCTTACTTACCTGGTTGCAGGTGTTAATGTCTACCCCATTCCGCAGGTGATCCAAAGCTTTGTCCAAGTTGCCTGATCTGGCTGCTCTCAGAAAGCTGGTAGCAGCATCGGCCTGTGAGGACAGAAAGCAGCTATGAGTGGGTCTGCATGCGGAGGGACTCACAGGCTGCTCGACCCAGGGCCGCAAAGAGAACCAAGGTCCTGGCGGCAGCCACTACCCCCACCCATTAAGTGCCCACCATGGTCCCCAGGCGTGCACGGGTCTGGAGCCCCCCAGGAAGGNTTCAGCGGGCGGGAGCCCCGGGGGGGTGTTTGAGGCCACGGGAAAAAGGTTAATAGAGGCAGAGCCTTCAGGAAACGGCTCCAGGCAAGAGCCACTCTTCAGAGACCACACACCCGCCTGCCTTACTTACCTGGTTGCAGGTGTTAATGTCTACCCCGTTCCGCAGGTGATCCAAAGCTTTGTCCAAGTTGCCTGATCTGGCTGCTCTCAGAAAGCTGGTAGCAGCATCGGCCTGTGAGGACAGAAAGCAGCTATGAGTGGGTCTGCATGCGGAGGGACTCACAGGCTGCTCGACCCAGGGCCGCAAAGAGAACCAAGGTCCTGGCGGCAGCCACTACCCCCACCCATTAAGTGCCCACCATGGTCCCCAGGCGTGCACGGGTCTGGAGCCCCCCAGGAAGGATGGCTCTTGGCCTGAGGGTGGGGCGGCCTTCAGAGCACGGCCTGCCTTCCTTCTGAAGTATTTATAAGGAAGCGGTTTCGGCTGGGACCCAGGAGGGGCCGCCTTCTAGAGGGTTCCGTTCCACCCAGGAGACGTCTCAGCAGGCCTGGCGTCTCCCTGCCTTGGGACTCCACCCTCCCACTCAGGAGCCCGGCTCCTACCACCCAGCCCCCATCACCCGGCCCCACCCACTGGGACGTGGGAGAGGCCCAACGGGAACCAAACACAAGCACTTTGGTGCTGTTTTGAGGGTTTNGGCGTGCACGGGTCTGGAGCCCCCCAGGAAGGATGGCTCTTGGCCTGAGGGTGGGGCGGCCTTCAGAGCACGGCCTGCCTTCCTTCTGAAGTATTTATAAGGGAGCGGTTTCGGCTGGGACCCAGGAGGGGCTGCCTTCTAGAGGGTTCCGTTCCACCCAGGAGACGTCTCAGCAGGCCTGGCGTCTCCCTGCCTTGGGACTCCACCCTCCCATTCAGGAGCCCGGCTCCTACCACCCAGCCCCCATCACCTGGCCCCACCCACTGGGACGTGGGAGAGGCGCCACGGGAACCAAACACAAGCACTTTGGTGCTGTTTTGAGGGTTTTGTTTTCACATAAACAGCACACAGCACTTACTGCATGCCGAGAACCATTATCAGCACTTGACTATAATATGCATTTACACGGGGTGGCGGTGGTGGGGGTGGGGAGAGAGATGCATTTAGCCATTAAAGACATCCCCAGGAGGTAAGTACTCCTGCCACCCCCATTTCACTGATGCGAGAACTGAGGCCCAGAGAGCCCAAGTGACTTGTGCAGGGTCACAGAGGGAGGAAGAGGCGCAGCGACAGCCTGGCCCTGCCCCTTGACTTGGCAGGTGCCCCTCGCCAGTCTTCCAGAATGAGAGTAAAGCACTTAGCGTTCATAGGCTGAGGGTCAGCCCCCTACAGATGCAAGCAGGCCCTGCCCGGGACGCCACCTCATGTTAGGGATGAAAGACAGCCAGAAAGGGAGAGGGGGTGAGAGAGCAGGAAAGGAGGTGCTAGACATAAGGTGTAGCGTGGCAGACAAGTGTAGGGGGCTCCGAGTAGCTCGCCTGTGTCTAGGGGGTCCTACGGTCAGCAGGTACCTCCACGCCTATGTTCTTATCTGTAAGGGGAGGGCAAGGCTTGTCCCATACCCTGGCTGTGAAACTGAATGGAAATATTACAGATTTTTATGTGACGATAATGATTACATCAGCGCAAGCGCTGAGCACAGGGCTTGCACGTGGTGGGCACTCGGGGTGAATGGAACAGGTGAGAGATGTCACAGGACAGGCCGCGAGTGAAGGAGAGTGTTTGTTTGGGGGGGTTGCGCTGTTCCTCCAGAAGATCCATCCTAGGGTGCTCTGTCTCCCTGTTTCACGCTCCCCTCATCTGAGAATGTGTTGTTGTGGGCTGAAGTGTGGTACCCAAGGTAGGTCTGTTCCACCCCTGGAACCCCAGCATGTGCCCTCTTTGGAAAGTGTCCTTGTGGATGTAACGATGTTATGGGTCTTGAGATGCGTGCCCTCGATACCCTGTGAGCTTCTGTGCTAAGTCACTTCATTCATGTCCTACGCTTTGCAACCTCTAGTTCTACTTTTTTCAGGCCTCTGTGTCCCTGGGATCCCCCAGGCAAGAATACTGGAGTGGGTTACCATTTCCTCATCCAGGGGATCTTCCTGACCCAAGGACTGAACTGACATTTCTTGGGTCTCCTGCATTGGCAAGCAAGCTCTTTACCACCAGTGCCACTTGGAAAACCAGCCCCAAATCCAGTGATAAGTGTCCTTATAAAAGACGAAAACACACGCACATGCGCGCACGGAGATGTAGGCAGAGATAGGAGTGATGCGGCCACAAGCCAAGGAAGGTGGCAACCAGCGGGAACTAGAAGCACAGAATCTCTGCTGGCACCTCCAGAGGGAGCTCAGCCCTGCCCACACCTTGAGTTCAGACCTCTGGCCTCCAGACTGTGAGAGAAGCTTCTCCTGTTTTAAGCCACCAAGTTTGCAACAATTTGTTAGAGCAGATGATGGTCTCTAACCATGGAAGATTCAAAATCTACAGCCAACAACTGCAACGTCCTACAATTAAACCAGAGCGGGGCTGCACGCCTTTGCCAATTAAACAGCTGCTGCTAAGTCACTTCAGTTGTGTCCGACTCTGTGCGACCCCATGACGGCAGCCCACCAGGCTCCCCCGTCCCTGGGTTTCTCTAGGCAAGAACACTGGAGTGGGTTGCCATTTCCTTCTCCAATGCATGAAAGTGAAAAGTGAAAGTGAAGACGCTCAGTCGTGTCCGACCCTTAGCGACCCCATGGACTGCAGCCCACCAGGCTCCTCCATCCATGGGATTTTCCAGGCAAGAGTACTGGAGTGGGGTGCCATTGCCTTCTCCAATAAAACAGCTAATCCAAGGCAAAACAAAGAGTCTCCAGCCTTACAGACCTTCACCCCCAAGGGCTGCCCCCAGCCATCTCAGCCCTCCAGTCCTGCTCCAAGTCTCCTGGCTGATATTTCTCCAATCGACCTCGCTGCTCTTCCTAAAATCCTGACGTCCTGCCAGTCCTCCCCGACTCCAGGCCCACGAGGGTCCCGGTACATTAGCTCCAAGCCAAGCCCTGAATTTGCCAGCTCATGACACACATGCATCTCACTCCCCCATCCCTGCCCAGGCATTCCCATCCTGTCTCCCGGCAGGCCCATACTCTGACGCGCTTTTGTTTGTTAAACCGTCTTCACGGCCCACTCAGGCCCTGTGTTCTCTGTGATGCCAATCTTGGACACTCAATCTTTACCATCTTTAAATCTAGGAACNCTCTGACGCGCTTTTGTTTGTTAAACCGTCTTCACGGCCCACTCAGGCCCTGTGTTCTCTGTGATGCCAATCTTGGACACTCAATCTTTACCATCTTTAAATCTAGGAACAAGAGCTTGATTTCTTAAAATGCATTTTCAATAGACTCTCCTCTTTTATTCAAGTCTTGTTTCCCATGGGCAAATTATTTGCTTCTTGGGTCAGGGACCGAATCTTCTATCTTTTTTGAACCCCTCAAAGCATGAATCGTTTGTTAGGCCAAGACATCCCTTGACCTAAAACACAGGGCACCTAGTGTCCCCAGGCTTCTTGGCAAGGCATCTGTAAAGGAGGAAGTATTTCAGAAATGAGGACCAATCCATGGGTTCCCTATGAGCTGGATTCCCAGAGAAATCAGGCTCAGTGTTTAGTCCCTCAAAAAAGTCTGTGCCTGCTGGTTCAGAAGGCCTTTGTGGACTCAGCTGTTTAGAAAAATACAGTACACTCCTCCCGGAAAATGAGAGTACTAGAAACACATCTCCCACCTGCCCAGACCATCTTCTGCAGCACACTAAGCATGGTTAAAACAGATGGATAAAAACAGATGCAACGCCAGCTAATGGCACTGTCACTATTCAAAATAGTGAATCTAGGCAGCAAAGGAGAATATTTACAGCAGACAGACAAGCAGATAAATAAAGGGCAGGAGAAGCCCAGCCTAGACTAGGCTGAGGAAGGTGGAAAACTTTCTGTTGTGTATATAATTGAACCATGAAATTATAATATTTATACCAATGACTGGGCAAGTATTGGGCTGGCCCAAAAGTTTGAGTTTTTCTGCAAGCTGTTAAGGAAAAATCCGAATGAACATTTTGGCTAATTCAATATATGACCAACATTCTATCTTTTAATCCTGATCACAAACTGGATTGTTGAGGTTGGTGTAATGTTGACGTCCATTTTAGAGGCTGGGGGAGGTTAAGAGTTTGCCCAGGTTCTGCGTTAGTTAATACTCGGGGATTCAGGCCACAACTCCCTGAACCAAGCCGACACCTTCCTACTGCCTTTGATCCCGAGGTGCATTCCCTGCAATTTCAAACCTGAGGGTGACCAGAAAGCCCTGACAGATGTAGGAACTAGGAGGGGCCCATACCTTTTCTAATTAAGCAGTGAACCCACAGCAGAGAAAGGGACCCGGCAGGTCTCTGCTGTGACCCTGGCCACTGTGTTGAGGGCAAGACAGGCTTCCAGAAAGGATTCATCTAGTCCCAGTCCTTCCCTTCTCCGATGATAAAACTGATGGCAAAAAGGAAGCAACTGGCTAAGGTCACCTAGATAATTAGAGGTGAGGTTCAACTGCTGTCTTTTTCGTTTCCTCTCTGGTATTCTCTGGGCCTAGGGTAGTCAGGACCCAAGCAGGATCCTGGGGGTATCTTACAGGTGGATTGCAGGTAATAATGATGTCATTCCACCGGGTACCCCCTCGGTTAATCCTATGAGTATTTCCTGAGGTCCTGTTGCAAGTCCAGGATCCTGCTAGGGCAAAGACGGAGAGTAGAAATTCTGCATGTGGGTCCCTGCCCTCAAGATTTGAAGCGAACGTGACAGACTTAGAAAGTGACCCATTCAACAAGCACACAGTGGGCACCTCCTGGGTCCTAGGGACTATCTCAGTTGCATAGCAAATGACCCACTTTGGAGGATGAGACCACCTCTTGTCAGCTCATTCTGCCAAGCCACTAATTCAATTTACCTCCAACTCAATGACATGTCCTGGGAACCGCTTCCTGGTGCATCTAAGAACAGTCTATAATCCAATAGGGTGGAAAATCAAAAGACTCCAACAGGCTCCATTTTAGACTGTTCACATGAGTAAACACCAACCAGAGAAACAACAGTGGCAAATACGCACCAGACTGCCTCAGTGGTCGGACAGACCGGACAGAGTCCCTGGCCCTTCCTGAGTGCCCGTCCCTGCAGGGCAGCCTCTGAGTGGAGAGACCAGAGGGGCTAAAGAAGGCTGTTCTCTGCATCCAGAAAAGTCAGTCCACGATGCCCCTAACCTCTGCATCACCTGCGAGAGCTATCACCCCTCTGATCACCCCACCAAGGCTGCCTGCGCGCACCTCTGCTCCGTCCTCATCTTGAGCCTTATTGAAATCTAATTTTTCCCATGAGAAAACCACCAGCACCGAGGGCAGGAGGGGACACACACATCTCACAGTGTCCCCACCCCCTATCCCTACAGGTCAACTCACACGATATCCCTGAAGGAGTTGCCCTCATGAAGCCCCTCCTCTGTGCTAAGCCCTCTCCACCAACGGATTCATTGGCTACCCCCAGTAGTTTCCGGAGGCAGGAACTCCTTGTTTCCTCCTCACTGAGGAGCTAAATGAGGCACAGAGAGGTTAAGCTCTTTGTCCGAGGTCACACAGCGAATCCTGGCCGGGTCAGGACGTTCTCTCAGCAGTCCTTCCTCACTGCGCAGAGAGTCCTCTCCAGCTCAGCTCTGGCTGGATACGGGGGAGCCTTCTGCCCGCTCTCAGATACTGTGCCCAGTTCACCCCTCCCCTCTGGAGGAAGGAAGCAGAAGGGAAGAAAGGGACCAAGATTCCTCCTGGGAGTCAAGTTCCCATCAGGACTGCTCTTCGGAAAAGGGAGGTGAGCCCTTGGTTACCTGAGACACCCAGACTATTATTAAACTTGCACTTCCGGAGTGGGGCCATACGAATATAGCAATAGATAGCAGCCCAGGGGGTTCCAGTGTCTCCGGGAGGGAGAGCCAGAAGCCAGCTGCCAAA
>SJYB01005548.1:88420-109939 GCA_006408585.1 Antidorcas marsupialis | reverse complement strand
TATATATATATATATATATATATATATACACACACACATATATATATTTTTTAAATAGTTGACACTTCATATGGGAGGTAAAATCAATTAAAGGAGTGGAAAGTGGTTATGGTAATCCAGGAGGGAACATGGAAAGAGTTAAGTGAATGGTAGCTCAATTTCAAAATACATTAACTGTAAATATGGAATCCAACATGAACGATTACAAAAATAAACCGGTTAAAACAACTGAACATGCTGCAAGATGACTGTAAAACCAAAGTACTTTAATTTAATTTAAACTGAAAAGCAACCAATTCGATATTTTGATTATTGCTAATGAAATACTACATTTCTGAGGATATTTATTATGCTTTATTAATTACTGACTGTATAGAAAATGTACATGTAACCCACCATCAGATGCTACAGTTGAATAGTTATGTTAAAGCTGTTTAGGCTTTCCCTGGTGGCTCAGTGGTAAAGAGTCCACCTGCCAACACAGGAGACACGGGTTCGATCCCTGGTCTGGGAGAATCCCACATGCCACAGAATAACTAAGCCCATGTACCACAACTGCTGAGCCTGTGCTCTAGAGCCTGGGAACCACGATTACTGAGCCCATGTGCTACAATTACTGGAGCTCGTGAGCCTTAGAGCAGCGCTCCTCAACAGAAGCCACCACAGTGAGAAGACTGCACACCAGTGAACAGCTAGCACAGCCAAACAGAAATTAAAAATTTTTAGAAAAAGCTGTTTAGATACCCCTTGGAATATTCTAATGCCACCTTTTACTAAATCGGGACATTTATATATAAGCTTTTTGGTGAATGAACTGAGAGTCACTGTGTGTGCCTACACAAGTATGTGTGTGCATATGTGTGCATGTTTTAAATCTAGCTGTTTCATACCTCTCCTTTATTTACTGTGTTCTGACCAGTGCAGAGAACAGCACTTCTAATGATTTTTCCATTTTAAATGCTATGATTCTATTAACGCAGCCTCAGAATACACTGCTTAGTTTCCAGTCATACTTGCCTCTTATTAGAGCTTTAAGTCAACTGATAATGTCAATTATTTTTTGCTAGAACGATATAAATTTCAATCACCCTGATTCTATCATTGTGCACTAGAACTTTCTTGAACTTAAGCACTAGATTTCCCCCCGCCCCCAGTTATATTTTAACTTGTTTTACATGCTGTTTTGCATTGCTTGCTTTGTATTAGTTGTCTGCTCAGTTTTATTGAAAACCTCTTGTCATCTCAATGATATTGCTTCTTTCTCCCCATTTCCATGGTTCCATTTTGGTCTAAGGTAGCCTATGTAACAAATCTGTCACTGTGGTAAAGAACCTGCCTGGCAATACAGGAGATGTAAGAGACACGGGTTCAGTCCCTGGATTGGGAAGATCCTCTGGAGGAGGAAATGACAACCCACTTCAGTATTCTTGCCTGGAGAATCCTATGGACACAGAAGCCTGGTGGGTTGCAGTCCACGTGGTCGCAAAGACTTGGACATGCCTGCAACGGCAGTGCGCACGAGGAGTGACGCAGGCTTGCTGAACACGCTCGCCCTGCGCCCAGAGCAGACACCTTTGAAGATTCCATTTATCCAGCCTTTGAAATGAATATTTTCATCTCTCTTACCCTCATTTATTTGAAGCTGAATTATTAAAACAGAAGAAAAATGCATTTACAGATGGCATTTTAGTAAAAACTTAATTAATGAACAAATCATGCCAAGTTAATTAAAAACTGAGATGAAAACAATCTGATAAAATCATTAATTTTCCTGAAGTGCCTAATTAAAACACAGAGTATATCTTAATTAATATGAATGTCACAAATATATTAGTTACAGTGATATCTACATACTCAACTCTAAGTTTCAGGTAGCTATCTAAAATAACAGAAAAGTTTACATCACTTGTATTTTCCTGGGGATCTGGGTGTATTGAAATACCTGGTGTGCTGAATGCAGTCCATGGGGTCGCAGAGTTGGACATGACTGGGTGAATAAATAAGAACAACAATGGTGCGTGTATCCAGCATTCTGAGAACTCGCCCTCACTCTAAACAAGATAATACTAATCAAACAATAAAGAGAAGAAAACTTCAAAACCTCAACAATAAGGAAGAGACAACTTCTCTTTGTCAACTCTTTAAGAAGAGAAGAAATCTAGTGTTTTAAGTGACCTTCCCCATCCCAAACTCAGAATTCTAAAGAATGCTAAGAAATTACAGACTTACTGAGGGAATTCTTCTGAAATCTCCTGAGGAGCAATTCCACATTTTAGCAAGTTCGTTCTTGGAGATAATTATGGTCTCAATTCTAAAACTTCATAGGCTTAATAAAAGTTTTAGTGTGTCACTCACGAACTTCAAAATAAAACATTAAAATAAAGTAATAAATAGAATCTTGTAATACTTTAGAATAAAAATAATCCCAAATCCAGGATGATTTGTTTCAGAAATATTAGGATAGCCTGTAAATGGAAATCCATGGACACAGGATTCTATACTTTAATGAGAAAGAGATCATATGAACATTTCAAGAGGTAACAAAAGAGATAAAAATGAATGCATACTTCCTTAAAGAAATAAAGAATAGAAATAATGCCCATTAGGATGTCACTGCTGACCTCCCAAGAGCCATAACCTAGCACATCATTGTCTAGAACTTTCTATGATGACAGAATTTATTTTTCTGCACTGTCCCATATGATAGCCACAAGCTATTTATGGCTACTGAGCACTTGACATGTGGCAACTCTGACCACAGAACTGAATTTTTACCTTTATTTCATTTTTATCCATTTGAATTTAAAAAGCCACATGTGGCTAATAGCCATTATAAAGCACAGTACAGCCCTAGGGGATATTTCTTAATTCACGGTGAGAGGGAGGGCAATAATGTACCATATTTTTGATAGCTTGGCAGTTGTTGCTATCAATCACTAAGACTTTTTAAATAAAAATTATAAAATTTAGTATCATAATTTAAAAAATATAGTATTAACTAGCATGTCATAAAAGAGAGAAAGAGAGAAAAGCAAATTTACAAAAATTAGTAGCCCTGATGCCCAAACAGCAATATTGACACACTGACAATGATGCCACTGTCAGCAGCAATGAGAAAAAAGAAAAACCATCTCCAGCTATCAGAGGAGGGCTTTCCAGGTGGCTCAGTGGGAAAGAATTCATCTGCCATTGCAGGAGACGTAGGTTCTATCCGTGGATCGGGAAGATTCCTTGGAGAAGGAAATGGCTACCCACTCCAGTATTCTTGCCTGGGAAATCCCATGCCTGAAAAATGCCTGGTGGGTTACAGACCACGGGGTCACACAAAGTTGAACATGACTGAGCACACACACACAGGTGTAGGAGCACATGGAAAGACTATATAATATGGCTTATCCAGAAATGAGAGCATAAGTCTATCAAACAATATCCTACACATATCTTGGGGGACTTTTCAGACTAGATTTTCAGACTAACACTAACCTTTTCAGGCCACAGAAGAAGAAAGCTAACACTGAGTTATGGCAGATGATTTTTCTCTCTCTGCTCATTGTAGAAGAACAACCGGATCCATTGCTTATTAATATTTCCCAAGCCACTTCTACGGGTAAAGAAACTGAGGCACAAGGCACAGATAAATGGCCACCCTGGGGCTTAACTCTTCCTCTGAAGTCAGTCTTCACAGCATGAAAACATGTCTATTCAGTTTCTCACTTTTTTCCCTCCAACATTTGTCTTATTTCAGATATCTGAGCATCTGATTTAAAATGATTCATTTGGGACCACAGAGGGTGTGAAGGTATAAAAACCAAAAGAAACTCCTAGAAACGGTTATAGACATTAGTTGAAAACAGGAGTTTAGTGTTGATGCAAGGTTTAAGTAAGCCTAGCTCACATGCAGGCCAATAGCAGGTGGTGATGGTGGTTATTGGGAGCAGGAACCTATATTTCATGAAACACTGATATAATGAAGACATAGAACTCCAAGAGTGATTAATAATGCACGTACTGAAACCTATATGTCTAAGTAAGTATCAGTCCTTGGAAAGAGCCATCTTGGAAGCATAAATGTAAATTCTAATTTAGCTAAAGTGGTACAAGAATTTCTGACTTACTCTTATAAAAGTTCCTTTAGAGCTAGTATACAGGTAACAAAAATAGCTTTATAGATTTTCTGTGAGAAAATAAACCAAACAATATTGTGAAAGAACAGACAAAATACATGCTGCTGCTGCTGAGTCGCTTCAGTCGTGTCCGACTCTGTGCGACCCCATAGACGGCAGCCCACCAGGCTCCCCCGTCCCTGGGATTCTCCAGGCAAGAACACTGGAGTGGGTTGCCATTTCCTTCTCCAATGCATGAATGTGAAAAGTGAAAGGGAAGTCGCTCAGTCGTGTCCAATTCTTTGCGACCCCATGGACTGCAGCCCACCAGGCTCCTCCATCCATGGGATTTTCCAGGCAAGAGTACTGGAGTGGGGTGCCATCGCCTTCTCTGCAAAATACATGAGGAATACCTTTAAAAAGGACTTTAACTTGAATTCTGACACTCCAGGAAAAGCAGCTTTGACTAGGAGAGAAATATGGAGGCAGTCAAAGATTTTCAGCAAATTCTAAAGAGGGCATCCAAGCACTTTCATGGGCTTTAGAGATCAATATCTTTGACACATTATGACTTCTAAGTCCATTTCAAATCTCAACAGCTTTTACGTTCCTTGTTAAAGCACTATAGTTCTAACTACTCCTCTGCTCTGATGATCTTGAAACTGTCTTCCAGCTTTAGAATGCTCTGAATCTTAGCAAGCAGGAAATTGCACTGGGATTGTTGTGGAGGTCTTGAATGACAGTGAACAGTGGGGCAGGAGAGGGGGATGGAGTGAGGAAAAAAATGACAGAGACAGGGAGGTGGGGAGGAAGAGAGAGAAAAAAAGATAACCAGGTAGGAGTTGGGAGTGAGGAAGGACAGCCAATGGGGACTGCAGAGTATGGTATTAGAACAGATGATCTAGAAGTAACTGAGCTGCAGGAAGGGCCAGTTGGGAAGGGAAGAGCAAGACAGATTGGAAAGAAAGGAGGAAGAGGGAGAATGTGGGTGAAAAATATCACACATTAGATTGTCCCCTATACTGGACACCAAAGAACACTCAACTCAGATGTGCTTGAATCACTGTCTAGCATGGGAGAGAGAAGGGGAAGGGAGGCGAGGAGTCAGGGAGTCAGGTCTAGGACTCATCGAGTCATGCATGAATGATTAGTTTTGAGATATCACATTGACAGTCCCATGATGGAAGCACAGCATTAAGCAGTATAAAACAGAATAATTCCAGTGTTACGGAGGGATTCCTTGGTGGCTCAGACGGTAAAGCACCTGCCCGCAATGCGGGAGACCTGGGTTTAATCCCTGGGTAGGGAAGATCCCCTGGAGAAGGAAATGGCAACCCACTCCAGTATCCTTGCCTGGAGAATCCCATGGACAGAGGAGCCTGGTGGGCTATAGTCCATGGGGGTTGCAAGTTGGACACGACTAAGCATGTGCACTGTAGCATTAAGGAAGCCCCTGCATCAGAGACAGGAAAAATATTCTACCAGTCAGGAATGATCAAACTACCACACAATTGCACTCATCTCACATACTAGTAAAGTAATGCTAAAAATTTTCCAAGCCAGCCTTCAGCAATATGTGAATCGTGAACTTCCAGATGTTCAAGCTGGTTTTAGAAAAGGTAGAGGAACCAGAGATCAAATTGCCAACATCTGCTGGATCATGGAAAAAGCAAGAGAGTTTCAGAAAAACATCTATTTCTGCTTTATTGACAATGCCAAAGCCTTTGACTGTGTGGATCACAATAAACTCTAGAAAATTCTGAAAGAGATGGGAATACCAGACCACCTGACCTGCCTCTTGAGAAACCTATGCATGTCAGGAAGCAATAGTTAGAAC
The DNA here is from genome assembly GCA_006408585.1 of Antidorcas marsupialis. Classification (NCBI taxonomy): domain Eukaryota; kingdom Metazoa; phylum Chordata; class Mammalia; order Artiodactyla; family Bovidae; genus Antidorcas; species Antidorcas marsupialis. Next base: position 103,999 of record SJYB01005548.1, on the reverse strand, counting down.
TGGACATGGAACAACAGACTGGTTCCAAGTAGAAAAGGAGTCCATCAAGGCTGTATTTTGTCACCCTGCTTATTTAACTTGCATGCAGAGTACATCATGAGAAACGCTGGGATGGAAGAAGCACAAGCTGGAATCAAGATTTCTGGGAGAAATATCAATAACCTCAGATATGCAGCTGACACCACCCTTATGGCAGAAAGTGAAGAGGAACTAAAAAGCCTCTTGATGAAAGTGAAAGAGGAAAGTGAAAAAGTTGGTCTAAAGCTCAACATTCAGAAAACGAAGATCATGGCATCCAGTCTCATCACTTCATGGGAAATAGATGGGGAAACAGTGTCAGATTTATTTTGGGGGGCTCCAAAATCACTGCAGATGGTGATTGCAGCCATGAAATTAAAAGATACTTGCTCCTTGGAAGGAAAGTTATGACTAACCTAGCTAGTATATTCAAAAGCAGAGACATTACTTTGCCAAGAAAGGTCCGTCTAGTCAAGGCTATGGTTTTTCCAGTGGTCATGTATGGATGTGAGAGTTGCACTGTAAAGAAAGCTAAACGCTGAAAAATTGAGGTTGTTGGACTGTGGTCTTGGAAAAGACGCTTTGACAGTCCTTTGGACTGCAAGGAGATCTAACCAGTCCATTCAAAAGGAACTGATGCTGCCACTGAAATTCCAATACTTTGGCTATCTGATGCAAAAAAACTGACTTAATAGAAAAAGACCCTGATGCTACAAAGAACTAAAGATTGGAAAAGAAAGAACACAGAAAATCAGGTGGTTAGATAGCACCATGGATTCGAAGGGCAAGAGTATGAGTAAGCTCCGAGAATGGGTGATAGAGAAACCTGAAGCTCGCAGTCGACGGAGTTACAGAATAATGGGACAGAGTTGAAAAAAACTCAACTGAGTAGCCCAAGTGAAGTGAAGTCGCTCACTCGTGGCCAACCAACTCTTTGCGTCCAACCAACTCTTTGCGACGTCATGATCTAATACCCTACCAGGCTCTTCCCTCTATGGGATTCTGCAGGCAAGAATATTGAAATGGATTACCATTTCCTTCTCCAGAAGATCTTCCCGACCCAGAGATTGAACCCGGATCTCTTAGGTTCCAGGAAAACACTTTAACCTCTGAGCCACCGGAAAAACCCCAAAACCTAACACAATAAACACACAGACACAAAACTAGTAGGTATAACAACCGCAAGGGGGGGAAAAAACCTGCCTCAAAGCTTTTATTTTATAAAGTCTGCTTTTGTACACAACCATATTGGCTTTGTTTAGCTCACAAAGCCTCCAAAAATTAAGAGACACAGCCTATGTTTATTTACTGTTTAGCCACAAAAGACCCACCTTGATATCGAGCACTCCTAACACAGTTAGGGTGAGCAGCGTCATGGATAAGTCTAGGTCAAGAGTTTGTGGCAGATCTTTTCACTTAAGTGCTTGAAGGTTCAGTCATCGAAATAAAACGTTTAAAGGAAATCTATGATGAATTAAAATAAATTCAATCTATATTGCGCGCAGTGCATGCTGGTTATGCAAATGAACGCTAAGTCTCGTCCCGAGATTCATGCCTTTCCCCGCCCCCACTCCCAGGAAGCCAACTTCCTGTCCCTCGTTCCCAGGCCCCAACTCCATGTTTTCTCCTCCTCAACAGTGAGTCTGGTTTCTTCTCAATAAGGATTTTGTTGACGGCTTAAGATAATGATATATGGGTGCTGGATTTGACACAGAGAAGGTTCACTACAATGTTGAATGAAATAGAGTGCCGAACCTCCTCAGTCGTGCCTAGACTATTTGCAACCCCATGGACTGTAGCTCACCAGGCTCCTCTGTCCATGGGCTTACCCAGGCAAGAATACTGGAGTGGGTTGCCATCTCCTTCTCCAGGGGATCTTCCTGACCTAGCACACTGATTATCTGTGCCATCTCACACACAGATAATCATCCTATGAGTCGCTCACCCAACAGGATAAATACATCTCTGAAACAAGAGTCCATTAATATCCTAAATAAAAACCACAGAGGTGAATAAAGCTTCAATTTGATCTGAGAGATAACAAAAAGGGTTTGTACCGGGCTTCTTGGTGGAGAGTGACGGTGGAGCCTTTCGTGTTTCCTGTTTTGGTGAGTGCCACTGTTGCCAGTCCAGTTGCTCAGGATGGAAACCACAAAGTCATCATTGCATCTCTCCTCCTCCTCACACCGCACAGCCAATTAGCTGGCCAATCCTGTTGATTCTGTGACCTCAACGTGTTAGGCATCTGACCCCTCCTGTTCACCGCCCATAGTTCCTTCTGTCTGAATTCTGCTATGGCCTTGGCATTGTGTGCATCCTTTCCCCACCACGCCTCTCCACTGCCACCACATTTCTCTGCCTGTGATTTGGATGATATAATTTCCTTGCTTACAAGTCAGGAGGACTTGCTATTGCAAACAGCATGAAGGGTAGGATCCTCAAGCTGATATTCCACAAATATGGTCCACAAGGACCAGCATGGTTCACCCTGAGGAGACACAGACAAATACAGAATAATCACTGAGAAATCTCTCTAGATGTTCTTTCCTTTTTTCCTATATTTGTTCTGATTATATTAATAGAAATGTAATTATGTATCTGTTGAATCTGCTAATCAAGTTCTCAAGTTTGTAAATTTAAAAAAGTATTTTAATATTCTTTTTTGAGTAGCTCAGTTTTACTCTTGAAAATCATATGTACCAATAGACCAGACAGTGACAATTTAAAACTGATTGAGAAGCAGAGTTTTACAGTAGTATTACACCAAGTGAGGTCCTTGAACTGGCAGTGTCCTCATCACTTGGGAGTTGGTTAGAAAAGCAGAATTTCGGGTCCCACCCCAGACTTACCAACTCACGACTCTCTGGTGGTGGATCGCGGAAGCCTGTGTTTTAACAAGCCCTCCAGGTGCTGGCAAATGTCTGAGAGACACCAATTAACAATCATTCCACTGTGCCTTCAACCCCCTGTAGCTCCTGGTGGCCACAAAGCACTTCACCTGTGGCTAGTACAAATGAGAAACTGAATCTTTATTTTGTTTCATTGAAACCTACACAGCCACTTGTAGCCAGTGGTTGTCATATTGGACTACACTGGTCTAGTCCCTATATTCTGTCCTTAAAAGGACAGCCACAGTGCCACCTCTGCTATATTTTTAAGCTTTCCAGTCCACAAAGGAAGATTTGTTTTCCAAACCCAGCACTCTCATAGTAATCTATTACATTTCAGCTATCTCTCAATATTTTCACCTCTTCCAAGAAGACCTCCAGGATCTTCCATATTTAAATTAACTTCCTTCCTTGTTTTCTTTCTACAGTGTTCTTCTTTCTCTGACTCTCGTATAAAACTTATTACTCTCTTGCTTTGTGCCCAAGTTATTTAGGGATGGGTTTGTCCTCCCCCAGATGGAAGACTGTTGGTCTCATCATCTTTTGTCCCACGATGGCACTGATCAGATAGTTTGCAAATGGGAGACATTCATCAACCATGTAATTGAATTAAACCTCCATGAAACCAGAGAGAAAAGTCTTCAACACCAAAAATGCATCCTAGTGGTCTTAGAAGTCAGGACAGATCAAAATGTTAACATATACAATTTAGATTAGAATAGGAAAAATGTTAAAGTCATAGTGAAACATTTGTCACAGGATCAAAATACATTGTTATAAAGATAAACACAGTGCCTGCTTCATCATTTCTTTAGCAGCAGGAAACCATTTTCCCTTGGCAATCCTCTACCTCCATCAGAACAGTTCCTTAACTAAATTTGAGATTAAAAACAGTCTTCTAGCTTTTTTTTAAAAAAAAGCCACTCCTATAGGAGAAGCATATTCTTTGTGATATAAAAGCAGTTTTCCTATCAGTTTCCTGAAAGATATTAGACTTCTGGATGGATCGATATTTTGCCAGTAAAAAAGGTAACCTTTATTTTTATAGAAAAGGTGAGAAGAAAACACAATTCACTCTACTTTATTTCAGAGTCCTATACTTGATCCTATTTTTACAAAGCTATAAAATTAAAATACATGAAATTAACCACACCAAACCAAACAATAAGGTGGTTAATAATTAAATATATTCTGCCATCAATGTTATGGACCTCATTAGATTTTTATAGGGATTGCATACCCACACTGACTCACAAATACAGCACTGCAAAGAACTTACACTTCACAATGCTCTCACACAAAAGTGAATGGGAAACGTATGTTACTTTCCAACAATGGGCAATGGCAGCATTCATATTAGATTTGAAAACCTGAATGTCAAATACAATTGACAGTTTTCCGTGTGCCCTTAATTATGAAAACTCACCAACTAACATCAATGCCAACCCCCCTTATAAGTTGTATTTTCAAAATTTTTACATTGTCTGACTGTGCCATGGTGGAAAAGCACACAATTCAACAAGCTCCAAGCATCCACACATGACACATTTGATGTTCTTAATCTTTTCTGAGAAGCTTGGAAGAATACAGGTTTCTAGGCAATACTTTCTATTTATTGTGGGTACAAATTTAGATGAAGAATAGGCTGGTAGTCCAAGATTACATATTTAATGTCAATAATCCACTATTTATTAGAACATAATGGCAAAAATATTTCAAGACATGTGCATAACTGGAAAAAAGATACCACGGTACAAAAAATATATTTCTAGTTATATAAAAAATAAATAAAATATATGTGAAAATACAGAAGAAGAACTTTAACTCCAAACTGTTAAAACTGGATTCCCTTGAGTAAGTAATGGTGGTGGGGCAATGAAGAATACATTTTCATCAATTTACTTTATATATTTGTTCTAGTTTGACTCTTTTATAACAAGAATGTTTCTACATACTACTCGTGTAGCTGAAAGTAAGAATTATTTTAAGAAAATAAGAAATTCTATTTATAGAAAAGTGAAAGAAATATTTTTTGCCCTGACATAATATTTTTCCCTTAAAATGTAATACAACCCAAAGCCAAGTTTTAAAAAAAATGTTTTGTTAGGAAAACACAATAAAAAATTAAACAAGGCTCCCTAAAGAACTGTGATTAACTCTCATTAATGATAATGAATGTTTATACAGTACTTTATAGTTTAGAAATTACATTTTACATTCATTATCACATTTATTAATTGAATGATGAGACCGATTTCACCACCATCATTTTACAAACGAGGAACTGAACCTCAGGGATGTTAAACTATTTGGCTGTTACCACCCAAGTCATGGCATCTGGTCCCATCACTTCATGGGAAATAGATGGGGAAACAGTGGAAACAGTGTCAGACTTTATTTTTCTGGGTTCCGAAACCACTGCAATGGTGACTGCAGCCAGTCCATTCTAAAGGAGATTGGTCCTGGGGGTTCTTTGGAAGGAATGATGTTGAAGCTGAAACTACAGTACTTTGGCCACCTCATGCGAAGAGTTGACTCATTGGAAAAGACTCTGATGCTGGGAGGGATTGAGGGCAGAAGGAGAAGGGGACGACAGAGGATCAGATGGCTGGATGGCATCACTGACTTGATGGACGTGAGTCTGAGTAAACTCCTGGAGTTGGTGATGGACAGGGAGGCCTGGCATGCTGCGATTCATGGGGTTGCAAAGAGTTGGACACGACTGAATGACTGAACTGAACTAAACTGACCCAAGTCATAAGTGGCAGGGCCAGATTTGATCCAAATTCTGACTCCAAAGCTCAGGCATGACCCACTATACTCCCTCAACCCAAGGAGATGCAGCTCAGAGAAACTAACTGAAACTGCCTAGAGAAGTTAAACAACCTAATCTAGACAATTAATCACTTAGTAAAGCTTTTATGGGAGGGGGGGAGGTTTCCAAAATCACTGCAGATGGTGATTGCAGCCATGAAATTAAAAGACGCTTACTCTTTGGAAGGAAAGTTATGACCAACCTAGATAGTATATTCAAAAGCAGAGACATTACTTTGCCAAGAAAGGTCCGCCTGGTCAAGGCTATGGTTTTTCCAGTGGTCATGTATGGATGTGAGAGTTGGACTGTGAAGAAAGCTGAGCACTGAAGAATTGATGCTTTTGAACTGTGGTGTTGGAGAAGACTCTTGAGAGTCCTTTGGACGGCAAGGAAATCCAACCAGTCCATCCTAAAAGAGATCAGTCTTGGGTATTCTTTGGAAGGAATGATGCTAAAGCTGAAACTCCAGCACTTTGGCCATCTCATGCAAAGAGCTGACTCACTGAAAAAGACTCTGATGCTGGGAGGGATTGGGGGCAGGAGGAGAGGGGGACGACAGAGGATGAGATGGCTGGATGGCATCACCAACTCGATGGACATGAGTTTGAGTGAACTCCAGGAGTTGGTGAAGGACAGGGAGGCCTGTCATGCTGCAATTCATGGGATCACAAAGAGTCGGACACGACTGAGTGACTGAAGTGAACTGACCTGAAAGCTTAATGTATTCATTTGAAACAATTATGCATGAAACAGTAATGTTTTATGCAGGCTAAAAAGTCTTTAATGACTTCCCTCCATAATCTTTCTAGTGATCCTTTCTTCAATCAGAAGAACCAGTAGTGGGAGAAAATGACAAGTTTCACTGGATCCCAACCCCATGCTCATGGCTATATCCCATGTTAGGGCCATTCATTGTTCATTCACTTGTCCCACAGAGATGTATTGATCTCCCAATGTGTTGCTTATTGTGTGTGTAGGAAACAGGATCAGGGAGAAGAATGAAGCATCCTTCTTGCTTTTGAGGAACCCCATGTTCCTGGGAAATAGGTATAAAAGAATGAATCCCACATGAGATAAAGAAGGGCAATACCAGAGTATGTGCTGCACTGACTGAAGTAGTTCTCAAGATGGGTGACTCTGCCACCTTGGGGTTGTTCAACAATATCTGGACACATGTTGGTGGTCATACCTGGGGAGTTGGCATGTATCAACAGTAGGCAGAATCCCGAGATGCTGTTCAGTATCCTATAATGAACAGGACAGCCTCCACGGCAAAGATTTTTCTGGTCCCAAATGCTAATAGTGCCAAGGTTTAGGAATATTTTGCTTCATCATATTACTCGTTCCAGACTTTAAGTGAAAAAATTCATACTGGCTAAACAAGAGGAATTTATAAGTCCACAATAATGGACTAAAAATGTAAGTCATCTCTTGTTGAATAAAAGCTCTAATCCTATTTTCATCTGTCTGTGAGAATAAGACAAAAGATAACTTTTCTAAAAGTGAGCTAATAATACATGAGAGGCTTTGCCACTTTTCGGGGAATGAATTCCTATTCTTCTGCCCCACACTTGGCCAAGCTCCCATCACCTCTCCCTTCTGAGACTGATGTGCACCAGGATCAGATTGGCTTATGTTCAGCACTCTTAACAAATCCCCCTGCACTGGGGATAGCATTCAACCAGCTTCAACGTTTACAGGGTGCCTGTGGCCTGGACCCTGACGACTTGGGACCCTTATCATGCTTACTCTGCTTAGCCACAGTGATCCCAATTCAAAGGCTTCAGATATTCTGTGCCCTCTAAGTCTCCTCCCCTACCATTAAACCCTTCTGTTTCACATCACAATCTAAATACAGAATAGAACAGAATAGAATATTACACTTTCACTTCATCATGCAAGTGCGGGCTGTCGCTCAGCTGTGTCTGACTCTTCGTGATCACATGGACTGTAGCCCAACAGGACTGTCTACGGGATTCTCCAGGCAAGAATACTGGAGTGGATTGCCATTTCCTCCTCCAGGGGATCTTTGCAACTCAGGGATCAAATCAACATCTCTTGTGTCTCCTGCACTGGCAGTTGGATTCTTTTACTACTGCACCAATGCATATCTTTAAAGTGAAAGTTTTAGTCACTCAGTCGTGTCCAACTTTCTGTGATCCCATGGACTGTAGCCCACCAGGTTTCTCTATCCATGGGGTTTCCCAGACAAAAACACTAGTGTGGGTGGCCATTTCATTCTCTAGGGGATATTCCCACCCCAGGTATAGAACCCAGGTCTCCTGCATTGCAGGCAGATTCTTTACTGTTTGAGGTACCAGGGAAGCCCAAATAGCATGCCCTCAAAAAGGCTTTCCCTAACTTCCCATTTCCTTTCATCACACCTGTCCTTATGCATTCTCCCTACTTCTCTGCCCTACTCTGCACCCCTCGCTCCATTGGCTCTGTATGGCATAAGCACTGTTGCTAGCTGACTCAGGTTTAGATTCAGCCAATGGAAAACAACGGTAAGAGATCGGAGGGCTGTAGGAGTTGGACATCCAAGTATTTCGACCTTCATTCCTTCTTAGGTGCCTCCTAGGTGCCTCTAGGTGTTTCTTAGGTGCCTCTAGGAGGGTATCTCCTGCTAGCACCCTGGCTCTCATTAAGCCTTGGTGCTACACTCTGGCCCCTTCATTAACAAAGTTTCATCTGAATCATCTAAAGTGAATTTTGTTTCAGTGTAAATCAGTACAGATTCTTTGGATTATTTTTCATATAGATACTTCTACAGCCCCCAGACATTTTTCCTGTGAGCTCCTATCAGATTTTATCAACATCTGTATAGCTGGCTGTAACAATATTTTGATTCTTTGTGTACTGTTGCCTGACCTTGCACAATTAGGTATGTTCCACAGGGAATGTGGCTGTTTGGTTAAGGACAGTCGAATGGATGGATTAAAGGGCAGGGCTTGTCATCACTGAAGACAGATACCTGAAATAGGAAATTAATCTCTAGTAAAAAACAGTGTTAATACAAGGAATTTATGGATGAACAAAACATATGGGAAGGAAAAAGTTTGGAGCTTTAAGTACATTCATGCACGTACCTCACTGACATTTGTCCAGCACTTTGTGGTATCACATTCTTCATGAGGCATGGGAAATAGACGAATGAAAAGGAAACAGTCTCTTTTCTCAAAGGCTTATAGGCTGATGGGGAAGATAGAAATGTAAAGATAATAGGGCACCTGAGACACCTGAGCTGGGGGCACAGTAAGGTCAAGAAAGAGACTGCTATCAAAGGTGGAAGATTTACAAGGAAAGCATCTGGAAATATATATAAAAAATAAGAGCATGTTTCATTTTTGTTCAGAAAACATGGAGGCTAATGTGACCATTAGGAGAAGACTCTTGAGAATCCCTTGGACTGCAAAGAGATCCAACCAGTCCATCCTAAAGGAGATCAGTCCTGGGTGTTCATTGGAAGGACTGATGCTGAAGCTGAAACTCCAGTACTTTGGCCACCTCATGCAAAGAGTTGACTAATTGGAAAAGAGCCTGATGCTGGGAGGGATTGGGGTCAGGAGGAGAAGGGGACGACAGAGGATGAGATGGCTGGATGGCATCACCAACTCGATGGACATGAGTCTGAGTGAACTCTGGGAGTTTGTGATGGACAAGGAGGCCTGGCGTGCTGTGGTTCATGGGGTCGCAAAGAGTTGGACAGGACTGAGTGACTGAACTGAACTGAACTGAATATGATCATAAATTCTTTGTTCCTCAAATTGAGGGAGGAAGGGAAGGAAGTTGCATCCAAGCCAAAAGGTTGCTCTGGGCTAATGTCTCAGCCCAGATAAAAGGGTCCAGTTTGCATTGGCAGGCGAAGTTGCAATGACATGAAAATTGCCTGTGTTTTACAAGACTCCAGACTTATGGGTTCTTATCATAATGGGAGCCCAAATGGCACAACTGTAGAAGCCTTCAGCTAGAGCTCCTGCATTTTCCAAGTTGAGGAAACCTTAAGTGATTTACCTGCTGTCAAGTTTGATACACATATGTGTACCACTGGGTGGTATATATGGGTGTGTGTGATTACAATATGACATTTATAATCCCCAAGGTAACAGTTACATTCACCAACATTCTTTCTGCCTTGAAATATTAAGAAATAATCTAACATCTTTTTTCACTGAAGGAATGTTTTTACCCTCCTGTTGAGAGGAAAACAGTGATATTGACAAATGATTTTTTCATCTTCATGATTTCTGTCGATGAGTTTCCCTGTCTGGGCTTTCCTGGTGGCTCAGTGCTAAAGAATCCACCTGCCAATGCAATAGACCAGGGTTTGATCCCTGGGTTGGGAAGATCCTCTGGAGAAGGATATGGCAACTCACTCTAGTGTTCTTGCCTGGAGAACTCCATGGTCAGAGGAGCCTGGTGGGCTATAGACTATGGGGTGGTAAAGAGTTGGACATGACTGAGCAAAAAACACTTTGCCCATGTCCAGAGAGGTCACCATGAGTCACAAATCATTCTGATTAGAACCAAATAAACACTTAGCTTCTGTCATCCATCAGATGTTTATAACTGGGGTTGGCAAACTTTTGTGATGAAGGTCAGTTAGTAAATATTTTAGGTTTTGTGAGCCATATGGTCCCTTTCAACAATTCAACACAGTCACTATAACAGGAAGACAGCCACTGACAAGGTTCACATGAATGGGCATGGTTCTGTTTCAATCAGTAGCAAAAAGAGATGGCAAGCTAGATTTGGCCTCTGGGGAATAGTTTGTCAGCCCTGCACTAGACTATACAGAAGGAAAGAAAAAAAAAAAAAAAAGAAGAACTGGGAACAAGGAAGACAGCTCCAAACCAAGTGGGAAAAATGAAATCACTGATGGAAACACTGCAGGGGTACAAAGGAGATAATGTTCTAGTTGTAAGATACACTAAGGGAATGATAATAAATCAATAAACTCCAGGTGCCCATGTGAGAAAATAAAATTGATCGGTAGAATTTCCTACCAACTACAACCACTGTGCAAAAAAGTTCTATTTTAAAAAATATAAGTAAATATACAGCTCAGACATAAGAGCTAACTGCAACATGGATGAGCCTTGAAAACATGATGCTCAGTGAAAGAAGCCAGACACAAAAGGCCATGTATTGCATGATTCCACTTAAATGAAATGTCCAGAAGAGGCAAATCCAAAGAGACAGAAAGCAAATTAGTGGTTGCTAGGGGCTGGGGAGGAGGAAATGGGGAGTGACTGCTAGTGGGCATAAGGTTTCTTTTGGGGGTGATGGAAATGTTCTGAATTAGAGAGTTGTGAGGGTGGCACAACTCTGTAAATGTACCCCAAAACTCATTGAATTGGATGCTTTAAAAGGGTGAATTGGGGCTTCCCTGGTGGCTCAATGGTGAACAATCTGCCTGCCAATGCAGGAGATACGGACTTGATCCCTGGTCCAGGAAGATTCCACTTGCCTGAAGCAACTCAGCCTGTGAGCCACAACTACTGAGACTGTGCTCTAGAGCCCGGCGGAGTTTTCCTGGTGGCTCAAAGCGTAAAGAATCTGTCTGCAGTGCAGGAGACCTGGGTTCGATCCCTAGGTTGGGAAGATCCCCTGGAGAAGGGAATGTTTACCCACTCTCATATTCTTACCTGGAGAATCCCATGGACAGAGGAGCCTGGCAGGATACAGTCCATGGGGCCACAGAGTCAGACCCGACTGAAGTGACTTAGCACATGCATGCAAAAACATAAGATAAATGGAAAGAGGAGTGAAGAGGATGTGGACGTGGAAAAACAGCAAATAAATCAATTAATCATGTCAGTTACTGGGATGGTTTTCTATACATCAGATCGAACACAAATGGGCCTCTACCACAACCTGGGAACAATTTAAAGGTAATATTTTACCCTCTCCCCTCCCTGGAAAGTGGTCATGGCTGTGTGATCTGTTTACATTAGTGAACAACAGATTTACCAGGATATAAGTTGATTATGGGCACTGGCTGCGAGCTTGTCAGCCTTCGTTGATCCTTTCCACAGTTCTGCAGGATATGCCTCCTAAATCCCATTTCATAGATGAGCAAACCAACTGTCAAAGGCTGTGTCTTTTCATGCATCCCTCCTGATCTCACAGATCATCTCAGTGGACGGTGCCCCTAGCAGGAGGCAGGTGTTGGCCTGCACCTCACTTCCTGAATGTCCCTAAGCTGTGCTCTTTCCCTCAAGGGTCTTGCAGATGAGGCCCAGAAGACCAGTTCACAATACTGCCATCTGGATTTTAGCAGTTGGCTCTCAAATGGTCATCCTGTTTCTTCTCCTGCCCATAACTGCCAGAGGGATCTATTTTAACCTGTAGTCATCTCATGCCCACTTCTGCCTCCCTCCACCCATTTCAACTTTAGCTGAAGAAGTCAAACTCTTCACTCGGACTTAGAAGGGTCTAGATATACCCTGGCTCCGTTAGGTAGCATCTGTGTGGCAACCCACTCTCGCCCTTCATGCATCAACCTATGGACCCTCCACATCAAGCCAGAGGCTGGCCTTGGCTGGTCCCTCCACCAGGAATGCCCTTCCCACGGCGGATTCTTTCTTCAGATCACCTCTCACAGACACTGTCCTCGCCTACAGTTCCCAAGGAGAGACAGTTCCTCAATTCCTTCCTCCTTTCCTCCTCCTTCCATAGAATGTAACCTCCATGAGAACATGAACTTTGTGCTGTTCACTGAAGGATCATCTGCCTCTACCCATTTGAGACACTCAACTACTTGTTGAAAGAATTAATGGATACAGATGAAACCTGGCAAAGGTCCTATGTTTAGCTAAATGATTAAAGATTGAAATCTCACAGCACACAGTCTTGGCTCTGTGGAGCGCTAACCAATAAATGGGTGTTCTAATGACCACAGACTTCAGAAGGTCCTAATCAACACCGGCCGTTTACAACTGCCCCCACCCCCAAAGTTCCATGTCTAAGACAAGTTTCTGCCTGGAGAGAGTTTTTATTACGTACTCATAAAGCCCTGAATCATGTGGTTTACAGGGCAAGTGCTAATACAGTCATAATTATATTGGTGTGAACACATTGTCATAGAAATGTAGCAAACAGAGACACGGGCATTTAAGGGAAACCAGCTGCTCCCAACGCAAGATCACCCGTTGCATAGGAACCAGTCAGCATGCACACAGCTAAGGAACTTGAACTGAGTGACTGAAGGTGACACACCCTATAAATCATGGAGTAAAATGACAGTTTGCAGCAACACCTTGTAGTAACCAACTCACTACCCAGAGAGTTATGCATCTGGGGTAAGCCTGTAAGTCATGGATACCACCTTCCCCCACATGGGGACTGCCGTTCATTCTTTTGTTTAATTAACTCAAACACAAAAGAAGGGTAAACTTCAGTCTGTGGGTGATTTCTTTCTTTTCTCTTGGGAAGCAGATCAAGAAACAAGAAGGGACATGACTTCATTATACATTCAGCACTTACTTATTTTTTTCCCCTTTTTAATCTTTGAAATAACAGTTGATCCATTAGGAGACTTGAAGGTGAAAAATGTCAAGCCTTTGACCTTTTCTTAATTCAAACATGGACTGAGCCAACGAAAACATACCCCCTCCCCAACTCCATCTGCCCACAATTAGTACTTTCCATGGACTCAGTCATGATTCTAGGGTGAGGTTTCTAGCCTAGGCACTATGGACATTTTGGATCAGATAATTCTCAGGGGCAGAGGCCAGGGGGAGAGAGAGCTGTTCTGTGCATTTGGCCTCCATTCACTAAATGCCAGTAGAACTCACCCCTCAACTGTGACAGACAAAGATGTCTCTGGACGTTGCCAAAATTTTCCTGGACAGCAAAACCACTGTTCAAGAGGCAGTACATAAGAAACTAGAAGAAAAAGAACAGCAAATATTCTCTAATTATGTTCCCTTTTCAACATATGCTGACACATTTTCTATCTAGGATGGGCTAACTTATCAATCTGGAATGTGTACACACATGGCCCCTGTATCATTTGTTGCTGTGTTTGAGTCATGGACACTGCCTGGCATTTCATTTCCAGAAGGCCATGACTGCTCTTGGAGGAAGACTCCCTGAAATTCAGTGTATAATTTTTTGCTTTCATTAAGGATTGTAAGCCAAGATTATGCTTTTTTCTTTTTTAAATAACCAGGGTCTGGAAATGCCTCTAAGATTCAGCAATATTTGCAAGTGGTGGAAGGATCTCCAGACTGGTTTCAAATCAGACATTTAAAGATCATAGTATTTGTATGAAGAGCTCTTTAAAGAGAAAGAAGAGAGCTGGCTTCAGTTTGAAACCAGTGAAGAAACAAGTCGTTTGTCTCTGCCTTTTGGTAAAGTAACAAACCTCTCTTAATGACGATATATTTAGATTAACAACAGAAAGAACAGAACTAGCTCTGGTATCAGACTTACGAGATTTTACATTTTGAAAAGGCCATTAATCAGCAAACAATCTACAAAGACAACCTAAAGAAAATGTGTTCCAACTGCCTCATTCCCTTGTCTTGGTTATAATCCAGGAGTAAATCCTCCAAGTCTAAATCTTGCTTCCCATAAAACTTCTTATCTGCCTTTACTCAGGAAAGGCCATCAACCAAACCTCTGCACACTGCTTTTCCCATGGAAGAAAGAGGCTGTAAGTTTGCTCACTAAAAGGCACTAGGTGGGAAGGAAGACTAAGCACAGAATCTCCCATAAATCTTCCTGGGCCTTCGCGTGTAAAGCTGACATGGATTTAGACAAAGCTTTTCTTCGAGATTTTCATAGACTGTGTTATTTGCCCAGGAATAATTTATCCTAATTGGAAAAGTGCATTTTAAAAGCTGATGACAGTCATACGTGGCTTATTTCACATTACACAGGAAGCTGACCAATGTAACACTTCGATGGCATTGCCACACTCCTGAGGGATTTTGTTTGCTTTCATGATTTTCTTCTATGACATTTTATGAATTTTGATTTAGCACCAGATGCACATTTGGTATGAATGCTATGATTTCTTTAGGAGGGTGTTTACAGAGAGATGAAAAGTAGATTTGTATCATTTTAAAATCTTTTTTTTAGCTTTTCTATGGGTTAATGACTTTCATGGTGCAAGTCTTACATTTTTATCTGACCAAAGAGAAATATACTTGACATAGTCCACTTGAGTCTAACTGCGGTTTTGCTTTAAGCCCTCTGTGAATAGCTTGCATCTTATGATCTATTTAATACCTTGCCTTTCTTATTAACAAAACCAAAACTAGGCCATGTCCAAGGTGATCAGCTGGAAAGAATGTAGCTCATCAGAGAGGGTGGGTGTGTACCCAGCTTTCTTCTCAAAAACAGAGAACAGTGTTGCTCTCCACAAATATGGAGGGTAGGGAGCATGGAAGGTCTGAGCCCTCAGATTCAGTTCAGTAGCTCAGTCGTGTCTGACTCTTTGCAACCCCATGAATCTCAGCACACCAGGCCTCCCTGTCCTTCACCAACTCCCGGAGTTTACTCAAAGTCATATCTACTGAGTCGGTGATGTCATCCAGCCATCTCATCCTCGGTCATCCCCTTCTCCTCCTGCCCCCAATCCCTCCCAGCATCAGGGTCTTTTCCAATGAGTCAACTCTTCACATGAGGTGGCCAAAGTACTGGAGTTTCAGCTTTAGCATCATTCCTTCCAATAAACACCCAGGACTGATCTCCTTTAGGATGGACTGGTTGGATCTCCTTGCAGTCCAAGGGACTCTCAAGAGTCTTCTCCAACACCACAGTTCAAAAGCATCAATTCTTCGGTGCTCAGCTTTCTTCACATTCCCACTCTCACATCCATACATGACCACTGGAAAAACCATAGCC
>SJYB01005548.1:47645-88403 GCA_006408585.1 Antidorcas marsupialis | reverse complement strand
GGCCTCTCAAGAGCCTTCTCCAACACCACAGTTCAAAAGCATCAATTCTTCGGTGCTCAGCTTTCTTCACATTCCCACTCTCACATCCATACATGACCACTGGAAAAACCATAGCCCTGACTAGATGGACCTTTGTTGGCAAGGTAATGTCTCTGCTTTTTAATATGCTATCTAGGTTGGTCATAACTTTCCTTCCAAGGAGTAAGTGTCTTTTAATTTCATGGCTGCAATCACCATCTGCAGTGATTTTGGAGCCCAAAAAATAAAGTCTGACATTGTTTCCACTCCAGTGTTCTTGCCTGGAGAATCCCAGGGACGGGGGAGCCTGGTGGGCTGCCGTCTATGGGGTCACACAGAGTCGGACACGACTGAAGTGACTTAGCAGCAGCAGCAGCCCATCTATTTGCCATGAAGTGATGGGACCAGATGCCATGATCTTCGTTTCCTGAATGTTGAGTTTTAGGCCAACTTTTTCATCTCCTCTTTCACTTTCATCAAGAGGCTTTTTAGTTCTTCTTCACTTTCTGCCATAATGGTGGTGTCATCTGCATATCTGAGATTATTGATATTTCTCCCTGCAATCTTGATTCCAGCTTGTGCTTCCTTCAGCCCAGCATCTCTCATGATGTACTCTGCATAGAAGTTAAATAAGCAGGGTGACAATATACAGCCTTGACGTACTCCTTTTCCTATTTGGAACCAGTCTGTTGTTCCATGGCCAGTTCTAACTGTTGCTTCCTGACCTGCATATAGGTTTCTCAAGAAGCAGGTCAGGTGGTCTGGTATTTCCATCTCTTTCAGAATTTTCCACAGTTTATTGTGATCCACATAGTCAAAGACTTTGGCATAGTCAATAAAGCAGAAATAGATGTGTTTCTGGAACTCTCTTGCTTCTTCCATGATCCAGCGGATGCTGGCAATTTGTTCTCTGGTTCCTTTGCCTTTTCTAAAACCATCTTGAACATCTGGAAGTTCACGGTTCACGTATTGCTGGGCCCTCAGATTAACTCCTGATTAGGGGCCTTTTGAGCTTTTATTAATTAAAATTTAAACACCCTTCCTTTCTTTGGATCTCCCATCAACTAATTCAACAGTTGCTTGGGGATCATACTAGCATCATAGATTCAGCTTAAGAGGAGTGTAAATGCTTACAAGTTACCTAAGTTACCTTCATGTAATTTCTAAAATAAGTGATTATGTATAATGACCATCTTGTAGCTGTAAATCAAGGAAATTAATGATTTGAATACTACATAAATAAAGTTGATTGTGTATGTAGATCACAGCATGAAGGCAGCAAAGAAAATCTTATGACAGTTTAAGGTCACAATTAATTCCCTTGGGTTATTTTATAAAAATATCATGCTTGGAAACTATAATTACCAAAAAGCATTCATTTACTGAGTTACTCAGGTGAGATATAACAAAAATCCTGACAATTCAATAGACTTCTAGGAAGTTTAGGGTGGGGTTGAGATACCAAACAGACTGAGTAAAGTTTCATTTAGAGTCATGAAGTGGTTGAAGAGATAGTAACGTGCCATGAACACACCCAACACATGAGAGACCAGCAAGCACTCTTCCTACACCTTCACAACAGTTAGGCAAAGCCTGTATTTTTATCTCTGTATCTCCCAAAGGAGAAACTGAGATCTAAAGAAGGTAAGAAACTCTATCCAAGTCCAGATTTAGTAGAAGTAGCTGATCTGAAATCTATACGCTTCTCTGGAGCTACAGATCTTTTTGCTCAGGCACAATAGACACCTACTTATACTGTCCTTCAAACCACCAAAATACTATGGTAGGCATGTCTAAAATGGTCTCCAATGGTCTGGACCTGCTGCTATTCATGACTTGGTATTCACCTTCCCTTAAGTAATTCTTTGCTATCTAATAGTATAGGGCAACACTGAGGGAAGCCACTTCCATGATTGGCCAGAAAAAGATTGTGATCTCCATCTTGTTGTCAGACTCCCCAGCTGGCTTTGATGAAGCAAGCTGGCATGTTGGAGAGGCCCACATGACAAGGAATGGAGGTGGCCTCTGGGCAACAGCCAAAAATGAAATAAAGCCCTCAGTCTAATAACCCTCAAGGAGCTGAATCCTGCCAACAACCATATGAGTGAGCTTGGAAGCATATTCTTCCCCAGTTGAGCCTCCGGATGAGACTTCCACTTCATTGGAAACTTTGATCACATCCTTGTGAAATCCTGAGCAGAGGACTCAATTAAGGTATGCCTGGATTCGTGAGTAGCAAAACCTGTGAGACAAAGAATGTGTATTATTTTAAACCTCTAAGTTCTGAGGTAATTGCTCTAAGAGCAATAGATTCCTAATATAAGGGCCTCACAGAAAGGCTAAATAAAACCAAATGGCTTGGCACATGTAGCTACCAGTCTGAGACCCATGGAAGATAATGATGCTACTTTTCAAAGTGACAGATAGAAGAACTCCTCCACTAGATTGTATCCCCCAAATAGGCTTAAAAACAATACAGTGAACACATTGCCTCCTGGACCCAATACCTTTGCTTAACTCCTGTGTCAAAAGTATAAAACAGAAAGGGTGCAACCATTAGGCAGAGAAAAAAAATCAACAAACACATACATGTAACAAATTAATATAAATGAACAAAGAACAAGTACATACTGAAGGACAGGAATTTTGGAAATCACCAGAGAATACCAATCTACACTGAGATTTAAACTAGTGGATGACTTGAATCATCACCTAAGAAATCATTTTGGTATCCTGGCTGATTGAGCTAGCTCTGCTTGGCTGAGCTTCATCAACAGGGAGCAGTCCTTTGGGTTAGAAAGCTTTCATCTTTTTTGGAGCTTTTATCTTTTAATAAATGAATAGTTGAGACTCAAAATCAAAAAATTTGTGGAAATTTATAACTTTTCACTTTGAGGTCAACATGTACTCATCATAGTAAGTTATGCTCCACCAGCACTATTTCTTAGTATTTAGAACACAAGCTTGAGTTTGAATTCTTGTCAGTTCACTTTCTAACCAAATAGTCTTAACCTCCTAATTCTGTTTTATCATCTGTAAATGGGGATGAATATAAAGTCTTTGAGATGGAGATTTCCATATAAATTAAATGACATAAGTAAAATGTGTATATTATGCTTGGCACATAAGCAGCTATTACTGTATTTTAAAGATTTTCTCCTTGTCTTTGGTTTTCTGAGGTTTGAATATGATATGGCTATGTATAAACTCTTTGGTGTTTATGCTAGTGACTTTTCATGAACTGTTTGGATTCATGATTTAGTTTCTGTCATTCAGTTCAGTTCAGTTCAGTGCAGTCGCTCAGTCGTGTCTGACTCTTTGCGACCCCATGAATCACAGCATGCCAGGCCTCTCTGTTCATCACCATCTCCCGGAGTTGTTTCTGTCATTAGTTGTGAAAAATTCTCAGTCATTGTTACTTCAATTATTTTTTTTCTGCCCCTTTCTCTCCTTCTCTTCTGATATTCCCATCATGTGTATGTTACATCTTTTACAATTGTCTCAGTCTTTGGATACTATGTTCCTTTTTTTTCTCTTTGCATTTCAGTTTTGGGAGGTTTCTATTGGCATATCTTTCAGTTCACTGGTTCCTTGCTTGTCCATGGACAGTTTACTTATGAGCTCATCAAAGGCATTCTTCATTTCTGTTATAGTACTTTTGATTTCCATCATTTCCTTTTGATTCTTTCTTAGAGTTTCCATTTCTCTGCTTATGATACCCATATGATCTTGCATGTTGTCCTTTTTTTTTTTTTTCCAATAAAGACTTAAAAAAAAAAAGTGAGGTCACTCAGTCGTGTCCAACTCTTTGCAAGCCCATGGACACCAGACTTCTCCGTCCAGGGGATTTTCTAGGCAAGAGTACTGGAGTAGGTTGCCGTTTCCTTCTCCAGGGAACTTCCCGACCCAGGGATCAAACCCAGGTCTCCCACATTGTAGACAGATGCTTTCCGTTTGAGCCACCACTATGATCTTAGCCAAAAGGCCAAAATAGAGCCTTTAGCTATTCTAAATTCCTGGTCTGATCATTCTGAAGTCTCTACCATCCTTGAGTTTGATTTTGATGCTTACTTTTGTCTCTTCAGATTGTGGTTTTTCTTGCCTTTTAGGTTGTCTTGTAATTTTTTGTTGAAAGTTGGACATGATGTGTTGAATAATAGGAACTGAGATAGGCTTACGTTGATCTGCCTAGGAATTAGGCTCCATTTTTTTTGTACCTGTAGGTGTCAGAGGCTTTAATTTCCTCAAGTATTCTGGTTTTGTTTCATGTTGTTTCCCTTCCTGTGGTCTTTGTGTTTCCCCGAAATCTCCTTTTTACAGTCTGAGCATCACAGTTACTTCACTTGTAATCTACTGTCATTAGCCAGGAGCTTTATTAACACAGTGTGTGTATGTGGGGGGAAACAGTCTTTAATCCTATGATCAGTTCTTAATTTTTCAGTGTACCTGTATCCATGGGATGTGACCCTAACAAGTGCTTCTTAGCTTTTGTTTTACCCTCAAGCAAGATATGCAGGCTAAAGAGGGCTGAAATTGGGTAATTTCCTGTCTTTCAAGTCAGTTAAAGCTCTGGTAAATTTTTTTCCCTGCTGGTGAGGCTTTTGTTATAAAGAATGTTCTGTCTTTGTTTTAAAATACTTACCTTTCTCCTGGGTTCATTTCAAAATTGTTACTTTTGTATTGTAAAATGGTTTCCTTCCCCCTCTTCTGTTCAAGCACTATAGGATTTTTCTCTGATTTTCACCATGAGATATAGGGGAATCCTAGAGTTGAAACAAACAAAAGTGTGGGGCTCCCAGTTACACTGAGTCTCCATTAGTTTTTAATTCTCAAGATAGTCAATACTCTCAACTATTCACTGAAGTTATAGTTCAATTAAGTTATAGTTTATGTGTTACTACCAGCTACTGGGTCCAATGGCTTACATTTTAGGTAAACTGATCTTTATTTTCTATATCTGTCTCTCTCTCCAGTTTTGAGGATGGGACTTTGTCCTGTGATTTCATTTTTTGATGGAGCTAAGTCATTGATTTTTCAGTTTGTTCGGCCTATTTCTTGTTAAGAGGGCAGAAGTGATGGCAGCTCTTTACGTGCATGAGTGGAAACCAGATGTTTCTTCTGCCAAAATATTTTAAATTTATGAACAAGTTACACTCTTCTCAACTAGAGAGATCTATAAATCTAAAGATCTAGAAATCCAATTGTCCAAATGTGTTTCTATCACGGCACTTGAGTTTCTCACATTATCAACCATATCTTCTTATATGAAACAAATAAGAAATAGGCAAATGACTGCTCCTTTTTTCTAAGTACAAATGTTACTGCAGTTCATTCAGACAATATTATTTTAAGTAATTTAACTGGCAATTAATGATCTGAAAAAGGAAAGAAAAAGTTCTCTCAACTCACAAGGGGAGGGATGGAGAGGGAATTCTTTTCATACTTAGAACTGAAGGAAAAATATTTAGTTAGAATATTCATTTTTAAAAAAATCATAAAGAAAATAACACCAAATATAGTATATTAATGCATATATATGGAATTTAGAAAGATGGTTATAATGGCCCTATATGTGAGATAGCAAAAGAGACACAGATGTAAAGAATAGACTTTTGGACTCTGTGAGAGAAGGCGAGGGTGGGATGATTTGAGAGAATAGCATTGAAACATCATATGTGAAACAGATCGCCAGTCCAGGTTCAATGCATGAGACAGGGTGCTCAGGCCTGGTGCACTGGGATGACCCTGAGGGATGGGATGGGGAGGGAGGTGGGGGGGGTTTCAGGATGGGGAACACATGTACACCAATGGCTGATTCATGTCAAGTATGGCAAAAACCACTACAATATTGCAAAGTAATTAGCCTCCAATTAAAATAAATTAAAAAAATAAAATAATCAATTCTAGGAACTTTTAAAGAGAGACAGTAACAAATGACATATTAGCTTTCTACTGCTGCATAACAAATTACAATCAATTTAGTGAATTAAAACAACACTTTTTATTACCTCACAATTCTGGAGGCTTGAAATCTCTGTTCTATTGGGTTCCATGCTCAGGGTCTCACAAGGCTGAAATTAAACTGTTGTATAGGTAGGACTCTTATCTGAAGGGTCTGGGAAAGAATCTACTTCCAAGGTCATTCAGACTGCTGACTGAATTTAGTTCCTTGTGCTTGCAGGACTGAGGGACCATTTCCTTATTGGCTGGTAGTGAAGGGTTGCTCAGCTCCTATTGGTTAGTCTTCCATCTTTACACAGGGCTCCTTCCATCTTCAAACACAGAAATGGTGCATCAAACCTTTCTCATGCTTTGAATCTCTGTCTTCCTCTTTGCCACCAGTCAGCAAATGTTCTCTGCTTGTAAGAGCTCATGGGACCAGATCATGCCCAACAGATAAGTTCTCTAGTTTAATAGGGAATAACATGATGTAGACATGAAAGTGTCATCTCATAACATCACAGATTCCAGGGACTAGGGTGGGACATCTTTGAGGGGGGGCATATTCTAAAAATTCTGCCCATCACAAATAGGTATACAGAGGGCTCTTAGAATAAGAAAAGTCAGAAATATCCAGTACATTGGAAATTTTTCTAAGAACTAGGCCAATTCAGTCTGCAGAAGAAAAGGGGAACAGGTTCTACATTTTTCAAAGGCTACATGTGGAAGAGATGGTATACATATATGCACCCCACAAACAAGATTAGGTACCTATTATAAGCCAAAGTATCTGTCAGATGTTTAAAAAAAGTAAAAATGAAGAATATTATCTCTGGTCTCATGTCCAGAGAAGAGAAGCTGACGTGAAAGCTTCTAAGACATTCCTGTCTGATAGATTTCTCTAGGATGATTCTATGTTGTTCTTCTCTGTGATGAAATTATATATGATAACCATCTAAACTCCCTCCTATCAGGTCCATCTCTGTAATGACCTTCCATGATATCCCTTTTTATGATATCCCTATCTGTGGTGGACCTCTCTTATGATGCAACCAATCTACAATGCCCTTGTATACGGTGCCCCTCCTGTGGTATTCCTCTTCATTATGCCTATCTATATGAAGCCAGCATATAAGATGCCTATTTTTAAGAAGCCCCTCTTTGAGAAGCCATATTTTTTTTAAAAAAATTATTGTGGGAGAATATTCGTAACATAAAATTTACCATTTAAACCATTTTACATATAAAAATGGCATTAAGTATGTTCACAACATTGTATTACCATCACTACTATTGATTTCCCTGTTTTCATCCTCCTAGACCAAAACTCTGTATACATTAAATAACTACTCCTCACTCTCCACTCCTCCAGCCTTTATTCTCCTGTTTTTTCATTTTATTTTTAAAAATTTATTATGCTTCTCTTTGATTTCCCTCCCCCAGCTTTACTGAGGTACACTAGACAAATAAAATTGTATATATTTAAAGTGTACAATGTGATTTGACATATGTATACACTGTGAAATGATTACTGCCATTAATGAACACATCTATCACCTCACATGACCTTCTTTGCAGGTCTATGTGTGTATGGTGATAATTCTTAAGATCTACTTACTCTCTTAGGAAATTTCAAGTATACTACATTGTACATTAGATCCTCAGAACTTAATCATCTTAAAACTGAAAGTTTGTACCCTTTATCAACATCTCCCCACTCCCCAGTCTATCTCTTCTGTTAATATTTTAACAATATTAATTCTTCCAGGCCAAGGACATGGGAGATATCTTTCCATTTGTGTATTCTTCAGTTCCTTTAATCTATGTCTAACAGTTCTTAGCACACAGGTCTTTCATCTACTTGGTTAAACTTACTCCTAAGTATTCTATTGTTTTTGATGCTATTGTAAACGGGATTTCCTTAATTTCTCTTCCAGATAGTGTGCTGTTAGTGTACAGAATCAAAACTTAATTTTGTGCGTGAATTTGATATTCTGCAACTTCAGTGAATTAGTTCAGTTTTCTGATGGAATCTTTAGGATTTTCTGTATTTATTTTTCCTTTCTCTCTAGCTTCCTTCTCTATGGCACCTTATCAGTGGGATAACTGTCCTATAGGGGATGATATCCTTTTCCTAAAGGCAGCTGAGTGGAGACAAGATGGCCAGCAGTCATGGTTACCATAAAAGAGAATTCTGAGGTCACTTTTGACTAAATTCTTTGACTAACAAAAGAAGTCCATTGTGGCAGCGTGGCTTCAAGTTGTTATTTTAGCATCTGAGATACATTTTTACTGATTCATCCAGACACTTTCCATATTGGTCCTTTTCTAGGGCCAGCAGCACAGTCCATTAAAAAATGACAGGGCCCAGTTTGGTGTGCTGTCTTTGATGAGGTAAAGAAAAAATTTTAACCTATTTTTGCTTCTATTTAACCATCATTTTTATAGTGGTTACTCTGAGCCAAGGACTGTTGTAAGCACTTTATAAACATGAACACATTAAATCCACTTAATTCTAATTTTACAGATGAGGAATTGAGAACAGAGAAGTTGAAAAACATATTCAAGTTAATATAGCTGGTAAGTGGAGATGCTGGGATTCAAACCGAGGCTGTCTAGCTAAGAATCTATGTTCTCCAGCATTGAGCTGAAAGGTTAATCTTTTTTTTTTTTGGAGGACTGACAAGCTACAAAACAAAGGTACAATTCTTGTGCTAATTAAGGAGTCAAATCAAGTCCAAAAAGGGAGAGAGACTTTCATTGACAGTGATTTTGACACATAGAGTACATGAATGTGAGTGGGGAGAATTATGGGTGGGAGGGTCAGCAAAGCTAGACTGTAAAGAAGACACTTCCAGGGCTATTGACATTTGAAACCATGAAGGATCAGGCTAGGACTGATCCATGATGAAGTTTCATATGAAGAGTAGTGAAATGAAGAAAATGTAGATAACTTAAAAATTTGTTCATAAAGCTAAATTTATTACAGAAATAACTGTTCTTTAAAATTACAGCCTGCTTATATTTTTCAATAGTAAAATGTCCTTTTTTTTTTTTTTTACTATTTTGTGTGTAAGAAGGTTTTTTTTTTTTATTGTAATNTTAAGGAGTCAAATCAAGTCCAAAAAGGGAGAGAGACTTTCATTGACAGTGATTTTGACACATAGAGTACATGAATGTGAGTGGGGAGAATTATGGGTGGGAGGGTCAGCAAAGCTAGACTGTAAAGAAGACACTTCCAGGGCTATTGACATTTGAAACCATGAAGGATCAGGCTAGGACTGATCCATGATGAAGTTTCATATGAAGAGTAGTGAAATGAAGAAAATGTAGATAACTTAAAAATTTGTTCATAAAGCTAAATTTATTACAGAAATAACTGTTCTTTAAAATTACAGCCTGCTTATATTTTTCAATAGTAAAATGTCCTTTTTTTTTTTACTATTTTGTGTGTAAGAAGGTTTTTTTTATTGTAATGTGGCAAAATTTAAAGTCAAAAACTCATATTAGTTCCTGCCATTCAGAAAAAACACAAATAAGATACTCAGGAATAAACCTATTTGAGGATGCAAAAGACCTATTTAGAAAACTATAAGATACTAATGAAAGATATCAAAGATGACACAAACAGTTGGAAAGATATACCATGTTCTCAGATTAGAAGAATCAATATTGTTAAAATGACTATGTCATTCAAGGCAATCTACACATTCAATGAAATCTGTATCAAATTACCAATGGCATTTTTTTCACAGAATTAGAACAAAAAGTTTTCAAATTTGTATGGAGACACAGAGACTCCAAATAGCCAAAGCAATCCCGTGAAAGAAAAATGGAGCTACAGGGATCATGCTCCATGACTTCAAACTATATTATAAGTTTACAGTAATCAAAACAGTATGTTACTGGCACAAAAACAGAAATAAAGATCAACAGAACAGGCTAGAACGCCCAGAAATAAGCCCACACACTTATGGTCAATTAATCTTTGACAAAGGAGGCAAGAATATACAACGGAGAAGAGACAGTCTCTTCAATAAGTGGTGCTGGGAAAACTGGACAGCTACATGTGAAAGAATGAAATTAGGCAGTTCCATGGTGGTCCAGTGGTTAAGACTCCATGTTCCCAATGCAAGGGGCCCAGGTTCAATCCCTGGTCAGGGAATGCATGCTGCAACTAACAATCCACATACTGCAATAAAGAGTCCACATGTTGCAACTAATAATTGGTATAGTCAAATTAAAAAAAAAAAACTAAACAAATGGAATTAGAACATTCTCTAACACCACACACAAAAATAAACTTGAAATGGATTACAGTTTTAAATGTAAAATCGGATACTATAAATCTCTTAGAGGAAAACATAGGCAGAATACTGACATAAATAGCAGGCAGTGTAATTTTGGATCCATCTCTTAAGGTAATGAAAATAAAAACAAAAATAAACAAATGAGGCCTAAGTAAACTTAAAAGCTTTTGCACAGAAAAGGAAACCACAAACAAAACAAAAAGACAATACACAGAATGGGAGAAAATATTTGCAAATGATGTGACCTACAGGGGATTAATCTCCAAAATATACAAACAGCTCATACAGCTTAATAAAAACAAATAAACAACTCAATCAAAAGAAGGTAGAAAAACTAAATAGACATTTCGCCAAAGAAGACATAAAGGTGGCCAAAGGCACAAGAAAAGATTCTCAACATCACTAATTATGAAAGCAAAAGTGTTAGTCACTTAGTCATGTCCAGCTCTTTGCAACTCCAAGGACTGTGGCCTAGCAGGCTTCTCAGTCCATGGGATTCTCCGAGCAAGGATAATGGAGTGGGTTGCCATTTTCTTCTCCAGGGCATCTTCCCAATACAGGGATCGGTTGTGGGTCTCCTGCATTGTGGGTGGATTCTTTACCAACTGAGCCACCAAGGAATGAGAGAAATGCAAATCAAAACTACGATGAGGTATCACCTCATACTGATCAGAATGGCCATCATTCAAAAAGTGACAAATAATCAGTGCTGGAAAGGGTGTGGAGAAAAAGGAATCCTCCTATACTATTGCTGGGAATGTAAATTGGTGTAGCTACTTTAGAGAACAGTATAGAAATTCCTCAAAAAACTAAATATAGAGCTATCATTTGATCCTGCAGTTCCACTCCTGGGAACATATACAGAGAGAATCATAATTCAAAAAGATACATGCACCCCAATGTTCACAGCAGCACTATTTACAATAGCCAAGACACCTAAATGTCCATCAGTGGAGGAATGGATAAAGAAAACACAGTACATATATATAATGGAATATTGCTGAGCCATTAAAAGAATGAAATAATGCCACTTGCAGCAACATGGATAGACCTAGAGATTGTCATATTAAGTGAAGTAAGTCAGACAAAGACAGAGACAGTTTTGACAGAGAAAAGGGGGGTGAGAGGCGGGTTACAGTGGGGATAGATAATTCTCATTTATGGTTAGGAAACTAAACTTGAGTGACCACATGGAAAACATGTATTTTAGCTCATTACATGCATGTAGTTGCATTTTGCTTGTTGTTAGGTTGCCATACCTTTAAGACACGTGGGAAAGAGGAATGACATAAAGAAATTAATTTCAACTATAGCTCTGAAGCAAGAATATTGGCAACTCCAAAATTACTTGTCTCAATAAAAAAAAGCAATCATTCCTCAGCTTTTTTTTAATCACCTCCTCTTTTTTCAGTCATGGCAATCTCCCCCTAGATTGGAAACATTAGCATCTTAAAATCCTCCTGGGCTTCCCTGGTGACTCAGTGGTGAAGAATCCACCTGCCAGTGCAGGAGAACATGAGTTCCTCCCTTGTCTGGGAGGATCCCACATGCTGTGGAGCAACTAAGCTCACAAGCTGCAACTACTGAGCCCAGGTACTGCAACTACTGAAGTCCTCAGTAGCTGAATGTGCTCTGCAACAGAAGCCACCGCAATGAGAAGCCTGAGCACCACAACTAGAGGGTAGCCCCCACTCAATGCAACTAGAGAAAAGCCCGTGCAGCAATGAAAACCCAGCACAGACAAAAAAAATTTAAATAAATAAATTAAAAAAAGAAAAATCTCCTCCCTGAGTGTCTCTATGAGAGGTCAAAGTAATGATCCGGGATTCCTGTCCCCATTAGCAAGTCAAGCCATTACAGTCCCCCTCTGACTGGACTGGACCAGAGTTGGGAGGACATCTGAGGCTGGATTTTATGTCCTTTCCAGTATGTGTGGCAAAAAATACCAGCCTCTCAGTCGCCAGCCTAATTTGCCCTAGGAGAAGTCATGGGGGAAGTATGCCTGAGTCCCCTTGAACCAATGCAGAGTTAATCACAAGCAAGGGCATTATAAATTGAATGCTCACCTGTGATCAACTGGAGATGCCAGTCTCCCTGTATGTTTCCCTTCAGACTGTACAATTGCAGTGAGAAGGTTGTCTCAATAACCTGAAGGCCTGGAAACATTTTAAAAAATCTGAATTGGCCTATTCCTGGAGACTAGTGCTGAGCCTACTGGGATATCATCAATCTGCAGGTTTCCCCTAGCACTGAAGACATATTCCATCCTATAATTGAAAAATAGATTTGATTGAGATTCCATTGTGTTAGAGCTTACACTTGGGTCTCTTTGTGGAGGGGTCTGGGCAATAGGGAGACGGTCTAGTTCTGAAAAAAGATACTCCATAGACACTTGTGGAGAATGCTGCAAAAATGGGCCAGAGTGATGTTTGAATAAGGATTCTGAGACCTCTTTGGAGACTGTGGGGTTAGACTGAAGGAGGTGATGGATGGAGAACCCAGACAGGAAACAGCAAGTGGTGGCCTCCCGTCCTGGAAGTGGCATTTGTGGAGTCTTATTGTAGGCTGGGGGCGTCCTAGGTGGCTCTGTGGTAAAGAATCTGCCTGCCAATACAAGAGGTGCAGGTTTGATTCCTGGGTCAGGAAGAAGGAAATGGCAACCCACTTCAGTATTCTTGCCTGAAGAATCCCATGGGCAGAGGAACCCGGTGGGCTACAGTCCACATGGCTGCAAAGAGTTGGACATGACTGAAGCAACTGTGCAAGCACATATGCCAAAGCCATTCTTAGCTGGTGGGCCACACGAAAACAAGTGGAGAGCTGGATTTAGCCTGCAGGCCATAATTTACCAATACCTGCTGGAGGATCATACTTGATTTTTTTCATGTACTTTCCATAGTTTACTTCTAGAAAGTTTACAGAAGTATTGGTTGGCCAAAAAGTTCATTTGAGTTTTTCCATTGTATCTTAGTGGAAAACCTGAATGACTTTTTGACCAACCCGATAGAATAGATCTGTTGACAACCAGATAGTAAAAACTACTATGTGTAACTAGGCATTTTACATCATAATAATGCCAATTTTGGGTTTCTAGAGTGGCTCAAAAAACAATGTCATTATGTATGACTTTAAAAAAATTATTTCTTTAGGCTTTTTTAAACTCCAAAGTTGGGATTTATAATTTTATTTATTTATTTTATGGAGTATAGCTGATTTACATCTGTTAGTTTCAGGTATGTAGCAAAGTGAATCAGTTATACATATACATATCCACTCTTTTCTAGATTCTTTCTCCTTATAGGTTATTACAGAATACTGAGTACACTGTGTTTTTTAAAAAAACCTTTTTTTTTACTTGATATTTTCACTGACGTAAATATAAATTCACATGCAACTATGAGAAATAACACAAAGAAATTCCATGTACCATTTGCCTTATGGTAATAGCTTGTAAAACAATAGTATAATATTACAAAGAGGATATTGACATTGATATAATCTACTGACCTTACTCAGATTTCCCCATTTTTACTTGTATTAATATGTGTGTGTGTGTATTTAGTTCTACACAATTTTATCACATGTGCAGATATGTATATTTGCTGCCAGAATCAAGATACAGAATAGTGCCATCACCACAAGGATTACCTGTGCTACCCTTTTCTAACTCCATCTGCCTCCCTCCCTGCCTTCCACCCCTAACTGCTGGGCAACCATTAATCTGCTCTTCAGACAGCTTTTTCCTTTAAGGAGCATATATAAATAGAATCATACAGCATATAACCTTTAGGGATTGGCTTTTATTTGACTCATAATAATTCCCTGGAGATTCATCCAGGTTGTTGAATATGTCAGTAATCCATTCCTTTTTATGGCTGTATAGTGTTCCTTGGTATAGAAGTACCATAGTTTCTTTAACTCTCTTCCTGTTGAAGGACACTTGGGTTCTCTCCAGGTTTAGGCTAACATGAATAAAGTTTCTATGAATGTTTGTGTATAGGTTTTTATTTGAACATTCCGTTTCTCTGGGATGAATGTTCAAGAGTGCAATTTCTGAGCTATATGGCAATTTCATGCTATTACTTATTTAAAATTCTCTTTGTGCATGTTTAAGAAACAGCTGGTGGCTCAAATAGTAAAGAACCTGTCTGTAATACAGGAGATCTGGGTTTGATCCCTGGGTTGGGAAGATCCCTGGAGGCTCCCGGAGATTATGGGCTTCCCTGATGGCTCAGCAGGTAAAGAATCCTCCTGCAATGCAGGAGACACAGGAGATTCAGGTTCAATCCCTGGGTCAGGAAGATTCCTTGGAGAAGGAAATGGCAACTCACTCCAGTATTCTTGCCTTTAGAATTCCATGGACAGAGGAGCCTGGCATGCTACAGTCCATAGGGTCACAAAGAGTCAGACACAACTGAACGACTAACCCTTGAGCATGTTTCAAAGTAAGCTTTTCAATATTATTTTAAAAATTCTCAGTAACAAGTGATGACATGGTAAAGGTCCTTTAAAAATTCCCTGCCATCTTGCATTCTCATTTTATAGACCTAAGAACTCAAGACTAGAGAACTGAACTGGCCCCAAAAGGTCACAAGTTATAGAAGGTCAGGGCAGCCTAAGCCAGGACAAGATATCACTTCCATCTTACCACTTAATGCTCTCTTCCTATCACACTGCACCAGTACAATCACAAATGGAAATGGCCAAAGATGGTTATCTCTCACTACAAAGGAAAAGACATGACTTTCTTGGGGATATTGTGAGCTCCCATTCAACCATCTGTCCTTGCCAGAGCCTCACTCAATGGGGTCTTGTATGGCCTCTCTACTCAAAATGTGACACTGACTCAAAGCATTGGGGAAGTAATCAGGGACAGCGAAAGGCCAACATGCTAAGAAAGGTTAATGATTCTCGTGAGTGGGTGTGTGTGAAAACCGGAAACTCGAATGCTCTGTGGCCACAGCAAACAAACCCTTTTCATCAGGCTCCCGGAGGTTATGGGCTTCCCTGATGGCTTAGCAGGTAAAGAACCCTCCTGCAATGCAGGAGATGCAGGTTTGATCCCTGGGTTGGGAAGATTCGATCCCTGGAAAATGAAATGGCAACCCATTCCAGTATTCTTGCCTGAAAAATCTCATGGAAATAGGAGCCTGGTGGGCTACAGTTCAAAAGGTACCAAAGAGTCAGACACAACTGAGTGACTCACATTTTCAGTGTCTTAAGAGACAGGTTTTGAGGTCCTAAATGGTCCAGAGAAGGATTCATTTCATTTCTACGTAAGTTGGAACCATTTTTATTGCACTGGCCAAGACCAGAAGTGCAGGTTCCCTACATTTTTCACTCTCTTCTCAGGATCTAGGAGGCATTGCAAGTGTGTGTCCATATCTTAAACTGGTTCTATTCAAAATAGGGTCTTTGGACCAGCAGCAGCAGCATCACCTACACACTTGTTAGGAATGCAGACCCCCAGGTCCCACCCAAGACCAGCAGAACCAAAACTGCTGCAACAAGAGCCTAACCATCTGCTTCTTCATCAGCTCTAGCCTGGAGATGCTGAAGCTCACTAAAGCTTGAGCACAGGTACAACTACTTCCAAACTACATTTCAAGGAGACAACGGAAACAGAATCCATAGCTTGCAAATAGGTTAAAAAAACACTAACACAACAGTTTCAGTCCTTTTCTGTCAATTACACAGTCTTTATGAGGTCAATATTGGCATCAGCATAAGCCTGAGTTGTTATTTCTGACATTCAACAGATCATAGCTTTCTTCACACATGCTATATGTACGTTATATTTCTAATGAAAATGTTCTGTTTGTGCTTCTACTTAGCACCTATTTAAAATTCTTTATCAAACTGTAATTTCCTTGAGGGCAGGAAATGTGTGTCTCCAAAGCCTAATAAATATGTACCTAATAAGTGGTTGTTGGACAAATGACTGGTTTGTATTTTATGTAATCGTGGCATCATCCTCCACTAAAGGGTGTACTTTAAGGCTGCAGAAGATGCTGGATTCTCAAAAACATTCTGACTATCCTTAAGTATCCAGCACATTTTCCTGAACATGAAGGATTGGAAGAAATTATAGAATAAACATCAACAACCAACGAAATCACATCTTTGGTGTTACTCCACTGACTCCAAATAATTTTACAATGGACATTATTTCCACATGCATGTGGGAAAAATGAATTTCATAGGTGCCATCTTGAAAATTGTTTTAAAAAAAATCATTACCTACAAAATGGAGCTTGAAAGCATGTCTGGGGTGACTTGTGTTTAAACAAAGGTGCCCTGTGATAAAAGTACTTTCTTTCAGAAAGGTTACTCGTGGAACAATAAAGCAGGCAGGCCCCAGCTTTTGCTTTTCCAATTTTTCTCGTTAAGAAGTCAAACAATGCAGTCTTACCAGGCAATCCAAATTCCGGCATTAAGGTAGTGATGTCTTAAGCTCTTTGAAGTGGAGCTTTTGGGTTGTTCTACTTTGTCGGTTATTCTTTAAGATTGAGAGCAACTGACATGTCCACAGAAAGGTATTATGACACATAAGCACTCTTGAAAGATCAGATATGTATAAAGGAAAGTACAATATCTATACTTGAGGATCTAAGATCACTTAGCAAGGAAGATTTGAGCTCTTTAGTTTTCATACAGATCATTTGAAGGACAGGAAATTCTACGTGTTTTCCTCAGTGTTCTTTGTTATAAAACACTAGAGAAGGATATAAGTTTTGTAATCCACCTTTCAGTAAAACAAGCAAATAAATCATTCATCTATGCCTTGTCATTTAAGAGGAGGAAAAACTGAAATTAAGCATTTATGATACGTAGACTTCAGCAGTGAAGTGCTTTGGAAATATACAGTTATAAAAAAATCTTAGGAACACTTCAACATAGTTTTCTTTCCCATCAAAAGAACATTTCCTTGAAATTGATAGGAAAAGGAAATGGCTACACATATTCATTTCTTTCATTCAATATTGCTGACATCTTTGCATATTTATGGGAATAGGATTTTGTTGTTGGATAGGGTTTTTGCCCTCTTGAAGTATGTCTTCAGGACACATATTAACAGATTTCTAAAGCTCTAATCTGTTTCTGATCCAAGAGGGAATACAAAACTAGGCTAGGTAAAATAACACCTTCCAAACAAATTTTAATTTTGATTTTAATATGTTTAAATATTTCACAGAAAAATTGGTCACCAGGCAAAACTCTTAAAAACTTGTTTTGAGTCAACTTATGTTACAACAGTTGTTGGCAATAACTGAATATATTAGTAGCATTAATTCAAATTTATTGAGTAATGTTTTGCATGCAAAGCTTAAGGCTGATCTAGTTTCAGAAAAGTTCTTTAAAGGAATAAAGTTGTTCATTGTAAACTGAATATACAGGGTGATCGAAAACAAATGTTCACCTTCAACTCTGACAGGTCACTGTCTCAACATGCTATTAATCCTTTTCATTAGTTATATTAACTGAGAGATTCTAGATCCTGCCTAAGTCTATGAACCTCTGTGTTGTTATTCATTCACCAAGTTCTGTCTCACTCTCTGCGACCCCATGCACCTCTGAAGGAAGCCTAAACAATTCCGAGTGCTTTGAAGTAAAAGCAGTACTAACCAACAAAGTCAAAAGCTTGTTAGTGGGCATCCTCTTCCCTAGAGGCGGTGTGTTTTACAAGATCGGTCTTTCAGAGTGACGATTCCATAGTTCACATGTTTATCAAATATCAGGCCATCACTCTCAAGGAATATAACAGGTATGATACTAGCCAGTACTGACTGAGCACTTACTCTGTGAAGAACACTGCACATACATGTAATTTACTCTTAGCAAATGACCCTGGCAAACAGGTGGTAAAAGAAACCAAGGTCAAGGAATGAAGAGGAGTAGGCAGTTCAGCTAGGAAGCGGCATGACAGAGACTCTGCTGCAGATCTGCATGGCTCATAGGCTTGTTTTCCTAACCTCAATGCCATAGTGCACTTCCTAACAGGGCATTAACAGCTAGTGATGTTCTTCAAAGCAGGTTCTTCTTTTCTGTATCTTTCCTTGAGATGGGAAATAACACATATGTATTAGTTTCATTTTGGCTTATTTATAGTGGATAATTTGCATCATGTGCACATCTGTGTATGTGTGGGGGGTGGTGTGAAAGAGAGGGAGAGAGGAAAGGAACACTCAGAAATATTGAAAAGGTTTGAAGACCACTCATCTGGTCTTTTCAACTAATTAAATGAAATTAATTTGAATTGTAATTAATCTCCCTTCTCACGTCCTTCCATTTGTGACTTATAGAACACTATATTATTTTTCTTCAACACTACATTGTAGTTATTCCATTTACTCCATGCAGTGGCCTCAAATTTCTTCATTCTTCCTGTCTCCCCAGTTATGAGGCAGGGGGTTATTTTTCCCCACCTCTAGTTGCTTCCCTTTAGTGCACACTCATTTCTTCCCTTCCACTTTCATAAATTCAGTATTTGGAACCCAGAGAGAATAAGAAACAAACAGATGTGAAATGGAAAGAAATCATTACAACCTAATATTTCATTTGCTCTGCCTGGTCCCTGGGAGTTCCCAATTAGGCCTGTCTTAATTCTTTTGGCAAATTTCAGGAACTTTCATAATCCTTAAATTATCATCTTCTAATATTCTCTCTTGGGAATTCCATGGAAGGTTCTTGTACCCATGCAATCCTAGGATATGATTAAGAGCCATATTTTATTTAATGCTTTGACAGTTCTCATCTAGCTGGCCTAGTCTGTAACATTCTACAAGTTATAGGATCCAGTATGTTCAGACATGTCCTCCCAAGCCTTTCCAATCAGTGGGTTAAGGAGAGCCATTTTACTATTCGTTGTACCTTTTGCCAATCTTTTTTCAAATATGAAATCATAAGTGATGGATTCTACTTATCCCATTGGTAGAGCCTTTGTTTCATGACTCTCATTTTTTTTGAGTAGTTTCATTGGCTTCAAACCTTCACTTGCCATTAAAAGTAAAGATAAAATTATTCCTCCCCCCAAAGGCCCTTAATACAGCAGTTCGTTGGAATTTAGGTGATGGTCCTTGTCAGCCTGAAGCTTATCTGCGCTGGACAACAACACAGTATGGAGGGCAAGTAGATTGCCTGGCACACGGCCAGGTAAAATAAGTATGCAGGGGAGGAAATAGCAAACACTCGTAGAACAAACTTAACTAGGCAAATCCACAAAGCCATGGTTGGTGAGCACAAACCAGCAGCTTAGCGGCCCCACACTCAGTAAATAGAAGCGTGAGGTTCCTTTTGACATGACATGCTAATGAAAATCTATGGTGCACACAACCCCAGAAGTCAACATATTCCACAGCACCCCAGGGCCCTTGAGTCACAATGTCATCCTTGCAAACGGTCAGGAGAGTAGAAGATGTGATCTCTACAATTTTTGTGTACCTGAAGGGCTCATGATCTATTAAGCAAATGTAAGGAGTGATCATTTCAGAGGAACACTAAAAGAGTCTTTAAAAATAGTCAACTGATTCCAATGACTGGCGTCATCAAGAAATAGACCGTCTTAAGGAACACGTGGGCCATAAAAGCAACCAGATGTTTGCATTTTAACCAGGGCACTAATGGAGGTGCTGTGGCATTGTATCAAAGTAAGGTTTGCCATCTTCACAACTGCCCACTGGAGTTTGCACTGCTGCTACTTAACCTTGACTCAACAACTGGGAAGCCTTCCCGG
The DNA here is from genome assembly GCA_006408585.1 of Antidorcas marsupialis. Classification (NCBI taxonomy): domain Eukaryota; kingdom Metazoa; phylum Chordata; class Mammalia; order Artiodactyla; family Bovidae; genus Antidorcas; species Antidorcas marsupialis. Next base: position 68,402 of record SJYB01005548.1, on the reverse strand, counting down.
ACTGCTCTGAATGCTGCAGGTAAGAATGAATAATTCACTGTTAACATGCTGTGTCAAACTCATTTCCTGCAATGGACCTTGAAACGTGTGAGTGACTGTAAGATCCAAACATGCCATAAAAACAATTCCTCAGGTTGCTGAATTACAAACACAAGTTATTATGAGCGAAGCACAGTAAAAATAAACGAGCAAGTCCAAACTCACAAGAGACTAGATTTGGAATTTCATGGGTAGGCTCTAAGCCTGGCAGTTAGAGTCAAGCATTGAGTACTTGGGTAAAGCTTGATGGTGGAAATAGATTCGAATATGACACTCTTCTCCCTCTTATTCCCCTTCAGAAACAAAAGTGTTCAATAAATATTAAGCCAGGTACTTTTGGCTCAATAAATGACTCCTGGGAATGTGAAAAATATTTGGAGGATTAACTCTTTGGGCCACCATTGTTCACTGCCCTAGAATAATCATTTCCTAAATCAGAAATAGCCAGCCTCCTCTGAAGCACCTCACAGCTAAGAAGCCAGAATTCCTGCTGAAAGTGAACGGGTTAGTCACTCAGTCGTGTCTGACACCCCATGGACTATAGCCCATCAGGCTCAGTCCATCAGGAGATGTGGGTTAGATCCCTGGGTCAGGAAGATCCCCTGGAGGAGGGCATGGCAACCCACTTCAGTATTCTTGCCTGGAGAATCCCATGGACGGAGAAGCCTGGCGGGCCACAACCCATGAGGTCGCAAAGAGTTGGACACGATTGAGTGACTAAACAACAACAGACAAGTCCTGTCACCTCCAGGGCTCAGTTGCAGTGGAGACAAACCTCTCCAGGACAGTATTCTGCAGCCAGTATCTGGGACCTACCCCTTGGCTGACTGTCTTGTCATGCGGCCCTTTCACCTGATGCTTGCTGTCTTCCACTCCTGCTTGCTTTCGTTTCTGGGCCATCTTATCCTCTTTCCCAGCAAGACACCTAGAGAACAATGTCTTCTCAGCCCCACCAGCTCAAGCACCATGACCATTTTTGTTTCGTTTCATATGTTTTGATTTTTAATGTTACCTCCCTATTTCTTACTTTCTTTAGTTGGCGTTTTCTGCCCATTTGCTTTAGCTTTACAAGCATTCACCCTGAAGTTTCATTCTTACCCTTTCTTGTATTCTCTCTCTTTGGTCCCCAGTATTTTCTAGCAATTTTTAGCTTGCCTCTTTTCTTTAACTAGATTAAAAAAAAAAAACAAAAAACTTTCTCCTCTGTGCTGTATGGCATGTGGGATCTTAGTTCCCTGACTGGGGATCAAACCCATGCCCCTTGTATTGGAAACATAGAGTCTTAATCACTGGACCACCAGGGAAGTCCCTTTTCTCCTGATCCCTTTGTTCTTCACCTGCTTGTTTGCTAGGCTTTTGTTTATAGATGGAGGGCAGGCTTGATTGGCGAGGGGAGAGTAGATTTTTGCTGCTTTGAGACTTCCCTTCCTCTCTCATTTCCTGCTTTTCTTTTCTTTCTTTACTATTTTTTGTTTTCTTTTTACCCCTGACTTCTTTGGTAACTTCTAAATCATTATACTTGGTCTTAAAAAATGTGACATTTTCTTTTCTTATATATTTCATCTGACTTAAGAAAATCAGTCAACAATGCCTACTTATTGTTCTCAATAGGGAAAAACTTTCAAAGGGACACATACATTTGGATATATGTAGCTTGTATATATGTAATAAACATACAGGGCTTCCCTGGCACACAGATACATACATAGATACCCACAGTGTTGCTTTATCACCCATAGTGATTATAAGACATAAAACAAGAGCTGGCTGTACTAATGGTAATATGTGGAAATATTCTACAGGAACTATATGAGGACTGAATAGGTCTTGAAAGCAGTAATAAAAATTAACTTTATGATAAAAAATAAATATATGTTGGCATATAACAATATTCACATTTCACTGGAGTAACTAGTGTTACATATTGTGAAATTGTGTTATACATGTGAAATATCAGAGAAGGCATTGGCACCCCACTCCAGTACTCTTGCCTGGAAAATCCCATGGACGGAGGAGCCTGGTGGGCTGCAGTCCACAGGGTTGCAAAGAGTCAGACACGACTGAGCGACTTCCCTTTCACTTTTCACTTTCATGCATTGGAGAAGGAAATGGCAACCCACTCCAGTGTTCTTGCCTGGAGAATCCCAGGGACGGAGGAGCCTGGTGGACTGCCGTCTATGGGGTCACACAGAGTCAGACATGGCTGAAGTGACTTAGCAGCAGCATGTGAAATATATATATTTCACACACATATACATATATATGTATATACATATAAAATCTAAGGTTAGCTGTGAAACTCCCAATCAATAGCAATAAATTATACACACACACACACACACACACACACACACCCNTTGCAAAGAGTCAGACACGACTGAGCGACTTCCCTTTCACTTTTCACTTTCATGCATTGGAGAAGGAAATGGCAACCCACTCCAGTGTTCTTGCCTGGAGAATCCCAGGGACGGAGGAGCCTGGTGGACTGCCGTCTATGGGGTCACACAGAGTCAGACATGGCTGAAGTGACTTAGCAGCAGCATGTGAAATATATATATTTCACACACATATACATATATATGTATATACATATAAAATCTAAGGTTAGCTGTGAAACTCCCAATCAATAGCAATAAATTATACACACACACACACACACACACACACACACACATTACTGTTATTTTCCCCACAGAAGGCAGGTCATTTAAAAATAAACTTTTGGATAATCTAAAACTCACATATTGACTTATGCTACCAAAATACAGCCTGGAGTAAGCAGGGAAACAACTAAATCAAATGGACAAGTATATATAAAATAGACTGTTTCAGAGATAACATAGGACAGGTTTTATTAACTAATTTATGACCTACAATCTGTTGGCGGAGAGCTTCCTCCTCCCCAACTTCAGCCTTTCTCAGCAGGATAAACATACTAGAAGGCCTGATGGTGTGCAAAGCTCACATCTTTATCTTTGCAGGAATTTTATTTAGGGGCCTGGAAACAAGTTCTCACCGTTTTTCATTCACTGTAATGTTTGATGTGCTTTCTCTATACTGTGACCTTCTCTTTGGATCATTCTGTCAGGTTCCATCTTAATCTTTGAACTATTGGCAAATGATTTACTGGCAGGTAACTACATTCACAGGCAAAGTGAACTCTCTGACACTGCCTAGCTCTGGCTTCCTGCTACTGCACTGTGACTCCTCAGACATCCAGACTTGGAGTCACTACTACTGCACATGTTAATTAGAAGTTGCTATGGAACGCCCCTGCTTTGAACTCAGCAAAACTAAAGCCAACTGGGTCTTTATGAAGTGAAATGGCAGCCCCTCTGGGAGACATAATTTGGATTTAGAAGTGCCTTTTTACATTGCTCTTATATCTTAAAGTGCATTTGCATCCAAATGGACCACATAAAGGAAAAAAAAAATTATAAAGGCAGGGAAGGTAGTGGAAAGAAGAAGCTCTTAAAAGCCTGCCTAAGACTTCTAATTCAGATAAGAGCTTCCACTCCACTTCCTTCTCCTCTCCTCCAGCACATCCCAATCCCTGCCTTGGTGTATACAGTCAACTCTCAAATATCCAGATGGAGAATCAAGAACAACTTAGTTATCTGTGCAAAGACCTTGCATGCTCAGTCCTGTCCAACTCTTTGTGACCCCATGGACTGGAGCCCATCAGGTGCCTCTGTCCATGAGATTTCCCAGGCAAGAATGCTGGAGTGGGTTGCCAGTTCCTTCTCCAGGAGATTTACCTGACCCAGGGATCAAATCTGCATTTCTTTTCTCTTACATTCTCAGGTGAATTCTTTACCACTACTGCCACCTGGGAAGCTATGCATAAATTAATTTCGTTATCCAGAAATTCATACAAATGTGTCACCTTCTTCCACTCCAAACAAGTGAAACAATGAAATAAAATGCCTCCCACCCTCTCCCACTCATTTTTCTATATGGAAATAAGTGTTTCCTGCAAGGAAAAATAACTGAATGGGGTCTGGATGGGAAATAATCTCTCTGATAATTCAGTGAGAAATAAACATGGTTATAAAAAGACAACAGTGTGGCAAGAACAGAGGGAAAGAAATAGAGCCAGGCAACGGGGGAAATGTTTGGTAGTAGTTAGGATCCTGCAAGGTCAAAACACCTGCAGAGAAGAAAGTTAATACCTGGATTCCAGAGAGCTTAACCCCCTCTGACTCTTCACCTGCCCACTCCAGTGTGTTCCTCAACCACTGGCTGCAGCTTTCACTGCCTAATGGCTCCCTTTAATGAGGGGCTATTTGAAAGCCAGAAAGGAATGTGCTGAGGTCACTCAAGGGCATAGGAATTACATATGTCGTATAAAATGCCCTTGCTAAATTGACGCTAGAAAAACAGAATGGGAAAGTCTTCACCCGAAGCCTACAGGGAGTGTGAAGCTAATCTACTGTGCTCATCTGTTAGTGCAAACTCTCGGGTTACATTTTCCTAAATCCTCTAGTCCTCTTTACAAGCGATAAGGGATCTCAGCTGAGAAAAGCAATGTACCTTCTTCCCCTATGGGTTCCCTTGATCCAGGCTGAGAGAGAGGAGGAGAGGGGGTGGGAACAAAATAGAAGGAATTCACCAGACAAATGAAGCTAATAGCTGCCCTGTACATTATCAACAAGGAGAAACTCCACTAAGGTAAACTTACAGAGTGTTGAGATCTCAGCTGTCAAAACTCCTACACACCACCCCACCTCCTAGAAAGTTCTTGAAAATAGCCACTCTGCCTCTAGGCTTCACTGCTGCTCAGTTTTGGAGTGATCATAGTAACTCATGCAGGAAGGAACTTCAACCACATATGAAGTTATGTTGATTTTCCCAGCAGCACTGTGAGGTGAATGTTTATGGCTTCATTTTTAAAGATGGAAGAACTGAGGTTCAGAGAAACTTAGGATCACAACACTAGTAAATGGATGAGCTAGACTCATTTTCCACTTCATCAGACTACAAATGATTCCTCTCTCTACCCTCAAATCAGGTCAACTTTCACTGCTCTCTACATCATTAATGACAACACTTATTCCTCTAGTTTTATGGACCAGATTCCTGAGAGTTTGTCATGACACGTCCCGATCCCTCATCGTTGCTCATGTCCCACTCATTACCAATACCTATCTATTTCACCTCTGAAATATAACTAAAAGCCATCCACCTTGCTTTCTCTTCACCTCTGTGATACTAGTACATTGAGCCATCATCTTTCCCTGGACCGCTTTCTTAGGCTCACTCACATTCACTCCCCAATTGAGTCTCCCCAATTGAGTCTCCAGACTGCTGTCAATGCAGTCTTCCTAACTGCTGAAAACTCTCAGATACAGTCTGGCCATTTCCTACCCCTCCAAACACTGACTCACATCCTGTCCTAGTGCCTCTGGGTTGAAGCATCCCTTTCTTGGGGACGCTTTCTCTGACTTTCCTTGATTATCTGAATCCTTCCAGTACAATCTCATGGGAACATATAACTATACTTTATGCTTTTATTCTGGGAAGACTTTCACACTTGTTGGCCTGCTATGTCGCTGATGCCTGTCTCCTACACTAGAAGGGTAGGTAGGTCCTTACGTGTAGGCACTTTAGTGTCCGGATGTAGGGTGATGCCTGGTTCACACCAAGGATTTGATAAATTTCATCGAATGAAAGTTGAGCTTCTTTTCTCTGCTCCTTTCCTGCTCTCTTTCCATTTCTGTATCCTAATCCCCATCCCATTCCTTGTCCCATCTTCACAGGCTCTTGCTCTTACTTCATCTTAATGGGAATGAAATGCATGCCAAAGCAGTAAATACAGCAACTACACATTGCTCTCTCTAGAGTCATTGATTTCTACTAAAACACTCTTGATGCCTTAACAGACAATTAAATCATTCTCTAATGCTGAGATTTTAGGCATCCCTGTACGGTGGGAGAGATGCATTCTATTTCCTGAGTTCTCAGGGTAAGTGCTTTCCAGTTTAACCAGGCTGACACTGGGAGGTATCTTATTCTTGCTGCCTGGGAGGTGGTCCTGATATAACTGTCATTGCCCACCCATAAACCTTCTTAGTCACAGAAGTTCATTTTTTTTTTCACTTCTTTTGAGCTCTAGGCATTATGTGAGATCAGCCCCCCACATCTGGAGAAGAGAAGTCACATGCTTCTCAAAGGAATGAAAAGGAGGAAGAGCTCCCCCAGGCCAGGAGGAGATCCTCTTTGGGTTCATGTGGGACTAGAGGAAAGCTGTCTGGGCAGATATCTAGGAGATCAGTGGAAGCCACCAAGAGTGCTGCTTCTGAACACAGTCGTGGACGTGTGTCAGAAGGGCTAAAGAATTAGCTCACTCACAAGTGTAGTCACTTGGTGGGTATACCTGCATTCCCAGGTAGGATCATTAGAGGAAGAAAAATACTTCTGGTTGTTATCTTTTGGTAGAGACTCAGAGACAGTAGAGATGCCCCCTAAAAAGAAATGCTGTCTCCTGGCACAGAGCATGGTAGCATGGTGTGGAAAAGTGTACACATGACAATTCTGATTGAAACGTGATTTAGGAAAGCTGGAATCTTAAACAGTTTTCTTGCCACACTTTTCATTTTATGTATGCACAGGAGGAAGACATGATTTTCTTTTAAAAAATTGGTTGAAATAAGCCAGTTTTGTTGTTGTTCAGTCCCTAAGTCATGTCTGACTCTTTGTGACCCACAGATTGCAGTAAGTCAGGCTCCCCTATCCTTCACTATCTCCTGGAGTTGGCTCAGATTCATGTCCATTGAGTTAGTGATGCTATCTAACCATCTTATCCTCTGCCACCCCTGTCTCCTTTTTACCTTCAATCTTTCCCAACATCAAAGTCTAAAAGAATTCTTTCCATAAATGTAGTATAAAATGTTTCAATGCCAAGAAAACACTGTTATGATTTTAAAAGATTTTTTTTCTTTCTTAATGATGTATCTTACAATAGATGATATCTCAAGATCAATGAAAATAAGTCAGAAATGCAGAGTCACTTGATCTATGTCTTGATAAAGCCACTTCTGTGGAGAGAATTGTGCCCCCACCCCCAAATTAATATGTTGAAACCCTAATCCTCAATGTGATGATATTAGAGATGGGGCCTTGGGAAGGTAACTAGGGTCAGATGAGGTCATGAGGGTGGGGCTGCCATGATGGGATTAGTGCCTTTATAAAAAGAGGGAGAGATTGCTGTCTCTCAGTCAAGTGAGGATACAGCGAGAAGAGACCTATCTACAACCTGGATAGAGAGCTCTCACCAGATACTGAATTTCCCGACACTTCGATCTTGGACTCCTCAACCTCCAGAATTCTGAGAAATAAACACCTGATACTTAACCACCTGTGTATGCATACTAAGTCACTTCACTTATGTCCAGCTCCTTACAATCCCAAGGGCTATAGCCCACCAGGCTCCTCTGTCCATGGGCTTCTCCAGGCAAGAATACTGGAGTGGGTTGCCATGCCCTCCTCCAGGAGATCTTGTTGACCCAGGGATCCAACGTGCATCTCTTATGTCTCTTGCATTAGCAGGCAGGTTCTTTACCACTAGCACCACCTGGTAAGCCCATTTAACCACCCAGTCTGTGCTATTTTGTCATAGCAGCCTGAGCTGACTAATACAGCTTCCCTGCTTCCCTATCAAACTAGCATCATTTGGTCCCCACTAGCCTTAGCCAGGAGCAAACTCTTGTTGGGGCATATTAGTCCACAGGACACATCCTGTCCACATCATAGGAGCAATGTAAGATTAAATGTTATATTCCACTGGGGCAGGATGTAATGAGTAAGAGTGGGACAAAGAGGGTGGGATCTGAGGATAACCTTGGGGACAAAATACCTTAGAGACCCTAACACATCAAGACACCTAGAAGACCACTGTCACGAACTAAAGCCAGGGAGATGTTCTACTTACTGTCCACAAAACGAGTGAATTTTATCCATGAATTTACTAGTCCAGTCCCTCCCACCAGTGCTGTTGGAAAGCTTGCAAGCTATCAAATTACTGAGTGCAAAATGAGTATATTTTGTTTTGCTTCTAAAATGTGTTACTTTGGGGAAAACACCTTAAAATGGGGCAGGGGGGCTTACATTTGAGATAACATAGATTGCTATAGAAGAAGCCTTTATAACAAGAGTCTCAAATGCAAAACCCATAAGGGACAAACAGCTAAGAAAAGGGGACCTGGTATGAGACATTAGAAAGTATACCATGCTTCACTGAAAAGCAGGTTTTAAATCACCAAGTGGGCAAAAGTACACAGGGGATACCAATGGTTGCTTTCTACTTCTTCAACCTCTTAACTGTTTACTTGAGAATGCTTCATCCACTCCCATGCATTTCACATCCAGCGAATACTTATTGACTGGCCTCCTGCCCAGCACTGTGCTAGGTGCTGTCAATACTCATAACTGTCCAGTGAACTGTGTATTTATGTCTCCAGTGATGGATGAGGAAATTGAATCCCAGAGAAGTTTAAGATGACTTGGCCAAACCCACCATCCACCACCTTGGAATAAACCTGGGAAACACTGCTATTCTTTTGTTTCTTAGCTTTAAGCCAAGTATATCAGTTCAAGTAAACTCGTTATCCGTTCTCTAGTAGTTTATATACAGTTTCGGTCCCCAAGGCAATACATGATGAGTGTGTCAGTACAGATCTAAATAACTGCACAATTAGATACTTGGGGTGGGGGATGGATAAATTGGGTTTAAATATCCAAGGCCTCTGCTGTAGAACAATACCTATAAATAATGCAGTTATTTCCTGGCTCCGGCCCTTGAACCAAAATTCCTATTCTGTCACGTGTTAAAACTCAAACTGTCAAATTGAGGAGGTTCTGCTTAATTTCATCTCCGTCTCAAGTTTAGACAAGTGAAGAGCAACTTGCAAGAGAGTGGGAGCAGTTAGAGCCACTCTATGCAGATCCAGCTATTAGTTAAGTACCATGCACACTGGAGAATGCTCCATTCCACAAAGCACTGCTATCCATTTTTTTTCCTTTTAAATAAAAAGAAAATCAACTGAACCCTTAGCATTAATATATAAAGCTACTCAATTTCTCTGAAAGATTCACTCACAGAAGATTTCCTTATATGTGACTGCAAGCAATTAATTAAAAAATGGAAATGTAATTTTACATTTAACTAGAAGTCCTAGTCTAGTCATGTATATTACCTCACCAGCCAAGATGTTTTCAAATATAAATATATTTTAAATTGGTTTTGCTAGTGCCTGAGATACTTGCAAAATCCTACTGGCGCAAAAAGCATGGGTTAGTTGCTCAGTCATGTCTGACACTTTGTGACACCATGAACTGGTGTCACACCTGGCCCAACAGGTTCCTCTGTTGATGGGGTTTTCCAAGCAAGAATACTGAAGTGAGTAGCCATTTCCTTCTCCAGGGGATCTTCCCGACCCAAGGATTGAACCTGTGTCTCATGCATTGCAGATGGATTCTTTATCGTCTGAGCCACCAAAGAAACCCCCTACTGTTGCAAACCAGTTATTAATTCATGATCCCTGATTCTAAGCCTTACATCTACAACTTAGCAGGAGCAACAGATGCTCCTGCCTGCTCCTTAAGAATCATCACTAGTCAATTAGTAATTTCCAGGGGTAAAAGCCAGTATAAAACTCTGAAGTTACCTAGTACTCTGAAAATCTCTCTTAACATGGTGCCCTAGGAAACCTTCGCAATCCAGGAAAATGTGGTCTTGAAAAATACATTAGCAAAACAGAAAAAGGTATCACCCAGCTCCCCGTTATCTAGAGATGCTCTGTGGGGAGCAAGTGGGCATCTTTCTTCTGTAAGTAACCAACTTTGTTGGCATCTACTGGACATGTTCTGACGTGGAAATTATCTGGTGAAATCTTGACAGCATGAACATCTTGACCTATGTGTTAACCTGTTTTCTGTACACCAGTTGGAAAGCTTTGACTTCAAGAATGTCCCTGAGGATGATCAGCCAAAAGGTAAGTGGTCGAGTAACTTCGTAGCAAATCATACTTCACATGCTGCACACCATGCAGGCAATGAGATTACTCTTTGCAGAAATGCTACCAACTGCATGAAGACTGGGTTTAAATTCATCTGTGTCCTATACACCCACTTTTACTTTTGAGTACTTAGCGAAGGACTTCAAAAGGCACTCAACAAATGTTTGCTGAATGAATGTAACAGGAATTAATAATGCAAAATGTTTTTGAAAAGATAATTGATGACAAATGGTAGGCAGAGAAAGCCAGAGAAAGTTCACCAGGGATAGGAATGCTGTGTACAAATTTGGTACAGTATCTAAGGAAAGAATTTACATTTAATAAATAACTTTGGAAACCAGGTTCTTTTGTGTCATTGCCTCTGGACCAGGCCACACTGGTGGCAGAATTTTAGCCAAGCAAACTGTGATAGCAGTTTGAGAAAAAGAATAAATGATGATTAAACATAGAAAGGAAGCCAAGAGAAATCATTTGTCATCAGCTTTCTAGGGGATCTTTAAGAATAGAAAAACAATGACAATGACAACAACACACACCCCGATACTTCTTTAATTTTGTTATAGAACAAAGGGGGCAAACTGAGTGACATACAGAGGACCTTGGCCTCCCCATGAAAACATGAAAGATGATAAAAAAGAATAAGCTTATGTTTCATCAATGCTGAGCCTTGAGGCTCAGGTTTTAATGCAGTAGTTGAATTCTCCCTGGCTCTCTCTCTATTCTGGGCCTGGATTGTCAAAGACAGTTTCCTAGCTTTTACACAGAAATTGATCCTATCTGTACAATGCATTGGGGCAAGCTGAGAAAACTAAGTGGTCCATAGATAACCCTCAGGGGGATATGTCCATCCCAGGCACAGCGTGATGACCCAGATGCCAAGGGGGATCAACTTCAGGGCATGTCTGCAACTCGCTCATCATCTACCAGTACCCCATGGCCCATCTTTCAAAAAGCTTTGCCTTAGAGAATGTTTCTCAGGATGATCAGGCCAAAAGGATCCATCAGGTACATTTGCAACAAATCATACTTCATATGCTGCACTTTTTTAGGGTGTCACAACATATATGAGCAAAGGACGATATTAAGGTTCCATTACTTGCTTTTTCCTCCCACGATTTTTCAGTCTCCTTAACCAGAACACTCACTAACACCTCACAGACCTAAACTCACAGCACCAGCGACCGGAAAACAGCTAACGCAGCACCGCTGCACCTTACCTGCCTTTCACCGGAGGAGTAGTTTGGACCCTGAAACAACTTTAATCTTCAAGAAGAAATCCTGTTGGGACTCGATGAATACCAAAGCATTAAATACAACAATCACTCTTATTACCCCAAAATGAGCTGCCCAGGAACCAGAGGTAAGTAAATTCAGGAATCAGGGATCCCAGTCACTAACAGTAATTCATCAGCCACTGGCAAGAAGAACTCTAAACATGAAATTCCCCAAACCCAAGCTTACCCCCAGCCCTCCCCAACCAGGAGACAGATTTATCTTTCTAGTTATATATTCCCTTGGCCGTTGATGTAATTAGTGTATAATAACTGTGTACATATCAACTCACAGAAAAAACAGCGGACGTGCTAGTCAACTTGGCTGGGGGCCATCTCTTCAGCAGGGTGAGACAACCAGGTATAAACATCTGTTATTAACCATATATTTTAAAAGTGTTTTGTGTCTCCTGGGTTACTGATTCCCATCGAAAGCAGTACAATATCAAGACTCCTATTTTTCTGAGCAGCAATGAGGAGATAACAAGCTTTAAAACATTTGCATTAGGCTCCTCAGTTCTGCTGCTTGTGTTATGAAATTTATTTACTAAGATATCTGCTGTCTTACACACACACACTGCTTTTCTTGGTTCCATTCTCATTGAGATGAGCAGGTTTCATTTAAACTGTGTTACTGCAAATAGTAAGGCTTTTGCAAGTTGAGAGCTCTAAATAAAACTGGCCACAGCTTTTGTTTTTATGAATAAGCAGTTGCCAATCTCTGTATTAAACCTCACTATTGAATGGACTATGACTTGCAGTTTTTAAAAAAGTGGCCATTCGCTCAAACCTGCTTGTTTGTGCTGGTTACTCTTCTTGAAATTAATTTAAGAAACTAATTTCTTAATATGACAAATTGGAAATTGAGTCTGTGCACCACTTGTCTGCTCCCCAAACCCTTAGGATTAAGTCATTCTGCATGACAGAAAATGACAATATTTCTCTGCAAGATGAAAAGTCAAATCCTTCAAAACAATTATCCAAGCTCACTGAATTAAGAAAATCACCTTGCCAGAAAAAAAATGTGCCCCATTCCAAAATCATTTTGGATGGCTATACTAGATATTTTAAAAATAAACTTTCTTTTCAAAAGTTTTACCTAAGCGCCTGAACTCAGTTGGAATGGCTTTTTCTTCTTTCTCACTCAGTTGCCTCTTATAACTGAGCATTCCACAGTATTACTAAAATTCCCCTGCAAGTCTGTTAAACACTTTCACATTTTCCTGTTTAATTATATTCAGACTTCAATTTTTGTCCACATATAGAATAGAGCCAAATTTTAACTCAATCAAGCACAATGCCTTTGACATAAAGCCTTTCTACATAGTTCCTGCCTTATATATAAATAGACATATGCTAACTTGTCAAAATGCAAGAGTGGGCTTCTTTACATTGTCTAGAACAAAGAGCTCAGCTCAGCTTCTTTCTTTCTCAGTGTCTCAGAAAGTGTCCTTTATTACATGTGCAGGATGGAAGGATTTTTGCTGCCGCATGAATGAAAAATGATACCTTCAGACTGCCTTTTTTGTGACAAATTGCACTTCTACAGACTATCACTCCGCCTGTGGTTTTTGGAACCCCACTTAAAGTTACTACTGATATCCTTGGGGGCTCGGCGTTCTTGAGAAGCACCCCAGGGCTCCTTTCCACTCCGCAGAGTGCAACAAAGATGAGAAAGTTTGCTCATCGCGGTAGGAGAGAAACTCCTGAGTAGTAAAAAAAGAAAAAAAGCCAACGCTTCCCCTCCCTCCTCAAACCACCAAAACACTCTAAGGTGCGAAAATCACTGCCTCTGTGGATTCTCGGGGTATAAAACAGGCAGGAAAAGTTGGAGGTATTCGCGAAGCCTGGTGTTGTTCAGGAAGGAGCTGTCGGGTGAGAGGCTGAGCGACGCCTCTGCCTCCACTTCCTGGGCGAGACCAGCGAGGCGCGCCCCTGAGCAGCAGCATACAGAGAGAGATCGGTAAGACTCACCGGCTTCCCCATTTTTCCCAGGACGGGGTTTTTGTTCCTCAACTGTGATCTGGAAGAGGCAAACCTGTAGGTCCTCCAGGCAGCCTGCCTCGGATCAGCTGAATGGCTGGTGCGATCAGGAAGCTTGCTCTGTCCAGCTCAGAATCACTCCCCGTCTCTGGGCTGTGTGCTCACACGCCTCCCAGTCAGCGCAAAAATCCGCCAAACTCAGGTCAGCCTAACAGGTTTCCTTATATAGGTAAACACGAATTGCATTCTTGGTGAAAGAAGTTAACTAGGAAGCCCGGTAACCTGGTTAACTCTACACACGCCAGAGTGGCTCAGCGTCAGCCAGCCTGAAGAGGCTTTGGTTGCAGTACAAAGGGATTTGTGCAATTTAATTAAAATCATCTTTATTCCAGCAGTCTGTAAAATTGGCCCTTCTAGTGTAACTGTGAGTCAACAGCTAGTATTTTATATCATGAGCTATGACCGACCTTCTATTATATAAAGGCATTGTAGGGAGAAAAACCAAAGCATAGGATATTATCAGTTGTCTTTTATCTTTTTAAAACAAGGGTAACTTTTCTTGAAATTATTTTCAAAGAAGTGAATAGAACATATGATGGGACGAGAATATGAATAAACCTCTATCAAATAAGGCCCCTCAGTGCCTTATAGGAACATAGTAACTAATTAGCTATTCAACTTTTCCAGGCCTTTAGTAGATAATACAGTAAGATCATTTAGAGTTTACTCCTTTTACAATGCAGTAATTGCCACTTTTATTTTAATGGGTGAAATGACACATAATATCTATTTATTCCCTGAAATAACCCTCCTGAGCCCAAATATTGAAGTGTTTGACGGTTTCAGGAAAGAAATCTAAGACTTGTGAATCTGCATAATTACATGGAAAAAAAATTAAACAACCTCTTAGACTTAAGAAAATGTATCTTTAAAAGTACTCTGTGGAAGGTTTAACTCTAGGCTCAAAACAGTTTTTAAATGTAAGTATGTAACACATCCATTGTCTAATAATTGGCTCTTCTCCTCTACATTTGGCTACAATTGGCTCTTTTCTACACAGGCCTGTAGAGAAAAGTAATAATTCTTTTTAAGTCTAACCAATTCCACTGAAGTCTCACTATGAACAGACTCAAGACTTAGTATCTGAGTGCTGGAGGTGAAGACTGCCTGCTAAATAAAGCTTATCTTAAAATGAATCATTTGTTTCTATTTCATCCACTGGTTGACTGCTCCTTGAGTAGTGTGGATCTTAGCAAAAATAGCTTCCCGTTGTGTCTTAGGTCTCTGCTCAGGGAAGGGGAGAGAATGAATGTTTACAGGCTACCGAAGCCAGCACGACACAAACCAGTCATGAAGGGTTTCTGCTAAGAGCAGGAGATAGCAAAACAAACACACACACACACACCACAGGGGCATTCGCCACTGGGCAAAGACTCTTCCATACCATTTTTCTCTATATCTCTACAGCAAGCATGTGTTATTATTTCCTTTTCAAGATAACAAAATTGACGTGCAGTGATAAAGTGACTGGTCTAAAGTCTCATGATCCATTTTGTGGCAGATCCAAAATCTCAGATCTTCTAGAATTTATCTCCAATAGAATTTTCAAAAATAAATCCACTTGAAGAGACAGAAAAACATTCAAATGGCAGATTTCCATGTTCAAAACATCATTTTTAAGAATTATATGTCCAGAGAGTTTAAAGGTAACATACCAACTGATTAAAATACTCTTTTATGAAGTCATAACTTACTGCTAAAATGATTACCTTTACCTGACTCCAGAATGATCCTAAAATGAGATATTAGGTGCATTTTTATTGAATATAAATTTGGGTTATAAAATATTATGAAAATATAACTTTGCAAATATTGCACATGTTTTTCTGTTCAGAGTACACACATTTCTATGATATCAAGTTAAGACTCATCTTGACTGCCCCACTGGAAGGAATATTAGTGTTTTCTATTTATTGGGTTTTCATTAATTTTAAATAAAACTCTGTGTGCCATGCTAGGTAAATGGCTTTCACTAATATAGTCCATTTATGATCCTGCACCCTTTATGTTCTTATAATTCCCGCTGAAGCAAGTTCTGTTTGTGCAGGAACTTTAGACTTTATTAACATGCTGATGCAAGACAAAGAATGCATTTTTTCTCCAGGGCAGGCTAAACCTTTAAGTGCCTTAAGCTGGCCTCCAAATTTGTTCTTACAATTCTAAGCAAACAATCATTTGGGCTTTAAACATAAAATATCTTAGGCTATAATTATTGAATTGAAAGGTCAAAATGGAATTTGGATATGAAAGTAGCCTATTTCAAAGCGGGAATATAACCCTCTGCTAAATCCATCTTGGATGCCTCAAGAAATGGTTTGGGAAAGACAGGGTCAGGGAAGCAACATGAATTCAACCTAACCATAGAAGACCCCAATGAGAGAGTACATACAGCTGAATCATTATACCATGCCCCCAAAATAGCATTTATGGGAAATGAAATAAAATACACGACCTACTTGAAGGGGAGAAAATATCATTGCGGTTTAAAGAAAACATCAGGGGATAGATTTGAGAAATTCCCAATGACATATAACTAATGAGTAGCTGAGCTATAATTCAAATCTCGGTCCATCAGATTCCAGAACATTTGCTCTTTCTACTGAAGCCTGGGTGAATGCAGCATGCTATCCAAGAAAGAGCAAATGCCTGAGAAGCAGAATGCTCCCATTCTGGTTCCATCTCTTTGTGGTGTGACCTTGGGTAAATTACTTGTAATGTTTCTGAGCCTCATCTCCAAAACAGAAATAAAAAGGGCTGCCTATCTCAAAGATGATGGAAAGTATCAAATGCAAATCATTCCATGTATTTTTTGATGCTTCTATGGTCTGGGCATTCAGCTAGGTCCCAGGAATACAACCAGGAGCAAATGAGGCATGTTCCAATTACGTCTTAAAGAAAGCCTGTGCACATCAATATTATGGAATGTGAAGCTCTAATGTTTAAGAAGAGGTGGCAAGAATACACGGAAGAACTGTACAAAAAAGATCTTCAAGACCCAGATAATCATGATGATGTGATCACTAATCTAGAGCCNACAGACTGGTTCCAAATAGGAAAAAGAGTACGTCAAGGCTGTATATTGTCACCCTGTTTATTTAACTTATATGCAGAGTACATCATGAGAAATGCTGGACTGGAAGAAACACAAGCTGGAATCAAGATTGCCAGGAGAAATATCAATAACCTCAGATATGCAGATGATACCACTCTTATGGCAGAAAGTGAAGAAGTAAAGAGCCTCTTGATGAAAGTGAAAGAGGAGAGTGAAAAAGTTGGTTTAAAGCTCAACATTCAGAAAACAAAGATCATGGTATCCGGTCCCATCACTTCATGGGAAATAGATGGGGAAACAGTGTCAGACATTATTTTGGGGGGCTCCAAAATCACTGCAGATGGTGACTGCAGCCCTGAAATTAAAAGACGCTTAGTCTTTGGAAGAAAAGTTATGACCAACCTAGATAGTATATTCAAAAGCAGAGACATTACTTTGCCGACTAAGGTCTGTCTAGTCAAGGCTATGGTTTTTCCTGTGGTCATGTATGGATGTGAGAGTTGGACTGTAAAGAAGGCTGAGCACCGAAGAATTGATACTTTTGAACTGTGGTGTTGGAGAAGACTCTTGAGAGTCCCTTGGACTGCACGGAGACCCAACCAGTCCATTCTGAAGGAGATCAGCCCTGGGATTTCTTTGGAAGGAATGATGCTAAAGCTGAAACTCCAATACTTTGGCCACCTCATGCGAAGAGTTGACTCATTGGAAAAGACTCTGATACTGGGAGGGATTGGAGGCAGGAGGAGAAGGGGACGACAGAGGATGAGATGGCTGGATGGCATCACTGACTTGATGAATGTGAGTCTGAGTGAACTCCGGGAGATAGTGATGGACAGGGAGGCCTGGCGTGCTGCGATTCATGGGGTCGCGAAGAGTTGGACACAACTGAGCGACTGAACTGAACTGAACTGAACTGAATGTTTCCCTAAATTTCTCCTAACAGAGGATGTTTCGTTGAAGCTTGACATCAATACAGAAGTTAAAGAAGGAAAGTGTTAGTTCTCAGTCGTGTCTGATTCTGTGACCCCATGGACTGTAGCCTGCCAGACTCCTCTGTCCACAGGATTCTCTAGGCAAGAATACTGGTGTAGGTAGGAAGCCCTTCCCTCCTCCAGGGGATATTCCCAACCCAGGAATCGAACCCACGTCTCCTGCATCTGCTGCACTGTAGGGAGATTCTTAACCATCTGAGCCTCCAGGGAAGCCCCAATATAGAAATATTAATAGGCAAATGCCTAAGCTCATTCTCTCACTATAGTGAGAGCAGGTTACTCTCAGTGGCCAGAGGCCGGTCTTACCATGATTAGAAGTGGTGAATCTGGGCTGAGTTAACTTAAATTAAATGTTAGGGAAGGTAAAACCTCCATCATGACTATATCCTTATATCAAACAATAGAGGAGAACCAGGGCATTCAATTGAAAAATACCTTAAAGGTGCTTAGGAAGTTGGATGTACATGGAGTTGTTTTTATCATTAATTCATATATAATACAGCTTCCCAGGTGGTGCTAGTGGTAAAGAATCCACCTGGTAATGCAGGAGATGCAAGAGCTGTGGTTTCTATCCCTCATCCAGGAAGATCTCCTGGAGCAAGGAATGGCAACCTACACCAATATTCTTGCCTGGGAAATCCCATGGACAGAGGAGCCTGGTGGCCTGCAGTTCATGGGGTTGTAAAGAGTTAGACACAACTGAGCACACGCACATATATAAAAACAGGATGCAAAAGCATAAAAAAGATTCCCTAAATATGTTAACCAGTTATCTATCGATCAATTATTAAGTAACTTCTATGCAATAAACATTTAAGTGGTACGCACAGTGAATAAGGTTCTGCGAGGGATGTACACAGAAAAGGATCCATAGGAAAAGAATGGTCCTGAGCTTTAATGGAGCTTTCTAGAAAAACGTTATGGTGCTCAAGAGCTGTTATCAGGCAAGATGGGTGAGGTTATGCTCTGGAAACAAGCCACCCCCAGGCCTCAGTGGCTTATAACAACAAAGGTGTGTTTCTCACTTGTGCTGCACATCTATGCAGATCTCTAGGGAGGGGTCTCTATTCAGTCACTCAGGAGCCCAACCTGATGAAGGTTCCTTTCAACACATACTTCCATGGTTGCCAAGACAGGAAACACGGAGCTGGTGAATCATGAAGTGCCTTTCAAAACTTCACTCCCTAAAGGATGCAAACTTCCGTTCACCTTTCACTGGCCAAAGCAAGTCCTCTGGCCCTCCTTAATTTCAGAGCAAGACAGGAGAACCAGAATACATGATGAGCAGACACAACAGGTATGGCAAACCCATTCGCTTAGAGGAATGGGTCCGGTAAGTAAGTAGGCGTGCTCATGACCACTATGGTATCATGACTGGCATCTGAGGCTTGGTCATCACTGACTAGATCCAATTGCCAGAGGAGTGGGAGCTTAAAAGTGGACTCAGATTATCAATGGTTCTGGCAGAACCTTGAGAGAAGCAATGACATTTTAAAAGGATGTCTGGAGGCAGGCTCTTCTTAATGTTTCTATCAGTTATTTGAGTGATGAAATAAAAGACAAGTTGATTTAATTTGCAGATGGTGCCAAATTGGATAGCTAACACCTCAGAGGATTGTGTTATAATTCAAAATGACCTTGAAGAGATGGGGGAAAATAATGTTAAGAAAGAAGCTTGGGTTCAATAGTGATAAATAAAGGATGGGAATGAAAGATCTACAAAATGGATGGGAGAAAATCTATACTGGGCCATTATTAGCCTATAAGTTGAATATACACTGGTAGCTTTCAGGCTTCCCTGGTGGCTCAGAGGTTAAAGCGTCTGCCTGCAGTGCAGGAGACCTGGGTTCGATCCCTGGGTCAGGAAGATTCCCCTGGAGAAGGAAATGGAAACCCACTCCAGGATTCTTGCCTGGAGAATCCCATGGACGGAGGAGCCTGGTGGGCTACAGTTCATGGGGTTGCAAAGAGTTGGACACGACTGAGCAACTTTTCATTTTCACTAGCACTTTTACTTGTAAAGCCTGTGGTATGGTGATGTAAGCCATGTAAACATAGGGAAATAGGCATTCTTAAAATATTTCTTTATTGGATATTCACATTTTTAGAAATAAGAAAGCAAAGCAAATTCAGAAGCAAAAGCTGAAATTTCCAAAAGACTTAAGTGCCCTAGGTCAGGAGTAGGCAAATTTTTTTTCTGTGAGGGGAAAGATAGTAAATATTTTTGATTTTGCCAGCCGTACACCTCTCTATTGTAGCTACTCTATTCAGCTACTGTGGTCCAAACCAGCCACAGATAATATGGAAATGAATGTGTGTGGCTGTGTTCCAATAAAACTTTATTCACACAACCTGGCAGCCAACCTTGGGCTACACTTTGCAGACCCCTAGTCTCTACGTTATGAGAACTGTCTCAGAATGGCAAGGTACTCAAATTTATTACACATGCCCAGAGGCAAGAGAAACCCTAATTTGACCTAGTTCATTTGATAGTCCTTTACACACAGGTGCCTAGTGAATAAATTGGTGAAATAAATTAAATTAAATTAGCCAATAATGTTACTCCACTGCTTTCCTTATTAAATATTCAGAAAGAACTGGACTATGAGATCCTTGAAAATGTCATGGAAATAAAATCTAAAATATAATTTGCCTTTTCAATGTGTTAAATACTTATCAGTTACATTGTTTTTCAGGTATAAAAATATTAATGGTGAAAAATATAATGAAGCCTAGAAAAGAAGGATTATGATAATGAAATAACAGGGAACAAAAATTTGCAAAGCAGAATATATACATATCGTGCTTTAATTTTTCTTCACAAGTTCTTTGTAACAAGATGAGGTTGATAAAGCAGATGTTGTCTTTTTCAGTTGTTATTTAGTAGCTAAATCATGCCTGCCAGGCTCCTCTGTCCATGGGATTTTCCAGGCAAGAGTACTGGAGCGGGTTGCCATTTCCTTCTCCAGGAGATCTTCCCGACCCAGGCATAAAACCTGAGTCTCCTGCATTGGCAGGCAGATTCTTTACCACTGAGTCACCTGGGAAGCCCAGTGGTGAAAATGGAGACAAGGAGAGGTTAGGTCAGTTGTCTGATGTCACCAGGCTAGTGATGATGGAGAATAAAATAGGACCTGGGTTCCCTGGGTTTATAATTCTAGACTATGAGAAACACCAAGTACATAATTGGAACTAGGACAAGATAGCTGATACAAGATGCAACGGAAGTGCGGCAGTGTGTCCTTTTGGCTGCCTGAGGGAAACCCAGCACTGTGAAAATCATCTCTCCTTCCCACCCCCACCCATGTGCCCCACACAGCCCCTCCCTCTCCAGTCTAGTGTGC
>SJYB01005548.1:0-47486 GCA_006408585.1 Antidorcas marsupialis | reverse complement strand
AGTGTGCTTTGAAGTCAACCCCCCAGCCTCTTCCTTCTTTGATAAAGCCCTGAAAGCTAAAGCCTAGTTATGGGTGAGTGTGTGTCCAAACCCTGGAGAAGGAAATGGCAACCCACTCCAGTATTCTTGCCAGGATAATTCCATGCACAGAGGAGCCTGGCGGGCTAAAGCCCATGGGGTCGCTAAGAGTTGGACATGATTGAGCTACTGAGCACGCATGCTCTGACCACGTCTTTCCTGTTGCCTCCAACCCTTCCAGTTTTTCAGCCTTGGCGCCACAGGTCAGGATCATTCTTTATGCTGGGGGCTGCCCTAGGCGCTGTAGGATGCTAAGTAGCATCACTGGCATCTTCCTACTGGATCCCAGTGGTACTCTCTCTCCCCCTAAACACAAGTCACAACTGGAAGTCTCTTCAGATATTGCCAAATGTTCCCTAGGGGTTGGCAGCACAAAACTGCCCCCTGTTGAGAACCTCTGAACTAGATCACTGTAATTGTCTTTTTTTTTCTTTAATTGGACGGTAAAGCGTCTGTCTACAACACAGGAGACCTGGGTTTGATCCTTGGGTTGGGTAGATCCCCTGGAGAAGGAAATGGAAATCCACTACAGCACTCTTGCCTGGAAAATCCCATGGATGGAGGAGCCCGATAGGCTACAGTCCGTGGGGTCGCAAAGAATCGGACATGACTGAGTGACTTCACTTTCACTTTCTCACTTTGATTCCTCGACTGGGGATCAAAACTGGGCCCACAGCAGTCAAAGTACCTAGTTCTAAACACTGGACCACCAGGGAATTCCCTGTACTTGCTTTTCAATTGTTCTCCCTACTTCTGCCCTTGCCTCTCCACAATTTATTTTCACAGAGCAGCCCAAACCATCTTTTAAAAATATATATCAGATCATGCCATTCCCTGCTCAAAACCTCTAGTGGTCTCCTCCTATGACCACAACACAATTTAGTTTTCATACCATGGCCCACCGAGCTTTCTATAATCTGACCTCTGCCAGCCTTCCCCAGACTAATCTCAGAGCATTATGTCCACCCACATTGGTCTTTCTTCTCTTCCCCCATCATATCCATCTTATTCAGACCTTAGGGCCTTTGTACATGTTCTTCCACTGCCTGAAATGCTCTGTTTCATGTGGTAGGCAGAATAGTGACCTCCCAAAGATGTCCACATCCGAGTCTCTGGAATCTGCACATATATTAAATTAAATGAGGGGGAGGAATTAAGGTTGCAGATGGAATGAAGGTTCCTAAATCGCTGACCTTAAGACGATCAGCCTAGATTATCCAGGTGGGTCCAAAGGAATCACAAGGTCTTTAAAATGTGGAAGGGGGAGGCAGAAGAATCTGTGTAAGCACAATGTCATATGAGAGACTTGACTAACTACTGGTGGCTCGGAAAATGGAGGAAGGAGACCATGATCCAGGGAATGGGGTTAGCCTCTAGAGGCTGGTAACAGATTCTCCTCTAAAGTTTCCAGAAGGAATATAGTCCTGGAGACAACTTGATTTTAGTCCACTGAGACTTGTGTTGGACTTCTGACCTGAAGAACTGTATGAAAATAATTTGAGTTGTTTTAATCCACTGAAGTGTGTTAGTAGCTCAGCTGTGTGACCCCATGGACTATAGCCCACTAGGCTCCTCTGTCCATGAATTCTCCAGGCAAGAATATGGGAGTGGGTATTCCCTTCTCCAGAATATCTTCCCAATCCATGGACTGAACCTGGGTCTCCTGCATTGCAGGCAGATTCTTTCCCGTCTGAGCCACCAGGGAAGCCCCAGGCTGGTGATAATTTGTTACTGCAGTAATAGGAAATGGATACACTTGGCATCTTCTCTGCTGCTGGTGCTGCTAAGTCACTTCAGTCGTGTCTGACTCTGTGTGACCCCATAGACGGCAGCCTACCAGGCTCCCCTGTCCCGGGGATTTTCCAGGCAAGAACACTGGAGTGGGTTGCCATTTCCTTCTCCAGTGCATGAAAGTGAAAAGTGGCCCCTAAACCCTCAGAATGTATGCAAAGGTTTCCTCCAGGAAGAGGCCATCCATGACCAATGACAACCAGGAAGGACATCACCACCCGTCCCACCTCCAGTGGTTCCATCTCAATTGTCCTATGTTATCACCTTCACAGTTTGGATCACTTTCTGACGTTGCCAAAAGGAAAAAATGATAACAAACTGAAAAAAAAAAATAAATGGGGTGGTCCTTTTATATGCCTCAGAACAGGAACATTGGAGAAAGAACCAGGTTTGGATTAAGGAAAGAACGTTTATATTGGATGAAAAGACATTCTTGACGGTAGTTGGAGTAATTGCACAATGAAACTCGCTGCCAAGAAGGGCCACGGAGGACGAGATTGTGGCAACACTCACAAAAGAGATTAGATAACTCAAGTCAGGAGAGTAAGTGGAGCTCAGCCGAGAGCATTTACTTGATGACCTGCTTGTTCTTCCTCCAGCTTGAAAATGTGTGGAGCACAAAGCAATGAATCACAGGACAACATCTGCATGTAATTGCATTTCTGTTCCAATAATAAATGTTTCAACTGCTATACTATTTATGAAAGCTGTTATCATAAAGAGCCAAGTGGGGGAAATTTGAAACACAAATGCTTATCTTAAGAAACCTTTCCTGTGCAATTCAGTGTCCAAGTACCCAAACACCCATTTTGCTGGAGTGTATGAATTGTCCTGAGGAGTTTATTTTTTGAAATTCAGTTTGAAAGTGATTTTTCGGTATCTGGGTCCCTATAAAAGCCCTCTGTGTCACCCATGGTTTTCTTAATATATTTTGAAACCAAGGAGGAACAAAGGCTAGAAAATTGTTCACTATTTCCCCCACAGACCTATTGTCTGAATTTGGGGCCCATGGTCAATGAAGGAGAGAGGGTGTTTTGCACCTTATCTTTAGTCAAGAATGTTTACTCTCAAAACAGAAGACTAGGATGACAGAGTTCCCCACCCACGTCACTCCTACAAAACACCCCACACTTCAGGATTCGCAGCCTTTAAATTGCTTGCAAAATGCCAGGACAGTTTTAAATTATTAACTGCCGATACAGAAAAGACTAGGAAATACGAGAAACTCGTGTTTCCTTGGATCAGTCTGCCCCCTCACCTCCCCGCAGTTGGCAGATCATTTTTCTGGAGGCACAGGTCTTGGCACGAGAGAACCTAGCTTCTCTGTTCAACATTCTCCGTGCCCCCAGGGCCACCAGCAGAGGTGAGCAATCATTCTGGCCTTTTCAACTTAGCTTGGAGGGAATGAGTGGTCTGAAAACTTTAGCAAGTTGAATTTGTAAACAGTTCACTTTACTCTGCAACCTGCAACTGCCTCTGGCAGCAGCGAGAAACCCACTGCTTTGGATGAAGCATCAAAACTTGGTAAAACCACAGAGAAAAGAAAGCTAGTGCTCATAAAATGTTGCCTCTTTCCATGTGGGAAGGCAGGTGTTTTGAGATGATGTTGTTGAGAGTTTCCCTTTTAATGAGATGGCAACTTAACCACAAAGGAGGGAAATTCTCAAATGCAATGAAAACAAGCAATTTGAAAATACTAATTCTAAAGTGCCTCCCTATTTCCCAAGGTCTGCATCACTGAACTCCTACATGCTTACCTCCCACTTCATTAGCACTGCTTACAACACTACAGTCACATATATAAATCATAAGAAAACTTCCAACATCCTTTTAGGAGGATGAAAACGTATCCAAAGTATCCAAACGTATCCAGTTTTCCAAAGTTATTTTTAATTCATTCTTTAAAACCCAATCAATAAGAGTGGTTGGAGTGTGGACTGGTTAGTATCTAGGTTGCCTAAGATGTCTCTTTTTCCCACCCAGGGACCCTGACCTATATAGATGAGGGTGGAGACAGAGAGATATTCATTCAGTCACCAAGTAATACGGATTACATACTATGTGTCACATACACATTACTATTCTGGGGTAGAGAACAGCAACCTAATTAAAGGTTGGAAGAGTTTCAAAAGTTAGGCTATAGTGCAAATATAAAATATTGCATTTTCTTGTTTTTACATTAAGAGCAATGGGCATTCTGTGGCATTAGAAATCAACTAGACTGCATTAGCAGTGATAAGTGATGCTGATAGCATGTTACAATGTGATGAAAAGGGCACTTCACTTCCTTGGTATCTTCCCCCAAACCCATCACCCCAATCTAATCGTGAAAAAACAAGAGATAAACCTAATGTCTTAGTCCATTTGGGCGGCTCTAACAAGATACCACAGACTGGGTGGGTTATAAACAACAGACATTTATTTTTCACAGGTCTGTGGGCGAGAAGTCCCAGATCAGGCTGCCGCCACGGCCGGGTGTGACCACCCTCTTCTGAGCTGGAGACTTCTTGTATCCTTACCTGGTGGAAGGGGCTACGGAACTCTGTGGGGCCTCTTCAATAAGGGCACTAATACAATCATGAGAATTATACCATCACATTGGAGATTAGGATACGCATGCTGGGAAGACAAACACATTCAGACTGTGGCAGCTAAAATGAGTGACATTCTGTAAAACACCTGATCAGTACTCCTCAAAACGGAATATTTTGGAGAGGAAAGCAAAGACAAAGAAACTCACAGCCCAGGGGAGCCTAAAGAGACCTGATGACTAAATACAATGCAGTACTTTGGACGGGATCCTGGAACAGAAAGAAGGCATTTGTGAAAAAAGCTAGAGCAATACAAATAAAGCCTGTAGTTTAGTTAATAGTAATGTACTGATGTTGCTTTCTTACTTTGACAGAAGTGCCATGGCAATATAAGACATCTACATTAGAGGAAATCAGGTAAAGGGTATAGAGAATCACTCTGTACTTATTTTGAAACTTGTTAATCTAAAATGATTCCCCTCAGTTATTTAAAAAACCCCCAAACATGGACTTTCCTGGTGGTCCAGTGGTTCAAAATCTGCCTGCCAATGCAAGGGACATAGGTTCGATCCCTTGTCCAGAAAGATTTCACATGCTGAGGGGCAAGTAAGCCCGTGTGCCACAATTTACCCTTGAGACAAAACAAAAGAAGCCACAAAAAATGAAGAGTCCCCACTCCAAGATTGGATAGTAGCCCCCACTCGCTGAAACTAGAGAAAGCTTGCCACAGCAATGAAGACCCAGCACAGGCAAAAATACAATAAATAAATTAGAAAATAAACAAACAAAACCCAAACAAGAACAATAAATCAGAGCACATTCATTTTACACTGTGACCAGAGAAGGAAAAATAAGATGGAGAAAATACCCATCCAAGAAGGACAGAAACAGGGGCAGGGACATGTGAAGAGCAACAGACAAAGAAGTAGACAGGTGGGCTCCAGGAGTGTGTTAAGAGCTCCAGTTTCTTCTTATGTGGCTCCCTGCTATTTTCTTAAGCTATAAGGAGCAGAGAAAAGGATAATTCCTTTAAAGAACTGAGAGATTCGATGCAGTTTTGAAACATGTTAGCATACGGAGAAATTTCTCTGCCTTTATTTTCAAATATTAGGTCTTTTTTTCTATGTGATTCACAAGATTCTGCAGGTATGTCAAGATAATTTTGGTTTACCAAGTTTTTCAGGAACCTTGAAGAGTGGTGGTGGTTTAGTTGCTCGCTCGTGTCCTACTCTTGCGACCCCATGGATTGTATCCTGCCAGGCTCCTCTGTCCATGGGATTCTCCAGGCAAAAATACTGGAGTGGGTAGCCATTTCCTTCTCCAGAGTATCTTCCCGACCCAGGAATCAAACTTGCTTCTCCAGCATTGCAGGCATAGTCTTTATTGACTGAGCTATGAGGGAAGACCCATGGGCTTCACAGTTGCATACATGAACTCTTCGGGACTCTTTAGATGAGTCACCCCAGTGTTTCACAGTGGTTTCCCGGACCATCTTACCCCACAGATCATCTGAACTAAAGCACAATAAGAACTTCTGCAGACCATTGTGCACTTGCTTACACTTTGCATGGTATTTTCTAAAAATGACTTGAAACAGTAGCAACTATAAGTGAGGATAGTCTTGACTAGGTTAAAATGTGAACTATTAACAGCCAATCAAAAGCATTTGATTACTGTGTTTTCTCTGTGTGTGTATGCTCAGTCGTGTCCAACTCTTTGCGACCCCATGGACTGTAGCCTGCCAGGCTCCCCTGTCTACAGAATTTTCCAGGCAAGAACACATGGTGATTTCCTACTCCAGAGAATTTTCCCAACCCGGGGATTGAACTTGCATCTCTTGTGATTCCTGCATTGGCAAGCAGATTCATTACCACTGCGCCACCTGGAAACCAGGTCCAAATATGTATTTCATGGATGGGGTACTCACATCTAGCTTTCCAGATCTTTTACTGACATTGACTGGAGAATCCACATACATACTACTTGAAAGAAATCTCTATCTCAAAACTGATTGAGATTTTGGTAAGGGGAGCCATGCTGAAATTGGGAGAAGAGGGAGACAGAGCTGGGAAGACATCTCAGGGGACTGCATATTTCATCTTGAATTAATTTTATTTCATAAATATGAAGTTCTTATAAGCTTGGATTTAAAATTTAATTCGGCAAATTACATAAACTCTTTAGCAAGAGCCAAAGCTCTAAAGTACCCACTTATATTTGTTTTCCTTTTCCCCTGAAACAGCATACCAAATCTGAATCTGATTAAGTCTGCTGAATTTGTTATCAGTGCTAGGAACTATGTATTCTGTACAGAAAATTAACTTCACTTAGAAATGCATGTTTTGGTAGTTTTACTCCTAAAAAATGCTGATTAGAAAGGCAATAAATCCTGGGAGAGGCCAAACTTCATTTTTCCCAATAATGAAAACAGGGCTGGATTTTGAGGATGAAGACACATGATGGCTGTACATTAAATTTGCTGTCAATAAGGGATGCTCTGGTTTTTCTCTGCTGGGCCCAGCATGTGGTAATTAGTATATATCTAGCTTTCTTCTTATGTATCCACCTATCTAGCTAGCTATCTTTGTATGAATCTATCTCAAAGTTTCTCAGCACTGTGTGTGTGTGCGCTTAGTTGCTCAGTTGTGTCCGGCTCTTTGTGACCCCATGGACTATAGTTCACTAGGCTCTTCAGCACTACTGACATTTTAATCAGACAATTCTGTGTGCATGTATATGTAGGGGGCTGTCCTATGCATTGTGACAGCCAAGTATGTGTTTGGATATTGCCAAATATTCTCAGATGGTTGGGACAGAATCTCTCTCACTAAGTATCCCTATCTCTATGTATCTACATATCTATAAAAGAAATAAATGAACAAATTTTATAGTAAAACATACAGGCTTCAACCTGACATGATCAACAGAGAAGGTGAGAAAGATTAGTAGGATTTATCGCATATCATACATAGTATATATCTATTATAGTGAATGTGTATTCAGTTCAGTTCAGACACTCAGTCATGACCGACTCTTTGTGACCCCATGAACCGCAGCACGCCAGGCCTCCCTGTCCATCACCAACTCCCGGAGTTCACTCAAACTCATGTCCATCGAGTTGGTGATGCCATCCAGCTATCTCATCCTCTGTCATCCCCTTCTCCTTCTGCCTCCAATCCCTCCCAGCATCAGAGTCTTTTTCCAATGAGTCAACTCTTCGCATGAGGTAGCAATGTATTGGAGTTTCAGCTTTAGCATCAGTCCTTCCAATGAACACCCAGGACTGATCTCCGTTAGAATGGACTGGTTGGATCTCCTTGAAGTCCAAGGGACTCTCAAGAATCTTCTCCAACACCACAGTTCAAAAGCATCAATTCTTGAGCACTCAGCTTTCTTCACAGTCCAATACTCACATCTATACATGACCACTGGAAAAATCATAGCCTTGACTAGATGGACCTTTCTTGGCAAAGTAATGTCTCTGCTTTTGAATATACTATCTAGGTTGTTCATAACTTTCCTTCCAAGGAGTAGGCCTCTTTTAATTTCATGGCTGCAGTCAGCATCTGCAGTGATTTTGGAGCCCAGAAAAATAAAGTCTGACACTGTTTCCCCATCTATTTCCTATGACGTGATGGGACCGGATGCCATGATCTTCGTTTTCTGAAGGTTGAGCTTTAAGCCAACTTTTTCACTCTCCTCTTTCACTTTCATCAAGAGGCTTTTTAGTTCCTCTTCACTTTCTGCCATAAGGGTGGTGTCATCTGCATATCTGAGGTTATTGATATTTCTCCTGGCAATCTTGATTCCAGCTTGTGCTTCTTCCAGCCTAGCCTTTCTCATGGTGTACTCTGAATATAAGTTAAATAAGCAAGGTGACAATATACAGCCTTGACGTACTCCTTTTCCTATTTGGAACCAGTCTGTTGTTCCATGGCCAGTTCTAACTGTTGCTTCCTGACCCGGATATAGGTTTCTCAAGAGGCAGGTCAGGTGGTCTGGTATTCCCATCTCTTTCAGAATTTTCCACAGTGTACTGTGATCCACAAAGTCAAAGGCTTTGGCATAGTCAATAAAGCAGAAATAGATGTTTTCCTGGAACTCTCTTGCTTTTTGCATGATCCAGCGGATGTTGGCAATTTGATCTCTGGTTCCTCTGCCTTTTCAAAAACCAGCTTGAACATCTGGAAATTCATGATTCACGTATTGCTGAAGCCTGGCTTGGAGAATTTTGAGCATTACTTTATTAGTGTGTGAGATGAGTGCAATTGTGTGGTAGTTTGAGTATTCTTTAGCATTGCCTTTCTTTGCGATTGGAATGAAAACTGACCTTTTCCAGTCCTGTGGCCACTGCTGAGTTTTCCAAATTTGCTGGCATACTGAGTGCAGCACTTTCACAGCATCGTCTTCCAGGATTTGAAATAGCTCAACTGGAGTGCCGTCACTTCCACTAGCTTTGTTCGTAGTAATGCTTCCTAAGGCCCACTTGACTTCACATTCCAGGATGTCTGGCTCTAGGTGAGTGATCACACCATTGTGATTATCTGGGTCATGAAGATCTTTTTTGTACAGTTCATCTGTGTATTCTTGCCACCTCTTCTTAATATCTTCTGCTTCTGTTAGGTCCATACCATTTCTGTCTTTTACTGAGCCCATCTTTGCATGAAATGTTCCCTTGGTATCTCTAATTTTCTTGAAGAGATCTCATCTTTCCCACTCTGTTGTTTTCCTCTATTTCTTTACATTGTGCCCAACCTTGCAACCCCATGGACTGAAGCCTGCCAGGCTGCTCTGTCCATAGGATTCTCTAGGCAAGAATACTGGAGTGGGTTGCCATTTCCTTCTCCAGGAGATCTTCCTATTCCAGGGACGAAACCTGGGTCTCATGCATTGCAGTTGGATTCTTTACCACCGTGCCATGTGGGAAATCTTATTATAATAAACTAGAAGACTATGTAACGAATGCAAGATAATAGTTTGGGATTCCCCAATGATTCCATCCCCTATGCCTTCCACCTACTACTCTTTTGCATACCAGATGGCAACAAACTTTTTCTGTGCCCACAATATTCAGATATAGCTTAGAAGTCAATTGTTTTGCTGAATCAAGTTAGTAAATTCACAGCAGATCATAATAATCTGAAGAACAAAGCTCATTTGACATATAAAAGTAGGCTTTTGAGGGGGAAAATAGTGCTTTCTATTTTTAAAGTTTCTCTTTAAATATCAAGAGCCAGAGCTCCAAATGATTCAGAGGAAAGAAATTTTACAAAAAGAGATTTGGTTTCTGAAGGCAAAGAGAGTAATATCCTATTTCCCGTGTAAAAGATGAGAAACAGACAGGTTTACGGGGTACCATGTACCATTAGCCCAGTGGCCTGCACACAGTAGGTACTCAATCATTATCATCTAAAATAAATTGCCGTACATTTTTAAAGAATACACAACTGGTATATCACCACTTCATTCTAAACTTTAATCATAAACAAGACCATAATTAGAATAACCTGGATTACTTTCTTTGAATCCAAAGCCCACATTCTGCATTTCCATTATGTGCCAGACTCGTTTACACCCCAGCTGAGTAGAAGATAGACATTGAACTAGGAAGTAGACAGATGACCTTGGGTATGCCACTCTTTGAGGCTCTTTGTTCCCATCATCTATAAAAAGGGAGAGAGAACAATTTCCACCTTTTAGGGTTTCTCTGAGGATGAAATGAGATCAATAAAAGCAAGTGCCTTATTATCAACATCTAATCATTTGCTTAATGCCCCTGGAGGCTGGTTTCCATGGTTAATAGCTTTGAAGGCAGTACCCAAATTAATGTTTCTCCTGTGCTTGAATCAAGAATGTATATGTGAAGCCTGATGAGAAGAGTAAAATATACTTATACATGATATAAATGTGAGTAAAGTGGCAGCAGTGTATGCCTTACTCTTTAAGGTAATTCTTCCATCCTATCCCTCTTTAAAGAGAAATAAGATGTATTTGAAATATATGACTCCCTTTTAATCCTGAGCATTGTTTAAGGGTCCCCAGGCCACATAATCCTAGGAGGTGGATAGAGTGGAGACCAGTTTCAGCCTAAAGTCAAGACTGAACTGTTCACCCAGGGCTGCCCTGGCTGACCCAGCTTACTGACCCTTGTCTACTTTCCAAAACATGGTGAATCTGACTATTCCATTCTGGGATAGGTGACCACCATTAACTCGACCCCTGAGGTAGTGACCTCCATGGTCTCATTCACTCATTCCCTCATTCATTCACTTGTTCCTTCTCTGATGAACTCTATTCAAGCGTCAAACAGTGACAGTGCTGCAGAAAAATCAAAGGATGAGTCAGGTATTCACTGTGTGAATAATATGAATTCACACATACATACACACATAATACACATGTATGTGACATAAGAAGAGTCCAACTATTAATAGTATGTTTCTAAAATTCAATGAGAAAAAGATTACAAATAGAGGCATATGCAAGTCTTTGTTGAAGGGTGTCTTATCTGGTCTTTGAGGCATGGACAGATTTGGGGCTTAAGGAGAGAGTGGCTATATAGGTGTTCATTTTATAGAAATTTGTTAGGCTGAACATATACGCTTAAATTTAAAACATTTTGGGAGACTTTTTAATCATCATGTTTCTAAAGTTTGCACTACATTCTCTGCTCTTCTAACCATTCCACACTATGGTATCTGAAATCTATATTTTAATTAGGCTAACAAAATTATTTTGTCAAACTGCTTCTAACAATAATTGGGGTGTACTGATTAAATGGAAAACCAGGAATGGGATTAATCCATCTAAGTCACCTAAAACCCTCAAACCAAGATAATTTTCCCAAAGAAATAGAATCTATAGATTGCTTCACCTTCCTTGACTCAATATTTCCTCTTGTAACATATGGATAAGGTTATTGGTCCCCCTGAGGTGTGTGGCTATTATGGGAGTTACTAGGGCAATTTGTTCAAGTACTTTAATGAGCCCAGTGTATTTGAGATCAGTTCAGGGTATCTTTCTTCCATGGGCAGACTGACCAAGGGTTCAGGAACTAGTTCATTCATCACAGCCTAACAGGCCCTAGCAGAATCCACCTAATGGGTAGAAGGTGAACTATTTATCCACTGTCCCTTGGGGGAAATTGACAATTAGATTGGTAAGTGGTTTCATGAGCCAGGGGTGGCTGTGGGAAGGACACAGAAGAGGTGGAGTAAAATATAAGAGAGAGTCCAGCTACCAAGTAAGAAAATGTTTCAGTGGCTGATGGCCTTAGAGGATAAGAGATTAACAATCAGGAGATCCAGGGGTTAAGCCTAAATATGGGGATTTGTATATTTGAGTAATGTTTCAAAATCAGCTTATAATAAATGACAAAGGCAAAACAGAACTGTTAAAATAAGGATAAAAGAGTCAGAAGAAAATAATGAACAAAAGGAAGCAGCTGGATTAGAAAGCAAGTCAGCAGAGTTATTACAACTGAACACAATTACTAGCTCTAAGACCCTGGGAGCCAAGGAAGAAAGGGGACCAAGACAAATTACATAGATCGTGTGACAGAAAGAGACAACTATTTCACCAGTATCAAGACATAGATATTTTATTCAATGGATCTTATGGTAGACAGAATAACACCCCCCAAAGATGTTCATAATTTAATCCCTCGACTTGTGAAAGTTACCTTACACGCCAAAAGGGACTTTGTAGACATTATCAAGTTATGGGTCTGGAGATGGAGAAATTCTCTCAAATTACTGTGGTGGAGCCAGTGTAATCCAAGAGTCCTTATATGGGAAAGAAAGAAGTAGAAGGGGCATAGTCAGAGAAGGAGATGTGGTGATGGCAGCGGAGGTCTCAGTGGCAACATTGCTGGAAAGAAACCAGGACCCAAAGAATGCAGGCAGCCTCTAAAAGCTGGAAAAGCAAAGGAAACATTCTCCTCAGAAAATTCCAGAAAGAATTAGCCCTGCTGAAACCTTGATTTTAGGCTTGTGAGATCCATTTTCAGACTTCTAACCACAAAACTATAAGATAACAAATTTATGGTTTTTTCAAACCACTAAACTTATGGTAATTTGTTAGAGCAGGAATAGAAAATGGATAGTTTTTATAATGGACTAAGAGAAAAATCATTAGAATATAACTTTTTACTCACTTCTGTTGGAATTAAAAATAATGAGGCTGAGATATATAACTTTCTGGCGAGGCTGACTATATTTAAGTATATAAGTATATACTATATATAAGTATCAAGACTAGAGAATTTGGAGTGGTTTTTAAACCAGGTACATCATAATCTGGAATGATGATGAAAAATTCAGATTTCCAAGTCCTTCTCCAGTCCCGCTAAATGGACTTTGTGGCTAGGCCTTGGGACTCTGTATTTTTTTTAAACAAGTATCTATATTAGTTGTCTTCTTTGCCAACAAATTACTATGCATTTAGCAGCTCAAAACAACACAAGTTTATTAATTCCCAGTTTTGGTGGGTTAGAAATCTTTTCATGCCTGAGCTGATTCCACTACTTCAGGGTCTCCTAAGGCTGTAATGGATTCACCAGCTGGGGGTAGAGCCTCATCTGAAAGTTAGACTGTCGAAGGATCTGCTGCCAAGCTCACCCAGATTGTTGGCCAAGTGTAGTTATTTAACAGCTGTTTGACTAAGGGTCTGGATTCCTTGCTGGCCACTGGTTGGAGGCTACCCTTAGTTCCTTTATGGATAGACCTGTCCAACATGACAGTTTGCCTTCTCAAAGCCAACCAAAGAGAGAGTCTGCTAGCAAAACAGGGGTTACAATCTTAGTAATGTCATTGTGGAAGTGACAGCCCATCACCTTGCCCATATTCTATTGGTTAGAAGCATGTCACAAGTCCTGCATCCATTCAAGGAAGGGGATCACACAACAGTGAGAAAACCAGAAGGGGATCAGTGAATGGGTGGCGGGGGGCGCCTCTCCTTAGAGTCTTTCCACCATAGCATTCCAATGATTCGTGCGTACAACCAAATGAGGAAAAACACTAACCAAGGAGAATAAAAGAGAAGGAAACAATGATTTCATTTGGGCCTTTGACAGGAAGTGGACATGAAAAAATTCAAGACTGCGGGCTCAGTAGTGTCCTTTCCATAATCAATGGCATGGGTTAGCACAGTGTTTGGGCATTGGAAACAATCATTATCATACTCCCAGGCCTCTCTCTGCTGCCAGCTCAGTTACTTGCTGTCCCTGAGCTGACCTCAACATTTCAGGGTAGCCACCTAAGTGGGAGGCAGAGAGATGAAAGAACAAAGGGGGATAAACTGACATGGTAAGGGGGGTGGTCACTGAAATTCATGAGCTTTGATTATTTTCCCTTTCTTGTCAAAAAAAATGTAAAATCTGCCCTGTTACAATATAAGAGAATCCTTTTCACAATGTATGTGACTGATTTAAAATATTAACTAATCCTATTTCAGGCTCCATCACATTTCCTCAAATATGGAAATGAGAGTCTGGCAGAAACACTGGCACGTGCTTTCCAAGCCCTCCTGGGCACAAAACTAAACATTTCCCAGCCTCTTGCAGTGAAGTGAGGCAAGGGAATGGAGCTGGCCTGTGCCAAGCGGCCTGGCTCCTCAGGCCTCCTGATTGGTCTTGAACCTCTCTCTGCAGTCACCTCTTGGCCAGATGCTGAGAACACAGCAAAGGCCTCTGAGACCCTAATAGTGATGGAGCCACTAGAGTTAAGGAATGCAGATCCTCAGACAACCACTTCCTTTCTGTCTCTGGCCACCTGTGCTGGAGTCAAATGCGAGTGAGTAATCAACAGTTGTGGGAAGTCCTTGGTTCATTTCATCAGCTGAGTTACTTACCTGACTGAAACAGCTGTAGTGGGACAAATGTGACGTGCTGGGTATAGAGGGACATGTGTAACAGAATATGTCACAAGGGTGGTGATGGGGGCACACACCCTCTGTGTTCTTCCCTGCTAAACTACAGGTTAGCCTGGATCATGCTACACACTGGCTCTCTCTCTGTGGATCTTGAAGTCCTTTCTCAAGGAGTCTGTATGACAACAGTGGGGCCTCCAGTTATGACTCAGACACTGATTCTAAGGGGGCTGACTGCCTGAAACTGACATACTTCCACCCATCCAACTTGAAACGACATGGCTCCTGCCATCAACCTGGATGCCCAGATGAAGTTCTGTCTCTCCCCAGAGAGAGTTTATTTTTTAAATATAAAGAATTGTTCTTTATTCTGAGGATATTTCTTCTCAACCTTCTTTTATTAATTTTTAAATTTATTTATTTTTCAATTGGAGGATAATTGCTTGACAATACTATGTTGGTTTCTGCCATGTATCAACATGAATCAGCCATAGGTATACAAATGTCCCCTCTGTAATGAACCTCCCCCCTATCTGCCACCCCGTCTCTGGTTGTCACAGAGTACTGGGTTGTATGAGCTCCGTGCATCATACAGCAAATTCCCACTAGCTATCTATTTTACTTATGGTAATGTATATGTTTGCACACTTCTCTCTCAATTTGTCCCACTCTCTCCATCCCTCACTGTGTCCACAAGTCTGTTCTCTCTGTCTGAGCCTCCACTGCTGCCCTGCAAATAGGTTCATCAGTACCATCTGTGTAGATTCCATATATATGTGTTCATACACAATATTTGTTTTTCTCTTTCTGACTTCACTCTGTACAATAGGCTCTAGGCTCATCCATCTCATTAGAATTAACTAAAATGCATTCCTTTTTATAGCTGAGTAATATTCCATTGTATATATGTACCACAACTTTCTTATTCATATGTCGATGGGCTTCTTGGCTGGTTCCATGTCCTAGCTATTGTAAATAGTGCTGCAGTGAACACTGGGCTACACACGTCTTTTTCAATCACAGTTTCCTCTGGGTACATGCCCAGCAGTGGGATTGTTGGGTCATGTGGTAGTTTCATTCCTAGTTTTTTAAAGGAATCTCCATACTGTTCTCCGTGGTGGCTGTATCAATTTTCATTCCCATCAACAATGCAAATGATGCCAGTCTGGTCCAAGCAGAGGTTGGCTACACCCTTTGCACACCAGGAAGTGGAAAGCTCGCTTCCACCTGAAGGTTCAGTGATGGCTCGGGGCCCACTGTCATCTCTACATTAACATACTAACTTGTGCCATTAAGGTCCTAGCCTGTCTTGTTTCAAGATCTACGACTTGCTTTTTTTTTTTTTAAGAAAAAGAATGCTGAAGTCATTAAGTCGCAAAGATCTTGATTTGTAATCATGCAGTACTTGGAGGAAGCAACTATTGGAAAATACTTTACTTCCCACTGAGGTTTTTAGATAGTGATAATCATGACCATGATCATAGCAACTCCTATGATAATGTCATTTGTGTAAGGCCTTTGTGCTCAGCATATCATGTTTTGTACAGTTTTCTTTAAACTTCTGAAATAAAGTATTGGTATTATATTGCCATGTGCTGATAAGAAAAGTGACTTTCAGAGAAGTTACCACACAGCTAATATGTAGGAGGAGGCAAATCTAATTTCAAAGGTGATATACTCTGTGTGTGTGCATGTATGATGAATAGATTTTACAATGAATAGACTATGTACACACACACATACAGATATGTAATGAATATTTCAGTCATATATGCATTTATGTGTATATGTGTAATGAATAGACTTTAAACCATATTTATATGTATTTGTATATACATATATGTATGTAATAGAATTGAAACCTGCTGGCTGGGTGTTGGCTGGGCAGCTGGCGTTGGCTGAGTTGGCACATCGGGGACTGAGGACCGGCCATGGTGCGCAAGGTCCAGCAGGTTCGGGCAGCTTTCGGCTCCAGCTGCACTCGCTCCTGGCATTCTGGCGGCGGCAGCTCGAGGCCCTGTGCGCGATGGTGCAGGAGCGTGAGAAGGACATCCTGGTAGCCATTGGTGTGGACCTGAGCAAGAGTGAACTCAACGTATACAGTCAAGAAGTCATTTCTGTGCTTGGAGAAACTGATCTCATGCTGGAGAAGCTTCCGGAATGGGTTGCTGCTAAACCAGCTCAGAGGAACCTGCTCACCATGCTGGACGATGCCTACATCCAGCCAGAGCCCCTGGGGGTTGTACTGATTATCGGAGCTTGGAACTACCCCTTTGTCCTCACCATCCAGCCCCTGATAGGAGCCATCGCTGCAGGAAATGCTGTAATTATCAAGCCTTCTGAAGTAAGTGAGAATACAGCCAAGCTCTTGGCTAAGCTCCTCTCTCAGTACTTGGACCAGGACTTTTACGCCATCATCAGTGGTGCTGTTGAGGAGACCATGGAGCTTCTGAAGCAGCAATTTGACCACATTCTCTACATGGGAAACACAGCTGTTAAATCGTCATGCAGGCTGCTGCCAAGCATCTGACCCCTGTGACCCTTGAACTGGGAGGGAAGAGCCCATGCTATGTGGATCAAGACTGTGACTTGGACGTCACCTGCCAACGCATCACCTGGGGCAAGTTCATGAACTGTGGTCAGACCTGCATCACCCCTGACTACGTGCTCTGTGAGCCGTCCTTCCAGGACCTGATTGTGCAGAAGGTGCAGGAGGCCGTGAAGGAATTTTATGGAGAAAATGTAAAAGAATTTCTCGACTATGAGAGGATCGTCAATCTTCATCATTTTAAGAGGATACAGACTCTGCTGGAAGGACAGAACATAGCTTTTGGTGGGGAGATGGATGAAGCCACACACTACATAGCCCCAACAATACTCACTGATGTGGATCCTGACAACAAGGTGATGCAGGAAGAAATTTTTGAACCAATTCTTCCAATAGTGCCTGAGAAGATGGAGATGAAGCCATACAGTTCATAAATGAACACGAAAAGCCCCTGGCTTTCTACGTGTTTTCTCACAACAGTAAGCTCATCAAGTGGATGATCGATGGGATGTCCAGCGGCAGTGTCACAAGCAATGACGTCATCATGTACTTCATGCTCAGCTCTCTGCCCTTCAGAGGCGTGGGGTCCAGCGGGATGGGAGTGTATCACAGAAAACACAGTTTCGATACTTTTCCCCATCAATGTCCCTGTTTATTAAAAACTCTCAAGCGGGAAGGCATGAACCAACTCCAGTACCCTCCCAGTAGCCAGTCGAAGGTGGACTGGGCGAAATTATTCTTGTTGAAGTGGTTCAACAAAGGGAGACTCGGCCTCCTGCTGCTCACTCTTCTGGGTGTCCTGGCCACCGTGCTCATCAAGGCCAGATACTGCTGATGGACCTCAGCCACCTCCTCATCGTCTCTGCTGAATTATTATTCTGCTCAGTGGCTAACCAACCAATCATTTTAAAATCGTACCAGAACTTTTTAAGAAGATATGCAAACGCACCATCCTCGCCATTCACCATTAATAAAACTTACTGCTTCAGCCAAAGTCCCCCACTTATCTCCCTCCCTCCGGCCCCCTAGGAATGAGCATGCTCACTCCGAGAACCTGTGTCCCTAGAGCTCTGGGCAGGGACAGGGAGCGCACTGGGTGAACCCACATTCCCAGACCTGTGACTCTTTACCAGGGACATGGAGCTTGATACCCCCACCCCCACCTTCAGGCAGTACCCCCTGAAGCCTTCCGGAGACTGCTCTGCACGTTTCCAGGTCTCAGTCTAGAGAGGTGAGGCGAGATCTCTCAGTCCTCGGGGTTTGGGGCACTAGAACTGGGGTGGGGTGGAGGTCCCTGTCCCTGATCCTGGGACCAGAAGACAGCTCCAGGAGGCAGCCCTCCCTTTTCACTACTCTCTGTCCTGTCCTGAGCTCAGCTTGTGACGGTCCATTGTGATGTCCACACGTGGTAAATCCTCGGGCTCCTGGAAGGCAGCTGCCAGTTTGGTGCAAGAATCATCTGTCATTCGTAGACTTTGTGCATCTTACAAAGCCACTGGCCTGTTTCACTGCTATCGTCATGGTACTCAGACAATACCCACCCTTGATCAGAGGCTGCACATGGCAAGTCAGTGGCTCTTGAGGGACGAATCTTCAAGTTTCCTGCTTCTGTACCATGAGGCGAGTAAGCATTCCCTTGGCCTCCCGTGTGGTTCAGCTGATAAAGAGTCCGCTTGCAATGTGGGAGACCTGGGTTGGGAAGATCCCCTGGAGAAGGGAATGGCTACCCACTCCAGTATTCTGGCCTGGAGAATTCCATGGTCTATATAGTCCATGGGGTCACAAAGAGTCAGACTCGACTGAGCGACTTTCCCTTTCACAAACCATATGTGTATGAATATCTGTACATTGAATAGAATTTAAACTATGTCTGTGAGNTTCAAGTTTCCTGCTTCTGTACCATGAGGCGAGTAAGCATTCCCTTGGCCTCCCGTGTGGTTCAGCTGATAAAGAGTCCGCTTGCAATGTGGGAGACCTGGGTTGGGAAGATCCCCTGGAGAAGGGAATGGCTACCCACTCCAGTATTCTGGCCTGGAGAATTCCATGGTCTATATAGTCCATGGGGTCACAAAGAGTCAGACTCGACTGAGCGACTTTCCCTTTCACAAACCATATGTGTATGAATATCTGTACATTGAATAGAATTTAAACTATGTCTGTGAGTGCACGTGTGTCTGTGTATAATGAAACAGAGTCGCCTAGGAGGGGATGCTTACTTGGCCAATGCCCCAATGGTAGTGACAGAGGTGGAAGTCTATCCTGAGTTTCCACTATTTATAAAAGGTGACTTCCTTGAGGTCCAAGTGTTAATCTTAAGGAGTAACTTCTAATTATTTCAGCATTTGAAGTGTTTTGCAAAGGGCCAGAAATAGGCATCTCCCACCTCATGGCAATAGAAAAGGCTATGAGAGCCTCTAAAACTGGAGTGTCCTATATTATAAAACATATTAAATATATTTTATATACATATTTAATATGTAATATTAAAAACTATTTCTAGCATTTACTATAATGCTGTAGTTGAAATACCTAGATTGAAAACTGAACACATGGTATCTCATAAACTAATTTAGAACTTGTGGAATTTGTGAATTAGTGTGTATGCTAATTTTTAAAAGTACAATTCTTAAGTTTTTTTTTTTGGTATAGAGGGTTTAAAAATACATAACATTTTTAATATTAGCCTGCACATACACAGAGCTTTGGAATTTGTTGTTTGGTTGCTAAGTCCCAACCTGGGAAGCCTGAGCTTTGGAATATCACCTCCTGTATCAGTTATAAACAATTTGGTAAAGATATTCACAGCTTAGGTGGAAAATGCTCTTAGTTGATATTCAACACATGCTTGCTTACTATTTACTGAATGAATAAATAAACAAATGACTGATACGAGAATCACACTAAACCTGAATGATAATTAAAGGTTATAAAGTATATCCCATAGATTTTTCTGAGTAAAACAAAGCAGACAATACTATTTGTCACACATACAAGACAAATGTTAAGTTACTAAAGGGAACCCTGCTACCTTGTTGGTGGGAATGCAAATTGGTACAACTATTTTGGAGAACAGTAGGGAGATTCTTAAAAAACTAAAAGTAGAGTTATCATATGAACCAGTAATCCCACTCCTGGGATTGTATGTCTGGAGAAAACTACATTGAAAAGATACATGTAACCCAATGTTCATAACAGCACTATTTATAACAGCTAGAACATGGAAGAAACCTAAGCATCTGTTGGCAGAAGAGTGGACAAAGACGATGTGGTACATATATACAACAGAATATTACTGAAACATAAACAAGAACAAAACACCATTTGCAGCAACATGGATGGACCTAGAGGTCATCATACTGAGTGAAGTAAGTCAGACAGAGAAAGACAAATATCATATGATATCACTTCTATGTGAAATCTAAAAAAAATGGTACAAATGAACTTATTTACAAAACTGAAATAGAGTCACAGATGTAGAAAAGAAGCTTATAGTTAGTTACCAGGGGGAAAGATGAATTGGGAGACTGGGACTGACAAATACACACTACTATATATAAAATAGATAACTAATTAAGGACCTACTATACAGCACAGGTATGACCTAAATCAAATCCCTTATGATTATACAGTGGAAGTGAGAAATAAATTAAAGGGACTAGATCTGATAGATAGAGTGCCTGATGAACTATGGACGGAGGTTCATGACNTAGGAAGCATTACTACGAACAAAGCTAGTGGAGGTGACGGCATTGCAGTTGAGCTATTTCAAATCCTGGAAGACGATGCTGTGAAAGTGCTGCACTCAATATGCCAGCAAATTTGGAAAACTCAGCAGTGGCCACAGGACTGGAAAAGGTCAGTTTTCATTCCAATCCTAAAGAAAGGCAATGCTAAAGAATACTCAAACTGCCACACAGTTGCACTCATCTCACACGCTAGTAAAGTAATGCTCAAAATTCTCCAAGCCAGGAGAGTTCTTCAGCAATATGTGAACCATGAACTTTCAGATGTTCAAGCTGGTTTTCGAAAAGGCAGAGGAACCAGAGATCAAATTGCCAACATCCGCTGGATCATGGAAAAAGCAAGAGAATTCCAGAAAAACATCTATTTCTGCTTTATTGAATATGCCAAAGGCTTTGACTTTGTGGATCACAATACACTGTGGAAAATTCTGAAAGAGATGGGAATACCAGACCACCTGCCTCTTGAGAAACCTATATGTAGGTCAGGAAACAAGTTAGAACTGGACATGGAACAAAAGACTGGTTCCAAATAGAAAAAGAAGTATGTCAAGGCTGCATATTGTCACCCTGCTTATTTAACTTATATGCAGAGTACATCATGAGAAACTCTGGGCTGGAAGCAGCACAAGCTGGAATCAAGACTGCTGGGAGAAATATCAATAACCTCAGATATGCAGATGACACCACCCTTATGGCAGAAAGTGAAAAGGAACTCAAAAGCCTCTTGATGAGAGTGAAAGAGGAGAGTGAAAAGTTGGCTTAAAGCTCAACATTCAGAAAATGAAGATCATGGCATCTGGTCCCATCACTTCATGGGAAATAGATGGGGAAACAGTGGAAACAGTGTAAGACTTTATGTTTTTGGGCTCCAAAATCACTCTGGATGGTGATTGCAGCCATGAAATTAAAAGACACTTACTCCTTGGAAGGAAAGTTATGAACAACCTAGACAGTATATTTAAAAGCAGAGACATTACTTTGCCAACAAAGGCCCGTTTAGTCAAGGTTATAGTTTTTCCAGTTGTCATATATGGATGTGAGAGTTGGACTGTGAAGAAAGCTGAGCGCCAAAGAATTGATGCTTTTGAACTGTGGTGTTGGAGAAGACTCTTGAGAGTCCCTTGGGGTGTTGGAGAAGACTCTTGAGAGTCCCTTGGACTGCAAGGAGATCCAACCAGTCCATTCTAAAGGAGATCAGTCCTGGGTGTTCTTTGGAAGGAATGATGCTGAAGCTGAAACTCCAGTACTTTGGCCACCTCATGCGAAGCGTTGACTCATTGGAAAAAGACTCTGATGCTGGGAGGGATTGGGGGCAGGAAGAGAATGGGACGACAGAGGATGAGATGGCTGGATGGCATCACTGACTCGATGGACGTGAGTTTGAGTGAACTCCAGGAGTTGGTGATGGACAGGGAGGCCTGGCGTGCTGCAATTCATGGGGTTGCAAAGAGTTGGACACGACTGAGGGACTGAACTGAGGTGAACTGATACAGCACAGGGAACTCTACTCAATGCTCTGTAATGACCTATATGGGAAGAGGATTCAAAAAAGAGTGGATATACGCATATGTATAACTAAATCACTTTGCTGTACACCTGAAACTAATACAACGTTACAACATTATAAATCGACTGTATTTCAATAAAAAATTTTTAAACAGTGTTAACTGATGATATGGCAGTTTGGCTGAAAGTATGAATTCAATTCTATTATGTGTTGGATCTCTGTTGCATATTTTTCAATTTGAGGAGTGTTTTATGCCAACACAAGATGCCATAGCAAAGTACCATAGACTGCGTGACTTAACAAAAATTTATTTCCTCACAGTTCTAGAGGCTAGAAGTCCAAGATCAGCATATCAGCATGGTTGGGTTTGGGCGAGGGCTCTCTTCTGGTTTTCAGGTGGCTGCCTTATCAGTGTGTGCTCACATGGTGGAGAGAGACCAAGTTCTCTGATGTTTCTTATTAGGGCACTAACCCAATCAAGTGAACCCCATCCTCATGACCTCATCTAAATCTAATTACCTCCTAAAGGCCCCACCTTCAAATGTCATCACATTAGGGGTTAGGGTTTCAATATATAAATTTTGAGGGGACACAATTCAGTCCATGGAGTTTCCCTGGTGGCTCATATGGTAAAAAATCCACCTGCAACGCAGCAGACAGGGGTTTGTCCCCCGGGTTGGGAAGGTCCCCTGGCAAGGGAATGGTAATCCACTCCACTATTCTTGCCTGGGAAATCCCATGGACAGAGGAGCCTGGTACGCTACAAAAAGTCAAACACAACTGAGCAACTGAGGACACATGCATTAATTCATTCCATCAAAAGTGGAATCGAAGTGAAATCACTCAGTCATGTCCGACTCTTTGCGACCTCATGGACTGTAACCTACCAGGCTCCTCTGTCCATGGGATTTTCCAGGCAATAGTACTGGAGTGGATTGCCATTTCCTTCTCCAGGGGATCTTCCCAATCCAGGGATCGAACCCAGGTCTCCCACATTGGAGACAGACACTTTACTGTCTGAGCCACCAGGGAAGTCCAATTAATTCCATAGCATGGAGTAATTAAGTCTTGATGTAATTTTTAATTTTCTAACCAGCATTTGGTTACATTTCTAAAATTCTATCATACTGACCTCCTGTCACATGCCTCTCACAATCATGGTTGTATAATGAGGTTTTCAACTTCACCACTAGTAACTTTTGGGGCTGGACTGTTTATGGGTAGAGGGGAGGCTGTCCCAGGCCTTGGAGGATATTTGATAACATGGCTGGTCTCTACCCACTGGATGCCAGTAGCCTTTCCTCTAGTAGTGAGAACCAAGATTGTCTCCATTCGTTATCACATGTCACCTGGGGGGACTCAAATATTCTTTCTTTGTCTGGCTTATGCCACGAAGCATAATGCTTTCAAAGTCCATCTATTTTGCTGAAATTGCCATAATTTCCTTCTTTCTCATGGCTGAGTAGTATTCCATTGTGTGTGTGTGTGTGTGTGTGTGTGTATTACAAACACCTTCTTTATCCATTTATCTGTTGTCAAACACTTGGGTTATTTTTGTATCTTGGTTATTGTGAATAAATTGCAATAAACATGGGAGTAGAGATATCTTTCCAATAACCTGTTTTCATTTCCTTTAGATATATAGCCAGAAGTGCGGTTGCTGGATCATATGGTAGTTCTATTTTTAATTTTTTGAGGAATCTCCTTATTGTTTTCCATAGTGACTGTACCAATTTACATTCCAATCCATCCAGTTTAAATTCTGGCCATATGGATGTAACTTTCTTTTTCCTCATCAGGATACGTAAAGTTTAAACTTTAATTCTCACCTAACTCTCCTGCGACCTTGTAGAGTTACTTTAAAAAAAAATGTACTATTATACCGGCTACTTTTTAAATTACTTAGAACAGGTATGAAACATGATGATACATTTCACTGTCTTGACACTGA
The DNA here is from genome assembly GCA_006408585.1 of Antidorcas marsupialis. Taxonomy (NCBI): domain Eukaryota; kingdom Metazoa; phylum Chordata; class Mammalia; order Artiodactyla; family Bovidae; genus Antidorcas; species Antidorcas marsupialis. The sequence goes on along the minus strand of SJYB01005548.1, from coordinate 23,470 downwards.
CAGCTATTAAGAAAATGTGATGAGCATAAGTGTTTACATGTATTTTCTTTTTAAAACAGAATCTCCAAAGCAAATAATCTCCTTTGCTGACACTTAGATGAGATTTTACTAATGTTTCATTAAGATCGCCATCAGACTTGTAGCAACATTTATATTTTAGTTTCAGTGTTAGAGGAATGAACTGTTTTTCCTCAGGGGAACTAGGGCTTCCAAAAATACCTCATTGTTTAAGGGAAACAGATACAAATGCTAACATTTCCTATTTCAGACCAGAGATAAACTGAAGAACCTCTCTCATCCAAAGAAGCAAATGGAGTTAACTCCTAAATTTGCTACCAAAAATATATTTTCAAGGACGTTCCCTGTGAGCTAAGTCAATCTCAAGTTTTCCAAAACAAAAGCATTATGAAGTAAGTGGGCAGGTGTAGTTTAAACAAAGAAATATAAACTATTATGCCTTTATATTAAAAGTTCTCCACATCACTCTAAACTGTTTCTTCTCTGTGACTTGAATTTCTTTCAAGTTTTTGTGTTCAGATTTGCCCGTGCTATTGTTGACAAGAGTCCTCTCAAAACCAGAATATAGCATTCTATGCTTATTCTCTCTTGGTGATTCTCTGATAAATTTATTTAGAACAAAGGCATGTTATTCCACCTTGAAAGGTCCTCAACATAGCAAGACAAATCTAGCTTTTCTTCCATCTGCCCCTTCAATCTTTTCTCTTAATAACAGTCCAGTAATCGAATTTGAGCTTTTGCATTTTACTAGGGACTGCATTGGGCAGCAGAGAATTCAGTTTGCTCTGTAGCTTCCCAAGAACCCAGGCTGAAAGAAGTCTTGTTATTCTCAAAGCAAACAACATAACTGGAAGACTTATCAGGCATTGAAAGGATAAGAAAGAAAACAAGGCCCTAGTTCTTCAATATGTGATCTCTCAGTTTTTATTATTCAGAGGGAAGCAGGACTTGACTTTGTTTTCAATACAAAGGAGACCTTAAAAAGAAAAACTTTTGTAAATAAGGGATTTTCTTGGTTGCCCCATGGATGATTCTCAAGAGTACAGGAAGAGCATGTGTTAATACCAAGAGGATATATTACTGATCAATAGTTGATGCAAAGGCTTCTTTCTCATCACCCCAACTTGCCCATGTTAAGCCTCACAACTAAGACTACATGAATATGCCAGGATATATTTATCTCCCTCTGTGCATAATTCTTGAGGCTTCCCAGGTGGCTCAGTGGTAAAGAATCTGCCTGCCAATGCAGGGGACCCGGGTCCTGGGTTGAGAAGATCCCCTGGAGAGGGGAATGGTTACTCACTTCAGTATTCTTGCCTGGGAAATCCCATGGACAGAAGGGCCTGGCAGGCTACAGTCCATGGAATCTCAAAAAAATCAGATACAACTGAGCATGCAGACATGCACACACAGTTCTTAGCTTATATTGTTGGTTCAGATAATCTCCCTCAAGATATTTTAAACAGAAGAAATATTTTGCTTTAAATCAAGAGTCCCAGGCCTCGGCTTAAAATCAGTGCTGCTCCAAGAGCATTCTGCGGGGTAGGACTTGGCTACATTTGCCAACCAGCTGCCAGAAATGTACATACATTGAGCAAATTTTCTCTCAGAGATTCAGGTAATTTCGATCTCTTGGAAGAGAAACGGCAACACAGAGAAAAGTTGCCAAAACAGAACAGCAAATTCCTCTTCTTACCCTATCGAGACATCCCTCACCCCCATCCTAAGTTCGTAAAAGTCATCCTACAATTCAGAACTTGAAGCTCAGACTTCTCATGTTCTTGTCGTGGCTTCTGACCTTTCAGCTGACCCACTGATAACCCAGCATAAGAGAGATTAACTAACCATATGCTGAAAGGTTCGACCATCCCTCAGGGAGTATCGAACTACATGGAGAACTCTATGTCCTGGCAGGGGAAACACAGTCTAACCCAATTTTTTTTTCCACTACTACATGCATTTCAAGGGCCTGGGAAAAATGGATCTTCTTGTTTAACCAAACTCCATCAAAACAAGACTAGGTGTCGCCCAAACAACTAATCAGAGCCTGGATTTTATTGTGGCTCGAGGAGAAAGCAGAAGGATCACTGACATTTTCTTGGCTCTTGAGCTACAGGAGGGGACTTCACAACCCCAAAAGTCCTCAAGGGATACCAAATGTCACTATAATTGATGTGGAAAGGGGTATTACCTCAAGACCCCAGATATCCTCCTCTTTGTTTTGGCAAGTTGATTGACATAGATGAGGGCAGTCATCTAAAAAGAGCTTTTGGTACACTTGTTCTCAGTGCCTCCTTAGAGTTCAGTCCAAAATATGGAGCTCATTCTTAACGCCTCACCTCTGATGTCAGAAAACTTGCAAGAAATCTATGCATTATTATCAGCAGGGAGCTACTGCTCAATCTAAAGGTGAGGCCTGCTAGGTAATTTTCCTTCCAAAGCTGAAGATCACTCTCTTCCAATAGAGTTAACAGCCAACACCAGGAAGGCAAAGAACCATAGTTCCTTTTTGAAAACCTCTAGGTCAAGGTGCCAAATTTGCCAGTCATCTCTCCCAATCACAAATGGCTATTCCCAGTCGCAATCACTTGTCTACTTTTTATCCCCACTACTCTTACTTCAGTTCAAGCCATCCTGTCTTCCTTGCATAATCACACCAGCCTGTTTTGGTTTGGTTTTTGTAAACGTTACTGAAGTAGAATTTCCATATTATAAACTCACTCCCATTCTGGTGTACATTTCAGTGACTTTTAGTAAGTTCACCAAGTGGTACAACTATCCCTGCCATCCAGTTTTAGAACGTTTCCATCACCCCAAAGAGATCCCTCTTTACTACTGACTGTTAATTTCTGTTCCCACTCAGAGAATCCTTGGAAGGATTAAGTATATTACAATGTGTGAAGCCCTTAGGACAGTCCTCATTGAAAGTTAGTGATGACCAATGAATTCTTCATGTTTTGGCTTAGATTTGGCTTCCTTTTAGAAGCTGTCTCTGATCCCATATGTACAAACTTATTCCTTTAAATAAATGTGTCCATAATAATCTGTTTCTGTTGTATCATGTTATCATTGCCATCATATTGCCATTTACTGGCTTGTCCCCTGGCACTCTTCTGAGTTTTTAAGGCAAATTAAATTACTTTGATCACTTCTACCACATGTATCTCCCAGAGAAGAACTCACAGTAAGTGCTCATTAAAATGTTTGCTGAATTGAAAAACTGTGCTAGACATTCTCTCGCCTCCATTCCATTCTCACACCTTTCTTTGTCCAGTTCTCTCTGCCAGAGAGAGCTCCATGGACTGCAGCATCTGGACTGCTAACCAGCTGCAGTTTGCTTGACTTTGGCCAAAAGGAGGCTTTGGCAAGATTGAGTGTGTCATATGAATCCTATTGGGACCATAACTGGTACAATGATGGAGCACAGCCATTACTGTCCAATTCACATTCCTGCTGGGGGTTCGGGTGGCAGAGGGGTCGGCAGGGGGGTCTCTTGGCTGTATTTTGTGGGAGAAGTGATGGTGGGGTAGAATATGATTTCATTATTAAAATAGCCTGCACTGTTTATAGTTTTTATTTTTATATGTATACATGTCATTTGCCATATGCCAGCATGTGTTATTGCCAATGGTTTCCATATGGAATGTTCTTAAAGCATTTGACCTGTGGATCTTGCTGTAGTGCACTTTCCTCGTGAAGACTGGGTAGTAGCACTTGACTTGCTTAATGGAAAATCATAGTCCATCCCGAGTGCTAAAACTCTTCAAGCATCAGGATTTTTTTTTCAGTTCCAGCTAATGGTACATTCCCCAGGCAGTTATTTGTAGTTCCACTTGAAAAACAAAGCTGATATGTGATAACATAAGTTCCATTATAAGAATAGGCTCTAGACAGACATGTATCAGACTGAAACCAGGGAAGGTCTGTAGGTCCAAAGACCATTCCCAGACACCTGTGTGTCTTGTTGATCTGTTAGTGTCTGTTGAGCACACACTCCTTACAGAGCACAGCCTTACTTGCTCAGTTCCATAGAAATAGGAGGCTTGGACTGAATATTCAAAGAGTTTATGATATAACCATTGCTTTGTGTCAAGTCAGTGTCTTTTTGCATATGAACTTTGAGTTATAAATAATCACCCACAAGGACTTGGCATTATTACCTCATTTTCACCATTTACAGTGTTTCTCTAATATGATCAAAGCTCAGATTTCAAAAGCTCTAACTGAACTATTTTGTTGAAGCCATCAAAATGTGTCACGTACTAAATGTGAGAGGCTACATGAGGAATTGGTGAATTTATAAAATCATGTCTTCTAAAAACATCACTGTGCTACTTTTCCTATGGCTGCTGTAACAAATTTTCACAAATTTAAGTGACCTAAAACAAAGCCAACTTATTGTTTTACAGTTCTGGATGTCAGAAGTCCAAAATGGGTCTCACTAGATGAAATTCAAGGTGTCAGTGGGGCTGTGTTCTTTCTGCAGGCTCTGGGGGGAATCCATTTCCTGGTCTCTTCCAGCTTTGAGAGGCTGCCTGCATTCCTTGGCTCATGGCCCCCTTTTCCATCTTCAAAGCCAGCAATGGCTGGCCAAACCTTTCTCATATTATATCACTGTGATACTGCCTCGTTTTCACATCTTCTTCTCTGCCTCTCCTGTCTCCCTCTTTCACTTATAGGATCCTTCTAATTACACTGAACTCATCTGGATAATCCAAGATAAGCTCCCCATCTCAAGATTTTTATAACTAAATGACATCTGGTAAATCCCTTTTGTCACATAAGGTAACATTTCTATAGGCTCCAGAAGTTAGGATGGGGACATCCTTGGGGGCCTTTATTCTGTCTACTACAGCTCCTATTAAATAATTATTTAAAAATTTTGAAATCTTTCCTTTTGCAGTTATAAATAATGAAAAGTAGTGGAAATGAAAGGTATTTTATGAGTGTTTTTAGTTTTTCTCTATAGCCACAAAAATTCCCTAGACACATTCTGTTGCCTGATGTCTTTACATCTTAAAAGAGTATAAAAATAACCACTTCAAAGGGTTTTAATTTGAAATTAATAATGTAGGTAAAATTACTGTTATAGAGAAAGTGGTTGAAATCGTTCCCTAGTCATCACAAACCATTTTCCCTGAGTTAGGAAACAAAGATTTCAGTAGTGATAATGATAACTGTTTAGGTTTCAGATGTTATTTTGTGATTTGGAAAGCTCCATGAAACAATTTCATACTTGGTATCCTCTCATCTTCAAAATTAATACAGGAGAAACACAATTTTTGAGTCTACATATAATTTTTACTTATATGTAGTTTGGGGTTTGGCTTTCTACAAGATAGGAACTAGAAACATTTTTAGGTTTCTGTGGCAGCAGCTTGGAATTCTTCCCCCAAAGAAGAAGCCAACCATCATACGTGATTATCCATTTGAGCAACTGAGAAGGTGATTGCCAGATGTGAAGAAGGCCAGGTTGTACTTAGCACTGAGGAGGTATCATAGCAGCATGCTGTAGGGAAAATGGTGCAGTAAGCGGCTACCTGACAACATTTGTATTGATCCAAAGGTTAACTGATTGCCAGGTTAAGGGACAAGGGTGGTGTAAGCAGAAAGGGCACCTTCTTTTGTGGTGCCTACATTTGAGTGGAAGATGACAGGGAAGTAATAAACAGATAAGTGAGCCAATACAGGAACGATGTAATTCTAAGAAGGGTAAATGCTATGGTGACAGTGATGGGCTGGGCTGTGATTGTGGCAGAGGGAAGGGAATTTTAAGGGAAGATATCTCTGGAGAGGGGACATTTGAGCTGTCATTTGATGAGAAGCATTTCACACTGTAGGTTCTCAAGAGTCCAGATCTCTAGGACCCCTCTCTTCATCTCCAAAGTGAGGTATATATACTACTGAGAGTGAGCAAGTTAACCAACTGGAGAACAGGGTGGAAAGATTAAAACATTTACTCATATTTATTTTAAACCAGAAAATAAAGAAATTAAAATTTGAAAATATTTAAATTTTTACTATGGCACACCACACTTGGTCCCTAAGATATATAGTCACTCTCACTCTGGAGTAGTTCAAAGTATTGCATTTTGGAAGAACCAGTTAAGTGAATTTGGAAATGCTATTGTCTAATTTTAACTAGAATAAATAATTTCCAGTAGCCAATACAGATGTGAGAGTTGGACCATAAAGGTCAAGCACTGAAGAACTGATGCTTTTGAGCTGTGGGGTTGGAGAAGATCTTGAGAGTCCCTTGGACTGCAAGGAGATCCAACCAGTCCATCCTAAAGGAAATCAACTCTGAATATTCACTGGAAGGACTGATGCTGAAGCTGAAGCTCCAAAACTCCGACCACCTGATGCAAAGAGCCAACTCATTGGAAAAGACTCTGATGCTGGGAAAGATTGAGGGGAGGAGGAGAAGAGGGTGACAGAGGATAAGATAATTGGATGACATCACTATCTCAATGGACACGAGTTTGAACAAACTCTGGGAGATAGTGACGGACAGGGAAGCTTGGCGTGCTGTAGTTCACAGGGTCGCAGAGTTGGACACGACTGAGCGACTGAACAACAACACCTAAAATAAACCTCACATGATGGATCAATGGTTTTCAAAGTTTTCTCTAAGGAAACCGTGGAGAGAAGTGAAACTATGAGTGCAATTTCAAGTTAATAATAAGAAAATGTCGAAACAACTCTTTTTCTCCTCCAAGTAGGCCGTCACCAGCCATATTATGACTCTTTATTCAGAGCCAAAGAGAACTCAGCCAAAAATACTTTACATTGTCAAGAAATTAACATAAAACATATATTGACAACCACTCCCATTGTAGACAACTCTTACCCAGACTCTTCATAGGATGGAACCATCACAGTGGTTCCTCAAAATATTCCTAATTCACGTATACAACATGAATTAATATACATATATTTCGGTTTTGTGTGCATTTCTTTTTACTTCTAGACTTGCATAGTCAAATGTGCTTTCTGATCATTGTTCTAAACTATTTGATAGTTTACGGCCCTTGTCAGCAACTGTCAGCAACCATATATGGGACAACCCAGCTCTGAACTCTGAACGAATTTTCAAGATGGTGTGAAGTTTTCAGTGTAATCAAAGTGCCAAGAATCACATAATCCAGCAGAATCAGGGTGGAGCAGCAATTCCCGAGTGCTTTGGAAGGAACATTCCAGTTCCAGCTAGAAGCTGCAGGGAATCTGAGCTGATCCCCGAGGCCCTGCTCTAATTCCTGTGCCTTTGGTTCATAAAGGAAATTGGCCAAGATTCGTCTGCAATTCTCTTCCTCGAAAATAGAGTTTCATGAGTCTATACAGGGTCTGATCAGTGACAAGATTTATGTGAGTGTGTGCCTTCACACACACATGTACCAAAGTGACACCAACCAGGGTTTCTTTCTACTCTCTGTGATTTTGTTAAACACCTTTGACCCATTTTGATGCTTGTGTTATTTTAACGTTGGATAAAGTACTTCATAAAAGAGGTTGTTACTTTGTTTGGTCAGAAGCCAATAAAATCCAAACAGCTAAAGGCATGGTGACCTAAAACAAATAGAGTGCCAGATACTTCTCTAGCAAAGATGGGTTTATTTGGAATCAGCAGAGAATTGCAATTCTGGGACTGCAACCATGGTGAGCCACCTGCACGTTCCCACGTGGCAAAGGAAGGAAAATGCTTCTATAGAGCCGAAAAGGAAGTTGGGAGGGACAGAGTAAACAAAGAGTCCATGGCTTCTCTTTGGCTCGTCCCTTGCCAGGAAAGGAGAGGAGTCTTTCTTCTTGTTGTTGGGCTCTGCTATAGTGACAGGGCATGAGAGCGCCCCCTTCTGGCCTTCCAGTTCTATTTAACTGATATTTCTGTTCATTATTTTTGCAGACATCAGAGAAACCCATATTTTGAAAAGGTACATGCACCCCCAACATTAATTGCAGCACTATTTACAATAGCCAAGACATGGTTGCAACCTAAATGTCCATCAAAAAAGTAAGGGATAGAGAAGATGTGGTACATATATACAATGGAATATTACTGAGCCATAAGAAGAATGAAATAATGCCATTGGCTTATCATACTAAGTGAAATAAGTCAGACAGAGAAAGATAAACATCACATTATACTTCTTATATGTGGAATCTGCAAACAACTGATACAATTGAACTTATTTACAATGCATAAGTAGACACATAGGCTTAACAAATAAACTTTTGGTTACCAAAGGGGAAAGATGGAGGAGGGATAAAATAGGAGCTTGGAATTAACATATACACACTACTATATAAAAAATAGATAATCAGCAAGGACCTAGCACAGGGAATTCTACTCAATACTCTAATAACCTACATGGGAAAAGAATCTGAAGAAGAATACATATATGTATACATGAATCACTTTGCTGTACACCTGAAACTAATGCAACATTATAAATCACCTGTATTCTAATATGAAAATAAAAACTGCAATTAAGGATGTATGAACAATGAATAAAAGAATTAAATGTATTTTTAAGTTATGTGTGCATTTTTCTCTAATGACATTGGTGAAATAATCTGAAGTTTTGTTTTTCCTTAAGTATAGGCACTAAATACCTCATGTAACTGAGCCCTCTTTGGCCATGAATAAAAATCATAATGTGCTAATGGTGGCCTGTGATGAAAAGCGAGTGTTAATCTTTAAGGATTTCTTCATGGTTAGAATACAGGGTCTTCAACATGTACAACAGAATGCATTCCCAGGAGAAAAAGGACGGCAGAAATTCAAAGGTCTGCCAGGCTTACCACATCCTACAGCTCACATGTATCAAACTACTAAGTGTCTTACCGGAGGAATTTTCTCTCTTTCCCTTTTCCTACCCCCTTTGTCCCTTCTGCAGTAATGCACGTGCACCCACTTCTGGAACATAGACGAACTCCTTCCAGAAATATGAGCAGGGTAGAGTTATGTAAGACTGAGCCAGTGATGGTGTATTTCATTCTTGCTTTTCATCTATTTCTCTACCATCCTATGCTCTGAAGGGTAAGACTACAGAAAGACCATTCATAAAAGCTTCTTGGGCATGTAATGGTGTGTGTGAGTGTTTATGCTCTGGACACAGGGTCCACTGTCTCTGAGGAGATAGATAACTTCATGGAAGGATTCCTAGGAGGTCAATGCTCAAGGCATTTGAGCTTTGATGGTGCTGGTGGTGGTGGGTATGTATGCATGCGCACACACTGGCAGAGGGTGAGGGAACAGACTTGCATAGAAGACCCTCACCCATACTGTGGGAAAGAAGATAGAGCCAAAGCCTCTTGAATTACTAAACAAATACCACTTGAGAGCTCATCCCAGGCACTGGAAACTTATGAAAGTGGCTGGCATGATCCATGAAAACTCTACATTTGGACCTGATTATTTGTTCCTTGGAAAATCTCTTCTATCCCTTTCTTACCACATCTACCCTGAAGGTAGACCCTGTATTTCAGGTTCAGAAAATCTATGAGTTCCAGATTGATTTTAAGAAAACTATTTCTAGTTCTAAGCAATGCAGGGGTCAATGACAAACTAGCCCTTATCTGGGTCAAGTGGCCACTTCAGAGGGAGACCTCCTAGATATGATCAGCTCTGAAAAGGAAAGGAGTGGGCCCAGGACCTCTCAGTCACTTTGACCTTGACTGTCTTCTCCATAGAGACCTACTCAGTCTCTTCCATCTTTGAATACTGAGGTCCTAATGGATTTCTTCTACAGACAACAGCTTCCCAGGGGCTTTCAAAAGCCTGATGTCCTAAGCCAAAAATACAGAAAACCAAACACCCCCCCTCTCTTGTCATCACAATAAACATGTGCAACAATAGGATGGTTTAATTTACTTTCCATGTGGAAGATTTTATTAAGTTTCAAGTAGACTGGGTACGCAGTTCTTTCCTGCGGCTGCAGTTTATGACGAGGGTAACCCAAAACACATGACCACATGATAAAACAATGTAAGGCAGTGCTTCAAGAATTCTAAGTGAACTGAAGGTTGGAACGTGATCCTTTGTATAAATAAGAGCTGGTCTCACATAATGGTAGAAGCTTGTGGCTTTAAAAATCCAAAGAAGCATGCACTTTCCCTATAACCCACTGCCTCTTCTGGCCAGTCCAGATACATGTCTTCAGACCCTCAAGGAGGGACAACTTGAGCATTGCCTCCTGCATTGCCACCAGTAACCTGCTCTGGCACTTGAGCAACTTTTGCAGAATGTTCTTTCTTGCTCACAAGTATGTATGGTTAGTTGCTTCAATCATGTCTAACTCTTTGCAACCCCATGGACTGTAGCCTGTTAGGCTACCCTGTCCATGCAATTTTTTCAGGCAAGAATACTGGAATAGGTTGCCATGCTCTCCTCCAGGGGATCTTCCCAACCCAGGGATCGAGCCTGTGCCATGTACGTCTCCTGTACTGGCAGGCTGGTTCTTTAGCACTAGTGGCACCTGGGAAGCCCCAAGTATAACCCTCTCAAAATACATGAGACATTAAGAGGTAAACATAGCATTTTGGAAGACACTGTGGTTGACATACGCAGGAACTGGACTAAGCATGAAATGGTGTGAATTACCAGAGCGAAGATATACTCTTCAGATAATAGCCTGGATTCACAGTACTCACTCTGCCAGTCACCAGCTGGGGGAATTCGAGCAAGTCACTAGGCCTCTCGAAGCCTCATGATCCTCCTCATCTTAAAAAGAGACCAAGAATATCTCTCTTATCAACTTGTGATGTGTTTCTGTGAATTGTATTATTTGTAAAGCGTCACATGTGGGTTATTTATTGGTGTCCAATGATTGGTTTCTGTGCTAAAGAAAATGAGACCAAAGGGACTTCTTAAGAGATTATTTGGTAAAACCAGTTCACTTTCTAGATAAGTGATCTGAGGCACAGAGAAGAGAAGAAACTCAAAGTTTGTCATGGTTACACAGTGGATGTTTTCAAGATCCAAAAGAATAACACCAACAGTTTACACCACTTGCTGTAAAAATTTCCATGATACCTTCATGGAACCAGTTTAGAGAACATGAGAAGCGTTTCTGTTCCAGCCATTCCTTTCAAACATTCTCTGTTCCAGTTCCCTTTTTCTTCCTCAAAGATATCCCCGGCAGACCCTTCAGTTGCCTGCCCATTCTGATATTTGAAAATGCCCAGGCCAGTCCAGTTTAAACTTCAGTCTCATATTCAATTTATCATGCTGGGGATCCAGAGAAAGGCCTTAGCCTGAAATGTGTTGAGGACAGGAGGGAGCTTTGGTCACTTCTTTCATCCTGTGCTCTTCTGTGTTCTTTATTCCTGTTCTGTCTTGGAGACGAGGGAGAAGGTACAGGGGTGGTGGTACCTGGGGCAGACATCTTTGCCAGAAGAGGTGCCCCTGCAATCTTCTCTGTTGACTCTTCCTGCTTCTTCCCAGAAGCCTCGTGTTTGCATGAAAACAAATGCTCCCTCTGACATGAGGCTCATGGATATATTTTTCCAGAAGCCTCTTGGGATGGATCTTCCCACCACACAGTTCTCATGTAGGAAACATGTACTTCAGTTCGAACTCACTACGAACACTGTTTGGTGGTGTGCCATGCAGTCTCTCGCAGCCAGGGCCCCTGGCCAAATAGGCAGCCATCATGGATGAGATGATGGCTCAAGCCCAAGTACTTCTCTCTGTGTCTGCTGACTCATGGGAAACCCAGATATCTTGGCTTCACCCAGAGCAAGTGTTCCTTGGTCTCTATCATGTTCTCTCCCTCCATTGATTGCTCTGCTCCTAAGTCCCAGAGAAGGAATCAGCAAGTTCGTTACACAGGCAAACAGCCAACTCTGGAATTAAATGACATCCCTTCATCACTAATAATGATTCTTAGAACCTTCTCCATCACCTGATTTAAAACTTAGAGCTGTCTTTTGATAATTCTCCAACGTATTCCCAGCCTTCTACTTAGAAAGCTTGAGGGAAGTGGTGAGGAGACTGCAGTTAATTGGGGCCTCTCAAGTCTCATTAAGTTGCAGGGAATTTGTGAATTGAACATGGGAATATTTGGTGCCTATTATTTTCATCCTACTGTCTTTTATCTGTTCAGATTTGCTGTTAAGCCCCTCTAGTGAATTCTTCATTCAGTTACACTTTTCAAATCTAGATTTTCCATATAGCTCCAAAAAACTAATTTCTACCTCTTTGCTAATATTTTCTGTTTGGTGAGATATTCTCATACTCTTCTTTAGCACTTTAGATATGGTTTCTTTCAGTTCTTTGAGCATATTTAAAATTCCTGATTTAAAATCATCATCTAGTAATGCCAAAATCTGGCTTTCACAGGGACAGCTCCTGTCACCTATATTTCTCCCTAGTGGATGGTCCATATTTTGTTATTTATTTCCATGTCTCATAATTTTTGGTTGAAAATGAGACATTTAAAGTAGTATAAGGTAGCTACCTTGGAAATCAGATTCTCCCCTTTTCCTATGATATGTTGTTACTATATTTGGTTGCTATATTTGGTTTTTGTGCCTTTTTCAAAAGCAACTTTCCTGAACTGACTGTGTTGTCTATATTCTTTGTCATTCATGACCACTAAATTCTCTACTTGATTAGCCAAATAGAGTTCTATTCACTTTTCTCATATTCTGTCAAGCCACAAGAGAAATGAGTCATCCAGGCAAAGACATATTAGTAAGAGAATTACACCCAGTGATATATCTGTGCATGCCTATATATCTATAGCTATAGCCTTTAGGCTGAAAGATGAGGATATTCAAGAAGGAGTGTATGACAACAGTAATTTTAGAAATGCCATACCAGGATCATGATCTCATCAATCATCATTAGAAGCCAGTGACTTCTTTGGGCAGATAGAGAAGAAAATTTTTACAAAGTCTAGACATGTACTGGGAATGTAGGGTGATGCCATTTCCAAGAGTGACAAGTTTAATATAGTGGGGGGGGGAACATTTCAAAACTATTACAGTGGTTGGATGACGCATAAATGCAATACTAATTAACATATTTGCCTACTATGTCAACCTGTGGGTCTGGTATGAATGTTCTAGGAATCTCAAAGTTCACCAATAAGGACTGTTCTGTTCATCAAAAACTTAGTCCAAGACCCACTTTTTTTCTTAAGTTCTGGAGGATGAAGGTGGAGTGATCACAAGGGCTGTCATCTGCCTTTGCTTTCATTCTGGTGGTAGAGATTCCTTCTGTTCACATGTATCTTCACCCCCTCTCCCCTGGAGCTATGTCCAGTTGTTCAAAGTCAAGTGACTAGTAATAACCAATATGCTGTGGGAAGAAGTGACCTGTGTCATTTCCCAGCTGGGGAATTTTATTGCCATTGGGAGACCTTGCAACACGCTCTTCCCAGTGCTGTCATGACTGGTGATGTTCCACATGTTGGTAAGTCTATTAGTCTGGTTTCCAGAGGTCAGATGACATAGAGAAGCACCCTTCAAAGACAGCTTCTATTTATCATATGTGATTAAAAATTAAACCTCAGACCAATCACAAGTACTGAAATTTGAAACTGTGATTAAAAAGTTCCCTACAAACAAAAGTCCAGGGCCAGATGGCTTCACATGTGAATTCTATCAAACATTTAGAGAAGAGTTAATACCTATCCTTCTGAAACTATTCCAAAAAACTGCAGAGGAAAGAACACCCCCAAACTCATTTTATGAGGCTACCATCACCCTGAAGCCAAAACCAGAACAAGATACCACACAAAAAAGAAAAATTACAGTCCATTATCATTGATGAGCATAGATACAAAGATCTTCAACAAAATATTAACAATCTGAATTCAACAATACGTTCAGAGGATCACACACCACCATGGTCATGTGGGATTTATCTCAGGGATGCAAGGATTTTTCAATATCTGAAAGCAGTGTGATACACCACATCAAAAAAAAAAATTCAAAGAATAAAAACCATATGATCATCACAATAGATGCAGAAAAAGCTTTTGACAAAATTCAAAATTCACTCATGATCAAAAAATTTAAAAAAAAACCACACAAAAAACCTCTCCATTACAGTCCTCCACTCTGTGTATACCTATGGATGATTCATGTTGCGGTTTGATAGAAAACAACAAAATTCTGTAAAGCAATTATCCTTCAATTAAAAAATAAATTTAAAAAACTCTCCAGAAAGTGGGCATAGAGAGAAACCTACTTCAGTCTAATAAAGGCCATATATGACAAACCTATAGCTCACATCTAACTCAGTAGTGAAAAGCAGAAAGCATTTCCCCTAAGATCAGGAACAAGATAAGGATATCTACTCTTCCTAGTTTTATTCAACATAGTTTTGGAAGTCCTAGCCATGGCAATCAGAGAAGAAAACAAAAGAAAGGAAATCCAAATTGGAAAATAAGAAGTAAAACTGACATTCAAGATGACATGATACTATACATTGTTGTTGTTTGTTGTTTAGGCACTAAGTCGTGTCAGTGTCTTTGTGATCCCAAGGACTGCAGGATGCCAGGCTTCCCTGGCCTTCACTATCTTCCAGACTTCGCTCAAACTATACTACACATAGATACTATACATAGAAAATCCTAAAGATTTTACTGGAAACTAATAGAGATCAACAAATGAATTTGATAAAGTGGCAGCACACAAAATTAATAGACAAAAATCTGTTGCATTTCTATATACTGACAATGAAAGGCCAGAAAGGGAAGTTAAAGAAACAATTATACTTACCATCACATCAAAAAGACTAAAATACCTAGGAATAAACTCACCTAAGGAGGCAAAAGCCCTGTACTCTGAAAACTACAAGATGCTGATGAAAGAAATCAGGGATGACACAAACAGAAGGAAAGACATACCATGTTCTTGGACTGGAAGAATCAATATTGTCAAAATAACTATACTACCCGAGGCAATCTACAGATTCAATACAATCCCTATCAAGTTACAAATGTCATTGGTTTCACAGAACTAGAACAAAAAAGAATTGTTTTTAATTTGTATAGAGACACAAAAGACCCTGAACAGTCAAAGCAAACTTGAGAAAGAAAAGTGGAGCTGGAGTAATCAGGTTTCTGGACTTCAGACTATACTACGAAGCTACAGTCATCAAATGACTACAGTTTTGGCACAGATCACAGAAACACAGATCAATGGAATAAGATAGAAGGCCCAACAATAAATCCATGCACCTGCGATCATTTAATCTACAACAAAGGGGGCAAGGCTATACAATGGAGAAAAGACAGTCTCTTCAGTACAAGTACAAGGGGCTTGGAAACTGGACATCTACATGTGAAAAAAATGAAATTAGAACATTCTTTAACATTATACACAAAAATGAACTGAAAATGGATTAAAGATATAAATATAAGATTGGATACTATAAAACTCTTAGAGGAAAACCAAGGCAGAACACTCTCTGACATAAATCATAATAATATCCTTTTCAATCCAACTCCTGAAGTAATGGAAATAAAAACAAATATTAAGAAATCAGTTCAGTTCAGTTCATTCTCTCAGTCGTGTCTGACTCTCTGCAACCCCATGGACTGCAGCACGCCAGGCTATCCTGAACGTCACCAACTTCTGGAGCTTGCTCAAACTCATGTCCATCGAGTCGGTGATTCCATCCAACCATCTCATCTTCTGTTGTCCCCTTCTCCTCCTGCCTTCAATCTTTCCCACCATCTGAGTCTTTTCCAAGGAGTCAATTCTTCACATCAAGTGGCAAAAGTATTGGAGTTTCAGCATCAGTCCTTCCAATGAATATTCAGGACACATTTACTTTAGGATTGTCTGGTTGGATCTCCTTGCAGACCAAGGAACTCTCAAGAGTCTTCTCCAACACTACAGTTCAAAAGCATCAAGTCTTCGGTGCTCAGCTTTCTTCACAGTCCAACTCTTACATCCATACATGACTATTGGAAAAACCATAGCTTTGACTGATGGACTTTTGTTGACAAAGTAATGTTTCTGCTTTTTAATATGCTGTCTAGAATGGTCATACCTTTTCTTCCAAGGAGTAGGCATCTTTTAATTTCATGGCTGCAGTCACCATCTGCAGTGATTTTGGAGCCCNCTTTAGGATTGTCTGGTTGGATCTCCTTGCAGACCAAGGAACTCTCAAGAGTCTTCTCCAACACTACAGTTCAAAAGCATCAAGTCTTCGGTGCTCAGCTTTCTTCACAGTCCAACTCTCACATCCATACATGACTATTGGAAAAACCATAGCTTTGACTGATGGACTTTTGTTGACAAAGTAATGTTTCTGCTTTTTAATATGCTGTCTAGAATGGTCATACCTTTTCTTCCAAGGAGTAGGCATCTTTTAATTTCATGGCTGCAGTCACCATCTGCAGTGATTTTGGAGCCCAGAAATAAAGTCTGTCACTGTTTCCACTGTTTTCCCATCTATTTCCCATGAAGTGATGGGACCAGATGCCATGATCTTAGTTTTCTGAATGTTGAGTTTTAAGCCAACTTTTTCACTCTCCTCTTTCACTTCATCAAGAGGCTCTTTAGTTCTTCTTCACTTTCTGCCATAAAGGTGGTTTCATCTGCATATCTGAGGTTATTGATATTTCTCCCAGCAATCTTGATTCCACCTTGTGCTTCATCCAGCCCAGCATTTCTCATGATGTACTCTGCATATAAGTTAAATAAACAGGGTGACAATATACAGCCTTGATGTACTCCTTTCCCGATTTGGAACCAGTCTGTTGTTCCATGTCCAGTTTTAACTGTTGCTTCCTGACATACATACATATTTCTTAGGAGGCAAGTAAGGTGGTCTGGTAGTCCCATCTCTTTCAGAATTTTCCACAGTTTGTTGTGATCCACACAGTCAAAGGCTTTGGCATAGTCAATAAAGCAGAAGTAGATGATTTTTTGGAACTCTCTTGCTTTTTTGATAATCCAACGGATGTTGGCAATTTGATCTCTGGTTCCTCTGCCTTTTCAAAAACCAGCTTGAACATCTGGAAGTTTGCAGTTCACGTACTGTTGACGCCTGGCTTGGAGAATTTTGAGCATTACTTTACTAGCATGTGAGATGAGTGCAATTGTGCAGTAGTTTGAGTATTCTTTGGCATTGCCTTTCTTTGGGATTGGAATGAAAATTGACCTTTCCTAGTCCTGTGGCCACTGCTGAGTTTTCCACATTTGCTGGCATACTGAGTGCAGCACTTTCACAGCATCGTCTTCCAGGATTTGAAATAGCTCAACTGGAATGCCATCACCTCCACTAGCTTTGTTCATAGTGATGCTTCCTAAGGCCCACTTGACTTCACATTCCAGGATGTCTGGCTCTAGGTGAGTGATCACACCATCCTGATTATCTGTGTAGTGAAGATCTTTTTTATATAGTTCGTCTGTGTATTCTCGCCACATTTTCTTTTTCTTTTTTTCTTCAATTTCATGTTTATTGCAGCATTATTCATTATAACCAAAAGATGGAAACACTGTAAATATTCACTGACAGACCAACAAAGAAAGAAAATGTGATATATACCTACAAAGGAATATTATTTGACCATAAAAACAGAAATCTTGTCATATGCTCTAATATGGATGAACCCTGAAAACATTATGCTAGGTGAAATAAGCCACTCATAAAAGGACAAATATTATGTGATTCCACGTATTTCAAGTATCTAAAGTAACTCACAGAAATAGAAAGTAGAATGGTGGTTACCCAGGCCAGAGATGGGGAGGAAACAGGGTTACTGTTCAACAGATAGTTTCAGTCATGCTGTACAACACTGTGCTCATAGTTAACAACTTTGCACATTTTAAAAACTCATTTATAAGAGTAGATCCCATGTGTTTTTTACTGGGAGTAAAAACAAACAAAAAACTCTCAGCAGGATATATCACATTCAAACAGCTGAAAACCAAAGTTAAGAGAAAATATTTATAGAAAACGATAAATCTATGCAAACATTAACCACAAGAAGGCTGTAGTGGCATAGCAAGCATCAGAACAAAGAGCAAGACCAGAATGATATCACACAAGTGATGCAAGGGTGATTTCACCAAGGAGATTCAACAATCCTATAAATGTACACCTCTAACAAAGGAGCTTCAAAAGACATGAAAAAAACCAACCAGAACTGAAAAGAGAAATAGGCAAATTCACAATTACAGGTGGAGATTTCACACCCCTCCTTCAGTATCTGTGAGAAGATGTAGGCAAAGTGACAAACCATACAAAAAATACCTTGAAGGAATAGGGTCAGTTCTTTTCTCAGCGTCTTCACTAGAGGATAAACCCACAAGGTCATCTGTGTCCTGTACACAGGGAAGCTCTTGTTCCTTACTGGATTCATCTTCATTAATCTCAGGACTTAAAGACAGGCCTTTATTTTTGTGTTTTTCTCCTTTAGAAGAGCCTGGCTGAACAGTGGCACTTCCTGAAAGATGCACTTCTTGTTCACAAGCTTCACCCTAATTCTTTCTTCTTCTTTTCTTTTGATTTACGTCTAGTTCTAATGTATTCTGTTTTGAATCCTGTTCAGATAAAGTCAGAGACTGCAGTTCTTCTTCAACTGTCTGAGCATCCTTTTGAGACCTTCCTGGGTTTGAAATTTTAGTGCTCACAGACTCATCTCGATCATCATTAGCAACTTTTTTCACTTTTACATTTTTCCGTGATTTGGAGGACTTCTTCTCCTTTGAACTCTGATTTTTAACAGATTTTTGTTTTCTTTTCTCTTCTTTGGCAAGAACTTTTTGAAACAAATGAGCAAAAAAAGCGAAGTCATAAGGGCTCTTTTCCTGGAATGCTTTGTCTATTCTCCATCCATTTGTTTTCTCTTCACGTTTAAATTTATTCTTAATTTCTATTCTTGCTCTGTGAGGAAAAAGCTGTCCAATCATAGAAAAGTCAGTTCCTACCATGCTGATGGCTAAAAAACACATATCTGTCTCTTTATTTGACCATGGTTTAGAGTAGTAGCTTTTCCTAAAGCTGGAATATGTAGTTGTAGAACTACGTTCAAATATGGGATCATTTTCCTCAACAACACAGGGACCTTTTGTCCTTAAAACTTCTACAGTTAAACTTTCTTCATCCAAAATAATAGAACCATCTTCTGCCATTTTTACTCGAGGAACCAGCAAGGGCCCATCATCCAACTCTTCTTCTATTTCTTCGTTATCTTCACCATCATGAGTAGTCTTGCTTTCTTGCTCTCGTGGTTGGACTGGTGTCGATGATTTTTCAGTTTTCTTCTCCTGCTCCAGTGAAGAAGTCATTGGATTGCTCTCTGGTAGATAATATATGAAGTCTCTCATAGTCATTCTGGAACGATCCGGTGGCCTCTGAGTTTCATTTATGGCATAGTTGTTTTTCCATTGCTTCTTCTCTTTCCTCAATTCTTCTTTTAACATTTCCCTCAGTTTCTGGGCTTTGTATATTCAGTATCTGTCTGCACATGGCTGTTTCTCTTTTGTTGGAACAGGGTTTGGCTATGGAGCTTCTTGATTAACTGCAGATAAAGGATGAGGTTCTGAAGGAACACTGATACTAGGTTTGACCAAACTAGAAGTACTTGGTATTCGCTTTCTTTTCTGTGAAACAGTCAAGGAAGGCTTACTGGATTCTTCAACGTCCTTCCCATCATCAGTCTTTTCAACACTGCTCTTGGGAGTCTTGTCTTTGGGCTCCGCTTCCCCGAAATCACCCGGGGGCACACCTGTGGATTGTGCTGGCTTCAGAGCAGAGGCCGCAGCAGGCTCCTGCGGCCTTGGGGCCTCTTGTTCACACTGGGAATTGGGGGCAGTGGAGGCCCTGGTGCCTGCTCTGGGCCTGACATTCGGCTTCACGCTAAGGCGTGCCCTGTGGAACATGGCGGAGCCAGGAGGCCCGGGGAGGTGGCCCCAGGGCTGCTCGCAGCCCCGAGCCCTGGCCGCTGCCCGGAGAGGGCTTTAGGAACTATGCCCTTCTCACAAAGCCACACTGCCAGCCCAGCGGCCAGCTACCGCAATTTCGCGCCCCAGTCACCGCCCGGGATCTCCCACCACTGCCTCTTCTTCATGACCCTCCACATTTTCTTAATATCTTCTGCTTCTGTTAGGTCCACACCATTTCCGTCCTTTATTGCACCCATCTTTGCATTAAATGTTCCCTTGATATCTCTAATTTTCTTGACGAGATCTCTAGTCTTTCCCATTCTGTTGTTTTCCTCTATTTCTTTGTATTGATCACTGAGGAAGGCTTTCTTATCCCTCCTTGCTATTCTTTGGAACTCTGCATTCAGATGGGTACATCTTTCCTTTTCTCCTTGCCTTTTTTTCCTCTTCTTTTCTCAGCTATTTGTAAGGCATCCTCAGACAACTATTTTCCTTTTTCATGGGGACAGTCTTGATCATTGCCTCCTGTACAATGTTACGAACCTCTGTCCATAGTTCTTCAGGCACTCTGTCTATCAGATCTAATCCCTTGACTCTACTTGTCACTTCTACTGTATAATCACAAGGGATTTGATTTAGGTCATATCTTCATGGTCTAGTGGTTTTCCCTACTTTCTTCAATTTAAGTCTGAATTTTGAAGTAAGGAGTTCATGATCTGAGCCACAGTAAGCTCTCAGTCTTGTTTTTGCTGACTGTATAGAGCTTCTCCAACTTTGGCTACAAAGAATATAATCAATCTGATTCAGTATTGACCATCTGGTCATGTCCATGTGTAGAGTCTTGTCTTGTGTTGTTGGAAGAGGGTGTTTGCTCTGACAAATGCACTATTTTGGCAAAACTCTGTTAGCCTTTGCCCTGCTTTATTTTATACTCTAAGGCTAAATTTGCCTGTTATTCCAGGTATCTCTTGACTTCCTACTTTTGCATTCCAGTCCCCTATAAAGAAAAGGACATCTTCTTGGTTTGTTAGTTCTAGAAGGTCTTGTATGTCTTTATAGAACCATTCAACTTCAGCTTCTTCAGCATTACTGGTTGTGTCATAGACTTAGATTACTGTGATATTGAACGGTTTGCCTTGGAAACAAACAGATATCATTCTGTTATTTTTTGAGATTGCATCCAAGTACTGTATTTCAGGCTCTTTTGTTGACCATGATGGCTACTCCATTTCTTCTAAGGGATCCCTGCCCACAGTAGTAGATATAATGGTCATCTGAGTTAAATTCACCCATTCCAGTCCATTTTACTTCACTGATTCCTAAAATGTCGATGTTCACTCTTGCCATCTCCTGTTTGACCACTTCCAATTTACCTTGATTCATGGACCTAACATTCCTGGTTCCTATGCAATATTGCTCTTTACAGCATTGGACTTTACTTTCATCACCAGTCACATCCACAGCTGGGTGTTGTTTTTGCTTTGGCTCTCTCTCCTTATTCTTTCTGGAGTTATTTCTCCACTCTTCTCCAGTAATATATTGGGCACCTACTGACCTNGATCCCTGCCCACAGTAGTAGATATAATGGTCATCTGAGTTAAATTCACCCATTCCAGTCCATTTTACTTCACTGATTCCTAAAATGTCGATGTTCACTCTTGCCATCTCCTGTTTGACCACTTCCAATTTACCTTGATTCATGGACCTAACATTCCTGGTTCCTATGCAATATTGCTCTTTACAGCATTGGACTTTACTTTCATCACCAGTCACATCCACAGCTGGGTGTTGTTTTTGCTTTGGCTCTCTCTCCTTATTCTTTCTGGAGTTATTTCTCCACTCTTCTCCAGTAATATATTGGGCACCTACTGACCTGGGGAGTTCATCTTTCAATGTCATATCTTTTTGCCTTTTCATACTGTTCATGGGGTTCTCAAGGCAAGAATACTGAAGTGGTTTGCCATTTCTTTCTCCAGTGGACCATGTCTTGTCAGAACTATCTACCATGACCCACCCATCTTGGGTGGTCCCATATTAAGAAATGGGACCTAATTAAACTCAAAAGCTTTTACACAGCAA
Source organism: Antidorcas marsupialis (assembly GCA_006408585.1). Taxonomy (NCBI): domain Eukaryota; kingdom Metazoa; phylum Chordata; class Mammalia; order Artiodactyla; family Bovidae; genus Antidorcas; species Antidorcas marsupialis. The sequence goes on along the minus strand of SJYB01005548.1, from coordinate 1,519 downwards.
AGGAGACCATAAACAAAATGAACAGACAACACACAGAATGGGAGAAAATATTTGCAAAAGATGTAACTGACAAGGGATTAATCTCCAAAGTTTACAAACAGCTCATGCAGCTCAATACAAAAAAAGCAACCCAAACAAAAGATGGGTAGAAGATCTACACAGACATTTCCCCAAAGAAGACCTACAGATGGCCAAGAGTCACATAAAAAGATGCTCAACATCACAGATCAATGAGAAATGCAGATCAAAACTACAGTGGGATGTCACCTCACACAGTCAGAATGGCCACCATCAAAAAGACTACAAACAGTAAATGCTGGAGAGCGTGTGGAGAAAAGAGAACCCTCTTACACTGGTCGTGGGAATGTAAATTGGTACAGCCACTATGGAGAGCAGTATGGAGCTTCCTTAAGAAATTAAACATAGAACTATACCATAGGATCCAGCAATCCCACTCCTGAGAATATATATGGAGAAAATTGTAATTCAAAAGGGTAAATGCACCCTAAAGTTCATTGCATCACTGTTTACAATAGCCAGGACATGGAAGCAACCTAAATGTCCATCAAGAGAGGAATGAAAAAAGAAGATGTGGTACATATATACAATGGAATATTACTCAGCCACAAGAAAGAAGAAAATAATGCCATTTGCAGCAACAAGGATGGTCTTAGAGATGATCAAACTCAGTGAAGTGAGTCACACAAAGACAAATACTGTGTTATTGCTTATATATAGAATCTAAAAAATAAAACAAATAAAATGAATATAACAAAACATAGACTCATATATACAGAGATCAAACTGGTGTCATCAGTTGGGAGAGGAAAGTGGATGGAGGAATGATAGGGGTAGGGGACTAAGAAGCACAGACTACTATGTATCAAGTAAGTAAGCTACAAAGATATATTGTACAGTACAGGGAAATAAGGTCAATGTTTTAAAATAACTGTAAATGGAATATAACTTATAGAATTTTAAATCAATATGTTATATACCTGAAACTCATATTGTAATGAAAATATAAACATCAATGAAAAAAGATAAATAAGCAGTAGGGATATAATGTGCAACATAATAAATATAATTAACACTGCTATACATTATATATGTATTTATGTTTAGAGAGAGAAGTTATTTAGAGAGAAAATCTGAAGAGTTCTCATAAGAAAAATTTTTTTTCTATTTCTTTAATTTTGTATCCACGTGAGAAGATGGATGTTCATTAAACTTATCATGGTTATCATTTTATCATGTATGCAGGTCAGATCATGAGGCTGTATACCTTAAAACTTATACAGTGCTGTATGGCAATTATATGTTAATAACACTGGGAAGAGTACGTCAAGGCTGTATATTGTCACCCTGCTTATTTAACTTATATGCAGAGTACACCATGAGAAATGCTGGACTGGAAGAAGCACAAAGCTGGAATCAAGATTGCAGGGAGAAATATCAATAACCTCAGATATGCAGATGACACCACCCTTATGGCAGAAAGTGAAGAGGAACTAAAGAG
>SJYB01005547.1:27545-61905 GCA_006408585.1 Antidorcas marsupialis | reverse complement strand
AGACACATATTAATCAAATTAACAAAGATCAAACACAAAGAACAAATATTAAAAGCAGCAAGGGAAAAACAACAAATAACACACAAGGGGATCCCTATAAGGATAACTGCAGATCTTTCAATAGAAACGCTTCAGGCCAGGAGGAAATGGCAAGACATAATTAAAGTGATGAAAGAAAATAACCTACAGCCCAGATTATTGTACCCAGCAAGGATCTCATTCAAATATGAAGGAGAAATCAAAGGCTTTCCAGACAAGCAAAAGCTGAGAGAAATCAGCACCACCAAACCAGCTCTCCAACAAATGCTAAAGGATGTTCTCTAGACAGGAAAAAAGGCATATAAACCCAAACCCAAAACAATAAAGTAAATGGCAATGGGATCATACTTATCAATAATTACCTTAAATGTAAATGGGTTGAATGACCCAACCAAAAGACAAAGACTGGCTGAATGGATACAAAAACAAGACCCCTATATATGCTGCCTACAAGAGACCCACATCAAAACAGCGGACACATACAGACTGAAAGTGAAGGGCTGGAAAAAGATATTCCATGCAAATAGAGACNTAAATCAAAGGCTTTCCAGACAAGCAAAAGCTGAGAGAAATCAGCACCACCAAACCAGCTCTCCAACAAATGCTAAAGGATGTTCTCTAGACAGGAAAAAAGGCATATAAACCCAAACCCAAAACAATAAAGTAAATGGCAATGGGATCATACTTATCAATAATTACCTTAAATGTAAATGGGTTGAATGACCCAACCAAAAGACAAAGACTGGCTGAATGGATACAAAAACAAGACCCCTATATATGCCGCCTACAAGAGACCCACATCAAAACAGCGGACACATACAGACTGAAAGTGAAGGGCTGGAAAAAGATACTCCATGCAAATAGAGACCAAAAGAAAGCAGGAGTAGCAATACTCATATCCGATAAAATAGACTTTAAAACAAAGGCTGTGAAAAGAGACAAAGAAGGCCACTACATAATGATTAAAGAATAAATCCAAGAAGAAGATATAACAATTATAAATATATATGCACTCAACAAAGCAGCACCACAATATGTAAGACAAATGCTAACAAGTATGAAAAGGGAAATTAACAATAACACAATAATAGTGGGAGACATTAATACCCCACTCACACCTATGGACAGATCAACTAAAGAGAAAATTAACAAAGAAAGGCAAACTTTAAATGATACAATAGATCAGTTAGACATAATTGATATCTATAGGACATTTCACCCCCAAACAATGAATTTCACTTTTTTCTCAAGTGCTCACAGAATCTTCTCCAGGATGGATCACATCCTGGGCCATAAATCTAACTCTGAAAAATTAAAAAAATTGAAATCATTCCAAGTATTTTTTCTGACCATAATGCATTAAGATTAGGTCTCAATTATAGGAGAAAAACTATTTTAAATTCCAACATATGGAGGCTGAACAACACACTTCTGAATAACCAACAAATCACAGAAGAAATCANAAAAAAAAAAAATCTTATTCCATACAAGGTCCGGTGGATGAACTTCAATCCAAGGAAATCATCATGAATTCAGCCATTACAGCAGCTTCTGTTCAAAGTCATGGGAATGCTGGCTAAGATTTACATCTCTAAATTTGTAACAATGGCCCTAAAACACATCCCTAGTTTTACGTGGCCTAAGGGGTACATATATGACTAGTATATCATATCAATTGTATGATAAGGTGGGAAAAAAAGAAGTCTTAACTGCTTTTCTTGCTGTCATACGAACTGTCAAAGTCAGCACACCCATGGAGTGGGACACAATAAATCTCAGTGACAATAAAGTAAGGTGGGCTTGTACACATGTGTCTTTTCTCTCTGTCTCACAGATGACAGGATAAAAGAAATTAGAGTGGTTTACGAGTCCGACACCCTCCGGATACTATGTGTTCTATATGTGACTTATGAAGGCAAGGAGATACGAATCACTGTAATACTGGGTATGTAGGATACCTGGACATTTAAAAATAAAAACCTCAGTTTTAGTAGAAATGGTTTCTCTTTAATCGGAGGAAAATTGCAATATTGTTTTTGCCAAATTTTTTTTTTTAAAAAAACAACTCAATTTCAGGCCATGGCTATAAAGAGGCCCCTCTCAAGGTCTTCAGTGGATGTCAGTTTCATAATACACTCTGTGCACTGTGATGGATGAGGCCCCAAATTCATGGAGCTCCTATGAGTCTTTGGGGTCCTGCTATTGATGCTGGGGGTGGAGGTTTAGTTATAGAGTTGGGTGAGGAATAATCCTTAAGACAGACAGCAGACATTTGTGTCATGGGTTATGGTAACTGAAGATTAATTTATAACAAGTGGAGACTTGACTTGGATACTTAACTTGTTCTCCATTCCGAATTTTCCTGGGATCTAAGGGGCAAAATTCTGTTTTCTCTGTGGCGTTTTTTCTGTTACAGTACATATTGATAAGAAAGTCTTGTACACACTCTGGGAGCTGCTGAAGAAGAAAGGAATTGAAGAGAAAAGTATTGAGAAGTTCATTAACAACGGTAATGGCATTACACTTTTCCCTAAAGGTATCATTTATCTGATATGTGAATATATGATCTGGAGTCAAAGAAATTCATTAAAAATGTTCTCTTTTCTATAAGTATAATCTTTTATATAATCCCTTTTTTAAACAAACAAAAAAACAACCTTGCAAATACTAGGGAATGATACTAATTGGTGGATTTTTTTTTTCCTGTTCTTTTGATCTTTCCCCAGATTACTGTCTTCCATGTGGATACAAAGTTCAACTCCTGTGTAAGTGAAAACAGTCTATTACTAATGTTACTCCAGTAAATAAATCAGCAAGGACAGATGGTGATTTCATACCTGTCACATTTTGTAGGTAAAAATTTTTTTGGCCCAATCATTTACATTCTATTAGTTAAGAGTTGCTCCTGTTACATTAGGTAATTTCTCTTCTCTTGAATCATATTAAATTTCAAACTGGCTGGTTGATTATTGCTGAGCGGCTTTGGTGAGAGAGTTTTATCCTGCAGGAATCTTGCAGACCAGAGTCATCAGAGAGAAGCAGGAATGCCCACAAGCTGGTGGAAACTAATTAGCATTCCCGTCAGCACTGACCTCATGCATGACCAGCCACATCCCTCCTCCAGGAGAGCAAGTGTTAAAGAGAGCTCACATTTTCTACACCACCAGTGTTTACTCTCACATGAATCTGACAAAACCCACGAAGGCTTTCTAACCACACTGCCTGAGACATGCAATGAGATCTTTCAACTTTCTAAACTAAATCTCAGAAAGCGAAACTGATTTGGCTTAAGTGCGACTTTTAATTTTCAGTTAAGAAAAAAAAATGAAAGAAAAAAAGCAATGGAAAAGTAGCTTCCAGTTGAATATGGTAAGAAAGATGTAGTTCATAGGTACAATGCAGTACCACCCAGCCATAAAAAAGAATGAAGTCACGACATTTGCAGCTATATGGATGGACCTAGAGATTGTCATACTAAGTAAGTCAAAAGAGAATGAAAATTATCATAAGGTATCATATCTATGTGGAATCTAAAATAACACACAGAGGATCTTACTTAAAAAACAAACAGATGGACAGACGTAAAGAGCAAACATGTGGTTGCCAAGAGGAAGAGACTTGGTGAAGAGAAGGATGGGGAGTTTGGGATTAGCAGATGGAAACTATTGTATAAAGGATGGATAGCCAAAAACATCTAACAGTACAGCAGAGGGAACTATGTAATGCTCTGCAAAATCCTAAACAGGAAGCAAATCTGAACAAGCACAGATATTACTGTACGTATGTAGGAACTACACGTTGTATTAGTATGCACTATTCACTTTTCTGTATATCTGAAACTAATCTAATATTAGGAATCAACTATCCTACAATAAAAAATAAAAATTAAAAAAATTAACTACTGTAGACTCCAACAAAAAGACTTGTGGCATTAGAGGCGTGTGCTTCAATCTCAGAGCCGGAAGATGCATTCTGAAATCATTACTCCTAGAAGCAAGGCACAGTGGGAAATGTCACCCTGTATGTACATCCTGGGGAAAATTGCACAGGCATGCCCACACGTCACAGAGGTGTGGAGTCCTGAGGTCCACCAGGATTCTAACATTGGATCAGCTACCAGCTCCCTGGATCCTGGACAGCCTGAGGCTCACCCCTATCAACCATCACACAGTCGACTCTACTAAACTTTTGCTTCTGTTTCACTCACCTACAGAAACAGTCACGGAGACCACTCTCCATGGAATCAAGATCAACTGTACGAAGACGACTTTCCTGGTCTCTGATGAACGTGACCCTTCTCTCCTCACACTCACACTCCCTCTCCCGTCTCATCTCTCTGGGTCACTAATCGCATCCTACTTGGTGGTGTTTGATTCCTGAGGGCTTAAATAAATTGCTTTAATACACAACTGACTTCTGTGTACCTGTGCACAAAGCCCTCTATTTTAAAAGCCATGAATGTGCACATTGAATTTACCCACCCAGGGACACACACGTTTAAGCAAATAGGTGTTCCATCAGAGACTGTTCTGATGAAGATTAAATAGAGATGTACTAGAGGTCCTGAGGGGAGATGGATTAAAAGGACTAAACCATCCTGGGACAGGGGAAAGGGTTATGGATTCTCTTTTATAGCAGGAGTGGACAGTCTAGTCAAGAAAGAGGTCCCGAGAGAGCATCATATTCATCACAGGGAAAGGAAAGGCACTTGTGTTCCAGTCTCTAAGCTTCAGAGAGAGAAAGGGTAAGATGGCATGGGCCACAGCTGAGAGAAAATGAGTATTCTGACTGCACCAGCACCTCTGAAATTGAGCTGAAGGACTGATATTTCTTACCCATTGGCTCACTAGTAATCAATGTTGGGCAGCACCTGCTTCTTAGCATATAGTATCACGAAGTCGGTGTCGTATTTGCACGGGTCCTCCAGCCTCTTATGTTTCGAAGACCAGGTGATGCCTAGTATTTCGAAGGAACAGACATTTCTGCTCTCACGGGCAGAGCACAGTGATCAGCTCCCCGTGGTGGCTGAGCTGATTACAATCTACAAGGTATAGCAAACACTCAAAATATAGACTTATTCCAAGAGTTGGGCCCAAGTTCAGAGATACGGTCTAAGAGTTGTGCAAATCACGCTAGACCTAAGTGATATGTAACAGAATAAATGTTCTAATTCCTGCAGAGACATGGCTTCCAAATGGGCCACACTGCTGCTGCTGCTGCTGCTGCTGCTGCTAAGTCGCTTCAGTGTTGTCTGACTCTGGTACGACCCCATAGACGGCAGCCCACCAGGCTCCTCCATCCCCGGGATTCTCCAGGCAAGAACACTGGAGTGGGTCGCCATTTCCTTCTCCAGTGCATGAAAGTGAAAAGTGAAAGTGAAGTCGCTCAGTCGTGTCCGCGTCTTCATGACCCCATGGACTGCAGCCCGCCAGGCTCCTCCATCCATGGGATTCTCCAGGCAAGAGTACTGGAGAGTGGGGCGCCATCACCTGCTCCGATGGGCCACACTAGCCATTGTCAAAGGCATCAGTAATGAATGTTTCCACGGCTTCTTTCGTCGCAGTGGAGGTCAAGGGCCCCACATGCGTAGCAGAGTGTATGCAAGTTGAAATTCTGACTCTCGTCTTCACAGTACATCCGGAAATGCTGGATTGGACGAGTGGATAAGCAGCTGAGGTCAGAGCAAGAGGGTAAATCTCTTAAGAAATGTTGAAACACAAGACCTGGCATGAGCAAGTTAAAGATTCTGAAACATCATATACTTTTATATGAATTTATGATGGCTCAGAGGTTAAAGTGTCTGCCTCCAATGCGGGAGACCCGGGTTCGATCCCTGGGTCAGGAAGATCCTCTGGAGAAGGAAACGGCAGCCCACTTCAGTATTCTTGCCTGGAGAATCCCATGGATGGAGGAGCCTGGTAGGCTACAGTCCACGGGGTCGTGAAGAGTTGGACACGACTGAGCGACTTCACTTCACTTCATGTGTCACATGTGTCTTCATGCACACATATATACGCAAAACATATATGCACAACACATATGTGTGTGACTGTGTGTATCCATGATAACTGTGTTCATAAAAAATGGATCATCCACACCAATGCAAAAGATAAAGAGTATGAAGGAGCTATAAACAGGTTTATGTTTCCAGAATTAATACTCGTGATGAAATGCACAGATCGCTTGCATGATGTATTACAAACATTATTATATGATAAATTGAAATTTCCTAATATCCTTTATCTATTAAAGAGATTGAGTAGAATATTCCATAGATTTACAGTTAAAGAAGATTTAATAGAAAATTTTTTAAGAAAGAAAGGAAAAATATCACTAAACTTAGAGCAAGCCATTCACAGACCATTCATCATATGTGATGATAATGATGGTGGTTTAGTCACTAAGCGGTGTCTGATTCTTCGGACCTTATGAGATTGTGTGAAAGTATTTTCCATGTAAATTGCTACTTAATCCTTTAGAGAGAATTGGGTACTTCTGACAGCTTTGTTGAAACTATATAATCCCATGAAAGTGAAAGTGAAGTCGCTCAGTTGTGTCCGACTCTTTGCCACCCCATAGACTGTAGCCTACCAGGCTCTGTCCATGGGATTTTCCAGGCAATAGTACTAGGGTGGATTGCCATTTCCTTCTCTAGGGGCTCTTCCCAACCCAGGGCTCGAACCCGGGACTTTTGCATTGTAGACAGACGCTCTACCGTTTGAGACACCAGGGAAATCCTTAGAAAACCATAATTCCAAAATGTGCATGCATGCCACTGTTTAGTAGCACTATGTACAACAGCCAGGACATGGAAGCAAGCAATATGTCCATCCATCCTTCCAAGAGGATGGAAAAAGATGTCATTACTTTGCTGTTGTTTACTTGCTAAGTCATCCGACTTTTTATGACCCCATGGACTGTAGCCCACTAAGCTCCTCTGTTCGTGGGATTTCCAAGGCACCAATACTGGATTTACACTGGGGAACACTACACAGTCATTTGCAGAGATGTGGCTGGACCTACACACTGTCAGACAGAGTGTAGCAAGTTAAAAACAGGAAAACAAATACCGTCTATTAACACACGTATGTGGGCTCTAGAGAATTGGTACAGGTAAACCGAGTTCCAGGGCAGAAAGAGAGACACAGACATAGAGAAGAAAAACGCTGATGCCAAGGGACAAGGGGAGGTGGGATGGACTGGGAGACTGGGATCCACACAGTATACACTGTGGATGTTATTGCTGTTCAGTTGCTAAACGGTCTCCAACTCGTCATGACCCCATGGACTGTAGCATGCCGGTTTTCCTGTCCTTCACTATCTCTCAGAGTCTGCTCAAAATCATATCCACTGAGTCAAGTGATAACATTCAACAATACCATCTTCTGTCAACTCTTTCACTTCCTGCCTTCAATCTTTCTCAACATCTTTCTTTTCTGCTTTCTTTCTTTCAATGTTATTGATACTATAAAAAATATAGAGCACTACGGAGAACGTACTGTACAGCAGGGAACTCAGTGCTCTGAGGTGACCCAATGGGAAGGAAATCCCCCCAAAAGAAGCTGATATATGTATACGGATAGCTGGTTCACTCTGATGGAAGCAGAAACTAACACAGCAATCTAAAGCAACTATACTCCAGTAAAAATTTCATAACAATTCCATACACTTATACATGCTTTCTCATTAATGCACAAACATACTGGAGAACAATATTTGCTTTACACATGCATGATAATTAAAATAGAAAGAGCACTATACTTCTGTTTATTTCAAATGATAATACTTTTACAGAGTGTGTTGATTCATAAACAGCTAATTTGTGACTCCAATTTTCTACACTTTTCCACTATGATGTGTAATAACCATGAGACTGATAAATCTGTTGCTAAATGTTTCACCACCGCAATCAACAGTTACTGTGTTTGTATGTATGAATCGTCTCATAATTCCTTTAAATGGAATGACTTATTAAAGTGAAGGCACTTCACGGGACTACCTTGATGGTCCAAAGGTGAGGTCTTCACCTTCCAATGCATAGGGTGGTGGGTTCGATCCCTGGCTGGGGAGTTAATATTACACTGAGGGACCTGAATCAGAGGCAAAAAAACGAACATTAAAACAGAAACAGAGCTGCAACAAATTCAATAAAGAATTAAAACAATGGTTCCTATTTTCAAAAAATCTTTTTAAAAAATTTAGATTTACTTATTTTAATTGGAGGGTAATTACTTTACAATATTGTATTGGTTTTGCCAAACATCAGCATGAATCTGCCACAGGTGTACACGTGTTCCTCATCCTAAATCCCTCTCGCACCTCCCTCCCTGTACCATCCCTCTGGGTCTTTTATTTATTTTTATTTTTATTTTCATTTACTTTACAATACTNTGAGGGACCTGAATCAGAGGCAAAAAAACGAACATTAAAACAGAAACAGAGCTGCAACAAATTCAATAAAGAATTAAAACAATGGTTCCTATTTTCAAAAAATCTTTTTAAAAAATTTAGATTTACTTATTTTAATTGGAGGGTAATTACTTTACAATATTGTATTGGTTTTGCCAAACATCAGCATGAATCTGCCACAGGTGTACACGTGTTCCTCATCCTAAATCCCTCTCGCACCTCCCTCCCTGTACCATCCCTCTGGGTCTTTTATTTATTTTTATTTTTATTTTCATTTACTTTACAATACTGAATTGGTTTTGCCATACATTGACATGAATCCACCACAGGTGTACATGAGTTCCCAACCCTGAACCTCCCTCCCATCACCCTCCCCATACCATCTCTCTGGGTCATCTCAGTGCACCAGCCCCAAGCATCCTGTATCCTGTATTGAACCTAGACTAGCGATTCATTTCTTACATGGTAGTATACGTGTTTCAATGCCATTCTCCCAAATCATCCCACCCTCTCCCTCTCCCACAGACTCCAAAAGTCTGTTCTTTACATCTGTGTCTCTTTTGCTGGTCTTTTAAAGAAAGTGAACACATTTTAGAATTTGGTGGATACCACGAACAAAGAGGAGCTTTCAAAACACATTTGTCCTTTCTGTTCTCAAGTGGTATTGTGTTGTTCTCACAGATACACACCAAACTCACTCTTCCCACTATGCTCAGAGCATCACTCAAAACCTTCTCTACAAAAATATTCCCTCTTTCTGAAACAGGACACCAAACACACCCTAACTTCCCANGAGGAGCTTTCAAAACACATTTGTCCTTTCTGTTCTCAAGTGGTATTGTGTTGTTCTCACAGATACACACCAAACTCACTCTTCCCACTATGCTCAGAGCATCACTCAAAACCTTCTCTACAAAAATATTCCCTCTTTCTGAAACAGGACACCAAACACACCCTAACTTCCCATCTTTCTCTGTTCTTCATCTGCAACTTATAAGCAGGGATTTATTTGGCAATTATTTGTTTCTTGAATTAATATGCATCTGTCTCCTTTCACAGGAGGACAGCTCACTGGATGTTGCACTGACGCTGTTTGCTTTCTGCTGAACACTGAGGTTTAGGCCCCTGTTGGCCCTAAATCTGTATTTACTGAAATCAGACCAAAGCGTGGACAGGAGATATGTTACAGAAAACACGTCTCTATGATGCACATGAGGGTAAACGTTTATAGCATGTAGGACATTTAGGTAAACATTGTCCTGAACTTATTTCCAGTTTGTTGATGTCAGATAAAGGAGATATAAAGGCATTTTGTACACAATGAAACTCTTTCACGCAGTGAACACATCTTGAGAAGGATGGGTATGAAGTTTACTGTTGATATGGGTTTTTGTTTCCAACTTAACATTAGCTAAACTCACCCATTATTACATAGGGTGGAGGGGTGGAACACTCCAGTACCTATATAATTGATATTAATAGTAACATTCTTGAATTAAGGACTAAGTCAAGAGACTGACTGACTGAAACAGATACAGAAGAATTCAATTCAGTTCAGTCCAGTTGCTCAGTCGTGTCCCACTCTTTGTGACTCCATGGACTGCAGCACGCCAGGCCTCCCTGTCCATCACCAACTCCTGGAGTTTACCCAAACTCATGTCCACTGAGTCGGTGATGTCGTCCAACCATCTCCTCCTCTGCCATCCCCTTCTCCTCCTGCCTTCAATCTTTCCCAGCATCTGGGTCTTTTCTAATGAGTCAGCTCTTTGCATCAGGTGGCCAAAGTACTGGAGTTTCAGCTTCAACATTAGTCCTTCCAATGAATACCCTTTAGGGTATTCAACTAATCTCCTTTAGGATGGACTGGTTGGATCTCCTTGCAGTCCAAGGGACTCTTTGGAGTCTTCTCCAACACCACAGTTCAAAAGCATCCATTCTTCGGCACTCAGCTTTCTTCACAGTCCAACTCTCACATCCATACATGACCACAGGAAAAACCACAGCCTTGACTAGACAGACCTTTGTTGGCAAAGTAATGTCTCTGCTTTTGAATATGCTATCTAGTTTCATCATAACTTTCCTTCCAAGGAGTAAGCGTCTTTTAATTACATGGCTGCAGTCAGCCAAAGAATTAAGTGTCCATAATTCAGTAAACTAATACACATGATACCATGCAAACAGACACTGATAAATACCAACACAGGATAAATACCAATATCAGTATCATTTCTGATATTGTGCACAGTGGCATAGAGTGTTGAGACACAATGGGACCTTTCTCTATGGGACCTGTCCTCTCTGATATCTGTAGGAAGTTTCCTTCTGTCCACGTCAACCTGCAAACCTAAAAGTTTCCAAACTATTAGGAATATCATGGACATGTCACCTCTTTTTTTTTTCACATCTCGCTTTTCCCCTCAATCTGGAGAGCTTCGAGGGGTCCTTAAGGGCAATACAAGTTCAAAGGCAGCTCTGAGCAGTGAAGATTTCTAGCAGGAAACCTTGAGATATAGTAGAGATGTTACCTCCTCTGCTCACATGGAGTGCTTACCCTTTGCTTGGGCTGCGTCCACCTCAAAGTGTTTCTCTGACATTTACTGGAAAATTGTACATGTGTCCTGAGTCACACTAATAAGGTACCTTTGGAAGCTATGCTGAAGTGTACAACCCAAGTAACTATTGCTNACATGTCACCTCTTTTTTTTTTCACATCTCGCTTTTCCCCTCAATCTGGAGAGCTTCGAGGGGTCCTTAAGGGCAATACAAGTTCAAAGGCAGCTCTGAGCAGTGAAGATTTCTAGCAGGAAACCTTGAGATATAGTAGAGATGTTACCTCCTCTGCTCACATGGAGTGCTTACCCTTTGCTTGGGCTGCGTCCACCCCAAAGTGTTTCTCTGACATTTACTGGAAAATTGTACATGTGTCCTGAGTCACACTAATAAGGTACCTTTGGAAGCTATGCTGAAGTGTACAACCCAAGTAACTATTGCTACTCTGGAATTCCTACTCTGTGTTATCCTGCTTCTGGGTGGGTATTCCTAGAGAATGAGATGGAGGTCTTCTTTCCATGTTTATATATTCCTGTTTGTCTAACTGTGCTTTCCTGTGGCTCCAATGGCAAAGAATACAACTTCAATACAGGAGACCCAAGGTGATCCCTTGGAGAAAGGAGTGGCAGCCCACTCCAGTATTCTNTGAAGTGTACAACCCAAGTAACTATTGCTACTCTGGAATTCCTACTCTGTGTTATCCTGCTTCTGGGTGGGTATTCCTAGAGAATGAGATGGAGGTCTTCTTTCCATGTTTATATATTCCTGTTTGTCTAACTGTGCTTTCCTGTGGCTCCAATGGCAAAGAATACAACTTCAATACAGGAGACCCAAGGTGATCCCTTGGAGAAAGGAGTGGCAGCCCACTCCAGTATTCTTGCCTGGAGAATCACATGGGCAGAGGAGTCTGGTGGGCTATGGTCCATGGGGTTGCAAAGAGTCGGACATCAGTGAGGGACAAACGCTGTCATTTGTCTACATGACCCTTGATGTCTTTTTCCTTGTCACCACAGGTCTCAGGGAAATCACAGTAGTGACCTCGGGCTTTCTAGAGCCTTCTTCTTGTCCACTGGACAGTGCTGACTGGGACCTCTTCTTTCAAACCCACACTCCCATGCATGTGACTAATGAACCTTGGACATGGCTCTGGGTTCTAAAGAGGCCCTTCCGTCTTTCTTTTCACCAGGAAATGCCCTGGTTATACAAATGGTTGCACAAATTTGCTCATCAAGAACAAAAAACCCCAGGAAACACCCTGTTAGAGTGACCTTAAAACTAACTTTCAGGTTTTTAGAGTTAGGAGATTTTTTCTCCTTCAAAATTCTAGGAATTACAAGAACTACTGTCTTGCTTTCTCAGTTGCCTGAGCAACAATGAGTCAGTGAGTAAATGATACATTACAGATGGGATGGATAAAGGGGTGTCTTCAAAGGGAGAGATGGAAATGCGTTGCTGACATACCCTTTCAGAGCACGTTTAGGGGCACTGCTCAGATCATGGTCTTAGTTATAAGGACAGAGCCTGCTCTTGGGCAGGAGGGGGTGATTAACTTTGTGCTGATGTCCTCCTCAGTTCAGAGAAGTAGGAGGCTTTCTAAGGTTCTCTTAGGAAATCTTTTAACTTCATGAAAGCACACACTCACTTTTACTTTTAGGAAAGAAATGTTAAACCATTACCTCAATGTTAAGGAAACAATACAAGAGTGGGATGTGTGTGTCCTGGACAGCTTATCCCATTTTGGATCTCAAGACACAAAGGAAGATAAATCTTCCTGACCTGAAATATTGAAAGTGTATTGTGATATCTTACTCACTGTAAAGGTCAAATGTCCAGATTCATTCAACTTTCTCCTAAAACAATCTGCATGATTAGCATACAAAATGTCATAAAAGTTCATCCCTGTGAAGCAGGCTATTGCAGATGACTTCTGTGTAACATGGCCTTAGAAAGGACAATTGTTGGTTCATGACGTGTCATGCCAACACACAATGATACTATAAAAGTGACACCAGTTCTTATCTTCTCCAACCACTGGGACACCCTCACCTTCTGCAGAAGGATCAGAAGAGACGCAGGATGCCGGTTCTGTTCCTAACTCTTCTCTTTGGTCTGGTTTGTGCCACCCAAGAAGGTGACACTCTGCAAGACCCTGCAGAGGTGCCAGGGATGGTCTGCTCTGGGAGGAGGTCTTGGGTGTGTGTTTTGTGGCTTTGTTATGTGGATCCATAAGTAGAGCCGTGTCCCTCCAACTCAACACTGTGCCGTTTACTGGCTCTACCCCTGTTCTATTTCATGTCTCCATCATCTCTGCCGTGTATTCGTTGACTCTTCAGCATTTTTCCTGCTCTTGTAACACAGAAATGTCTCAATTCCTTCTTCTATTCTGACTTCAGTTTTACATTATTTTATCAGTTCTGCTTTGTTCAATCAAGTTAGAAAATGTGTGCTGAGTTGCACACGGGATGAGAAACTTAGGTGGCATGATGCTAGATGAAGTAAAAAGACAAGTGCAAAAATTTCTGGTGGGATTTTTGCTACTAGCTTTCACGAAAATGGAGAGTCATCTACTTTGGATCCAGTAACCCAGACAGGGGGCCAATCAAGGTTGTTTTTTTTTTTAGTATCATCATGTGTTTGATGATGAAAAAAAAAAGGGCACAATAGAGATCAATTTATGTGACAGGTAAGTAAAAACAATCCAGAAGGCAAACAACTATAAACCCCAAGCTTGAAGGGAGTGTGTGTGGCTTCCCAGTCTGCAGGGAGCTCTCTGGATGATGTTGAGATCATGATGCCCTGGGCTGTGGGGCTGAGCAGGGTCTCTGAGCTGGGGGAGCAGTTCCCCTTTGAACCTCCAGGGAATGTCCTGAAATCTTTGCCTAGAGGGGGGGTCCCAGAAGCTCCATCGGCATCAACTCATTGAAGGAAAGAGGGACATGGCAGCAAGGAAAGGCTCGTGTTCTGGAACCCACAGTCCCCACCAGGGGCTTCAGTCCTTCCTGCAGAATCTGTAAGAGACGGTTCCCACTAAGCCCAGAAACCTGGGGCGGGCGGAGAGCACACAGTGAGCTCTGCCCGTGGGGTGTCCTCACGGGAGCTTTCATCACCACTGAGTTTACTAAAGACTCACAGCCCCAAGGACCACAGACAGTTTACTAAGACCATGCAAACACATGGATGTATAGGGAGGAATAAACATATGAAGAAAAAAACAACTTAAGAGATTTGTGATTAAGTGTTTACTCATCTTACAGTGTTGTAATGGAAAAAGAATGTGTGTTTTGATTACAATTAAACATTTTGTCTTAATTTTTAGTGATTTTTCCTGTCATATTATCTAGTCATCGCCAAGGGTTTTGAGAATCCACAAGGTCTGTCTTCTGTTGATGGCTTCACCTCTGTTTCCACAAAGTGTTTTTTAAAAAGGTGTACTGTCCTTGTTTTTTCCTAAATCCCAGATTTCTCCATGTTTATTTGGCTTTCAACATGACTTGCTTTGTATCTGCAGTTTTTCTTTTAAACTACTGCACAGATTTAAAGTGTAGACAAACCATCCTTGATCCTTGATAATGACTTGACCTTAGAGAACATATTCTCTTCTGAACATCACATTGCTCAAGGTCACTAAAGTGACACCACACACTTAATTTTGGAGGGTGGAACAAAGAAAATCCTCTTTATATGTCAAATTTTTTTCGTTATTTTAATTACCCACCTTGAGTATTTTTTTTAGGTTGAATGAAAACCAGGAAGTAATACACATCAGGAGCAAAACAAGACGATGGAACTTATGTTGCTGACTTGTAAGTATGAGTGTTTGACTGATCAGAGTATGTTTGGGTGGAAATCTTGGCGCAACGTCCTTCAGTAATTCCACACACCTGAATTCTGCTCCAAATAACAACCAGAGGGGTGGGCAGGGTGCGGTTCCTAAGTTTCCCAAACACTTTCCTTTGCCAGGAGTAAGGGATCTAGCATACAGCTTGGCGGTCTCCTCTAAATTGTGAGTGTGACTCAAGGAGAGAGAGGAGCCTGGTGGGTCACAGTTCATGGGGTCAAAAAGAATAAGACATGACTGAGCGACTACGCACTCATGTACTCAATGAGAAGAACATGTGCAGACCTGTGTTTCACATGGGTCTAACAGCTAATTTACAGCAGCCTTCCAAATTGAAGTCTCAGGGGTGTATCATTGGGTCTTCCTTGTCGCTCAGCTGATAAAGAATCTTCCTGCAATGTGGGAGACCTGGGTTTAACCCCTGATTTGGGAACATCTCCTGGAGGAGGGAACAGCTACCCGCTGCAGTATTCTGGCCAAGAGAATCCCATGGACCGTAAATCTATGGGTTCACAAAGACTCAGACACGACTGAGAGACTTTCCCTTTCTTTCACTTACGAATCTGTCTCAAGGGTGTATCCTGAGTCTACATATCCGTGTCATTCACTTTTTCAAAACAATCTTAAAACATCTTAATGCACTCAAGGTATGGTGGATAAAGCTGAATCCAAGGAAATCATCCTGAGTTCAACCATTAAGGCAGCTTCTGTTCAAAACAATGGGAATCGTGCTAAGATTTATATCTCTAAATTCTGATAATGAACCTAAGCAACATTTCTGATTTTACACAGCCTAAGGGGTACATATTTGACCACATTTCAATGTATCAGATCTATTGTATGAAGAGGTGGGAATAAAAAATTCTTGCCTGCTGTCCTAGCTGTCGTAACAACTGTAGCATTCAGCCCATCGATGGAGTGAGACACAGATTAATACAGGATGCACCCTTGCTAACACCCTGACTTTGCCACAGTAAATAGAATTGACAATACATCGAGGCGGACTTGTATATAAGTATCCTTTCTCTCTCACACAGATGAGTAGATGAAAGAACTTATAGTTTGAGTCCAACACCTTCTCCTCCTGCCCCCAATCCCTCCCAGCATCAGGGTCTTTTCCAGTGAGCCAGCTCTTTGCCTCAGGTGGCCAAAGGGTTGAAGTTTCAGCTTCAACATCAGTCCTTCCAATGAATATTCAGGGCTGATTTCTTTCAGAATGGACTGGTTAGATTTCCTTGCAGTTCAAGGGACTCTCAAGAGTCCTCTCCAACACCACAGTTCCAAAGCCTCTGTATCAGTTTACATTCCCAACAGCAATCCAAGAGTGTTCCCTTTTCTCCACACCCTCTCCAGCATTTATTGTTTGCAAACTTTTTGATGATGGCCGTTGTGACTGGCAGGAGGTGACATCTCATTGTAGTTTTGATTTGGATTTCTCTAATAAATGAGTGCTGTTGAGCATCTTTTCCTGTGCTTGCTAGCCATCTCTTTGTCTTCTTTGGAGAAATATGTCTTCAGGTCCCTCTCCCACTTTTTGATTGGGTTGTTTGCTTTCCTGGTATTGTATTCTATGAGCTGCTTGTACATTTTGGAAATGAATTCTTCATCAGTTATTTCCTTTGCTATTATTTTCTCCCTTCTGTGGGTTGTCTTTTCACCTTGTTTGTAGTTTCCTCTGCTGTGCAAAAGCTTTTTAAGTTTAATTAGGACCCACCTATTTTTCTTCGTTTTTATTTCCATTACTCTAGGAAGTGGATCATAGGAGATCTTGCTTTGATTTTTTGTCATCCAGTATTCTGCCTATATTCTCCTCTAAGAACTCAGTAGTTTCTGGTCTTACATTTAGGTCTTTAATCCCTTTTGAGTTTATCTTTGTGTATGGTGTTAGGTAGTGATCTAATTTCATTCTTCTGCACGTGGCTGTCCAGTTTTCACCACTTATTGAAGAGGCTGTCTGTGCCCCATTGTAAATTCTTGCCTCCTTTGTCAAAAATAAGGTACCCATAGGTGCGTGGGTTTATCTCTGGGTTCTCTATCTTCTTCCATTGGTCTGTATTTCTCTTTTTGTGCCAGTATCATGCTGTCTTGATGACTGTAGCTTTGTAGTATAGTCTGAAGTGAGGAAGATTTGATTTTTCCAGCTCCGTTCTCCTTTTGCAAGACTGACTTGGCTATTCAATGTCTTTTTGTATGTTCATACAAGTGGTGAAATTTTTTGTACTAGTTCTGTGAAAAATGCCATTGGTAATTTGATAGGGTCACACTGAATTTGCAGATTGCATTTGGTGGTATAGTCATTTTGCCAACATTGATTCTTCCTACCCAGGAACATGGACTGTCTCTCCATATGTTTATGTCATCTTTGATTTCTTTCATCAGTGTCTTGTAGGTTTCTGTAGACAGATCTTTTGTCTCCTTACGTAGATTTGTTCCTAGATATTTTATTATTTTTGCTGCAATGGTGAATGGAATTGATTCCTTAATTTCTCTTTCTGATTTTTCATTGTTATTCTATAAGGTGCAAGTATATTGATCTTGTATCCTGGGATTTTGCTGAATACGCTGATTAGCTCTAGTAATTTTCTGATAGTTTCTTTTGGGTTTTCTATGTACAGTATTGTGTCATCTGCAAACAGTGAGAGTTTTAATTGCTCTTTTTCCAATCTGGATTCCTTTTCTTTCTTTTTCTTCCCTAACTGCCATAGCTAGGACTTCCAGAACTATGTTTAATAACATAGAGTGGACACCCTTGTCTTGTTCCTTATCTTAGAGGGAATGCTTTATTTTTTCACGTATGATGTGGGCTTTTCATGTATGGCCTTTACTATGTTGAGGTAGGTTCCTTCTTATGCCCATTTTTTTTAATGCTTTTTATCATAAATGGATGCTGTTGCTGCTGCTGCTAAGTCACTTCAGTCGTGTCTGACTCTGCGACTCCATAGACAGCAGCCCACCAGGCTCCCCCATCCCTAGAATTCTCCAGGCAAGAACACTGGAGTCGGTTGCCATTTCCTTCTCCAATGTGTGAAAGTGAAAAGTTAAAGCTAAATTTTGTCAAAGGCTTTTTCTGCTTCTACTGAGATGATCATATGGTTTTAATTTTTCAGTTTAATGATATATGGTGTATTATGTTGATCGATTTGTGTATATTGAAGAATCCTTGCATCCCTGGAATAAGCCCAACTTGATCATGTTGTATGAGCTTTTTAATGTGTTGCTGGATTTTGTTTGCTAGAATTTTGTTGAGGATTTTTGCATGTGTGTTCATAAGTGATACTGGCCTATAATTTTCTTTTTTTCATGTTGTCTTTGCCTGGTTTTGGTATGAGGGTGATTGTGGCCTCACAGAATGAATTTGAAAGTGTTCCTTCCTCTGCAATTTTTTGGAAGAGTTTCAGAAANATTTTTCAGTTTAATGATATATGGTGTATTATGTTGATCGATTTGTGTATATTGAAGAATCCTTGCATCCCTGGAATAAGCCCAACTTGATCATGTTGTATGAGCTTTTTAATGTGTTGCTGGATTTTGTTTGCTAGAATTTTGTTGAGGATTTTTGCATGTGTGTTCATAAGTGATACTGGCCTATAATTTTCTTTTTTTCATGTTGTCTTTGCCTGGTTTTGGTATGAGGGTGATTGTGGCCTCACAGAATGAATTTGGAAGTGCTCTTTCCTCTGCAATTTTTTGGAAGAGTTTCAGAAAAATAGGCCTTAGCTATTCTCTAATGTTTGATAGAATTCCTCTGTGAAGCCATCTGGCCCTGGGCTTTTGTGTTTTGGGAGATTTTTGATCACTGATTCAATTTCAATTTTTGTAGTTGGGCTGTTCATAATTTCTGTTTCTTCCTGGTACAATTTTAGGAGGCTGACCTCTTCTAAGTATCTGTCCATTTCCTGTAGGATGTTCATTTTATCAGTGTATAGTTGCTAATAACATTCTCTTCTGATCCTTTGTATTTCTTTGTTGTCTATTGCAATCTCTCTTTTTTCATTTCCAATTGTGTTGATTGTTCTCCCTTTTTTTCTTGAGGGGTCTGGCTAGTAGTTTTTCGATTTTATCTTCCCATAAAGCCAGCTTTTAGTTTCATTAATCTTTGCTATTGTTTCCTTCATTTCTTTTTCAATGATTTCTGCTCTAATTTTTATGATCACCTTTCTTTTGCTGACTTTGGGGGTTTTTTGTTCCTCTTTTTCCAGCTGCTTTAGATATAGAGTTAAGCTGTCTCTCTGATGCTTTTCTTGTTTTTTGAGGGATGCTTGTACTGCTATAAACTTCCCTCTTAGAACTGATGTTGGTGAATCCCATACATTTTGGGTCATTATGTTTTCATTGTCATATGTTTCTAGGAATCTTTTGATTTCCTTTCTTATTTCTTCAGTAACCTGTTTGTTATTTAGTAAAGTATTGTTTAATCCTTATGAATTTGTGTTTATTGCTTTTTTTTCCCATATAGTTGATATCTAGTCTCATATTGTTCCAGGAGAAATCTCAATAACCTCAGATATGCAGATGACACCACCCTTACGGCAGAAAGTGAAGAAGTACTGAAAAGCCTCTTGATGAAAGTGAAAGTGGAGAGTGAAAAAGTTGGCTTAAAGCTCAACGTTCAGAAAACTAAGATCATGGCATCTGGTCCCATGACTTCATGGGAAATAGATGGGGAAAGAATGGAAACAGTGGCTGACTTTATTTTGGGGGGCTCCAAAATCACTGCAGATGGTGACTGCAGCCATGAAATTAAAAGATGCTTACTCCTTAGAAGGAACGTTATGACCAACCTGGATAACATATTCAAAAGCAGAGACATTACTTTGCCAACAAAGGTCCGTCTAGTCAAGGCTATTATTTTTCCAGTGGCCATGTATGGATGTGAGAGTTGGACTATAAAGAAAGGTGAGTGCAGAAGATTTGATGCTTTTGAACTGTGACGTTGGAGAAGACTCTTGAGAGTCTCTTGGACTTCAAGGAGATCCAACCATCCTAAACGAGATCAGTCCTGAATATTCATTGGAAGGACTGATGCTGAAGCTGAAACTACAATACTTTGGCCACCTGATGGAAAAAGTTGACTCATTGGAAAAGACCCTGATGCTGGGAAAGATTGAGGGAAGGAGGAGAAGGGGATGACAGAGGAGGAGATGGTTGGATGGCATCACAGATTCAATGGACATGGGTTTGGGTGGACTCCAGGAGTTGGTGATGGACAAGGAGGCCTGGCGAGCTGCAGTCCATGGGGTCCCAAAGGGTCGGACTCGACTGAGCAACTGAACTGAACTGAGTGTTGTGGTCAGAGAAGACACTTGATACAATTTCAATTTACTTAAGTTTACTGAGGCCTGATTTTTGGCCTAAGATGTGGTTTATCCCGGAGAATGTCCCATGTCCACTTGAGAGGAAAGTTTATTTTTCTGCATTTGGATGGAAAGTCCTGAAGATATCATTAGGTGCATTTGGTCTAATGTTTCCTCTAAGGTTTGTGTTTCCTTATTGATTCTGTTTTGATGATCTGTGAAGGACTGGTACTTCTTAACCACTGAATCACTAGTGGTCAATATTGGGCAGCAACTGAGCCTTGGTCAACTCATAATGCCATAAAGTCAGTTCAGTGCTTGGAGGATCAAGATGATCGAGAGCTAGACAGGAGGTTGTAACTATTCACAACATCTAAAGATGGTCTCCTAGCCTCCTGTCCTTCAAAGAGCAGTGGATACTAGGATTCCCAAGGACTGGACATTTCTGCTGTCCTGGGCAGAGCACACTGCTCAGCTTCCCATGGTATTCTAGCTGTTTATCATCTACAATATTGAACATCCTCAAGATACAGAATTTGTTCTAAGGGTTGGGCCACAGCTCAGAAATTTGGTCCAAGAGCTGGGAAAACAAAACTAGACTCAAGTGATATGTAGCAGAATAAATGCTTTAAATCCTACATAGACATGGCTTTGATACAGCTGGCTAGTATCAAAGGTAGTAGCAATGACTGTTTCCATGGCTTATTTGGTATTAATGGAGGTCGAGGGCAGTGTTTAAATTCTCCCACTTGTATAGCAGAGTGTATGCCATTGGAGCTGTGACTCTGGTTTTCACAGAACACCTGGAAATTCTGGATTGGATGAGTGGATACACAGGTATGGAACTGAACCCAGAGTGAGAGAGTGAATCTCTTAAGAAACATTGAAAGGGAAAACCTTGCATAAGGAAGTAAAAATTATGAAATATCATATACAAATATGTCTATTCATGCATATATGTGTATATGTTGCTAAGTTGCTTCAGTCGTGTCCGAATGTGCAACCCGACTGCGCAACCCGACTGCAGCCGACCAGGCTCCTCCATCCATGGGATTTTCCAAGCAAGAGTATTGGAGTGGGCTGCCATTTTGTATATATACATATACATATAAACATATGTGTGTATGTATATTTGTGCCAGCTATAGCAATTAAAATGGATTGTTACCGCAAATCAAACAAGATAAAGACCATGAGGAAAGTATAAACAGGTAAACAGTTTTGGAATTAACTCTCCTGATGAAACACACACATTAATTGAAAGATATGTTACCAAAATTCTTGCATGATGAAACAAAAACTTATACTGCTTTTGTCTGGTAAAGAAATATTGTATAATTTTCCATACATTTGTGAAGAAGTAAAGAAGAAATGTCACTCAACTTAGACAAATCCATCCATTGACACAGAATCATATGAGGTGGCTTAAACGCTAAATCATGTCCACCTTTTGTGACCATATAACTTCATATCACAGTATTTTCCATTCTAATTTGCTAGTTAATCCCATAGATAGCATTAGGTACTTCTGACAGATTTGCTTAAACTCTATATATCCACAGAAAACCGTAATTTCAAAAAGTACATCCATCCCAGAGAACAGCAGCGCTATTCACCATAGTCAGGACATGAAAGAAGCCTAAATTTCATCCATAGAGGAATGGATGAAGTTGTGATTTTTCCTGTTGTTTCTTGCTAAGTCATGTCAGACTCATTGAGCCCCATGGACTGTAGCATACCAAGCTCTTCTGCTCACGGATTTCCAAAGCAGAAACAATGGATATACACAATGGGATACTGCTCAGCCATTTACAGACATGTCAGTGGACCTGCAGACTGTCCAATAAAGGAAAATAAGTCAGAAACAGAAAAGTAAAATTGTACATGAACGCATGTATGTGGAATCCAGAAAAGGGGCACTGATGAACCTGGTTCCAAGTCAGAAATAGAAACACACACACACACACACACACACACACACACACACACAGAGCAAACATATGGATACCAATGGAGAAGAAGAGGGTGGGTTGGATTGTGAGATTGGGATTGGCACATACACAATCTTGATGTAGGTGTTTGGTCAACAAGTCGCGTGCGATCCTTTGCGACCCCTTGGACTGCAGTATTCCAGGCTTCCCTGTCCTTCACTATGTCCCAGAGTTTGGTTAAACTCATGTCGATTGAGTCAGTGATGCCAACTAACCATCTCATGCTCTGTTGTCCCGTTCTCCTCCTGCCTTCAATGTTGCCCAGCATCTTTTCCTTCTTCTGTCTTTATTATGTGATACAACTGATACTATGTATACTATAGATCACTGATAAGAACCTACTGAACAGCACAGGGAACTCGACTCAGTGTTCTGTGGTGACCTAAATGGGACCGAAGTCCAAAACAGGGTTGATAGATGTATACGTATAGCTGATTTACTTTGCTGGAAGCACAAATGATACAACAACGTAAAGCAACTAGGCTCCAACAGAATTTTATAACAATTCTCTCTCTCCCTTTCCCTCTCTCCCTCTCTCTCTCTATATATATAGCTTCTCATTAACATAAAAACATCCTAACATCCTGGACAAGAGTCTTTGTTAAACACACACCTGAAAATTAAAATATAAAGAGCATTGTATTTCTGTTAATTTCAAATATGAAAGCTTTTATTAAAATATAAATTTGTTTATTTTAATTGGAGGTTAATTACTTTACAATATTGTATTGGTTTTGCCATACATCAGCATGTGAGGTAAGCCAGAAAGAAAAACACCAATACAATATACTAATGCATATATATGGAATTTAGAAAGATGGTAACGATAACCCTGTATGCGAGACAGCAAAAGNTTTATTTTAATTGGAGGTTAATTACTTTACAATATTGTATTGGTTTTGCCATACATCAGCATGTGAGGTAAGCCAGAAAGAAAAACACCAATACAATATACTAATGCATATATATGGAATTTAGAAAGATGGTAACGATAACCCTGTATGCGAGACAGCAAAAGAGACACAGATGTATAGAACAGTCTTTTGGATTCTGTGGGAAAGGGAGAAGGTGGGATGATTTGGGAGAATGGCACTGAAACATGTATAATATCATATATGAAAGGAGTCGCCAGTCCAGGTTCAATGCATGATACTGGATGCTTGGGGCTGGTGCAAATATTAATACTTTCACAGGTTGTGTTGATTCATAGACATCTAATTTAAGAATCCAATTTCCTATATTTTCCACTATGGATTTATAATAACTCTGAGACTGTTAAATCTATTTGTAAATATTTCAGCACCACAATCAACAAATGACTTAATGTTTTTTGTCTGTATGCATTGTCTCATAATTCCTTTAAATGGAATGCCTTATCAAAATGAAAGCATTTCAATGGCTACCCTGATGGTCCGGAGGTGAGGACTTCCCCTTCCAAGGCATAGGCTGTCCAGGTTCTATGCATGAGACAAGGTGCTCGGGGCTGGTGCACTGGGATGGCCCAGAGGGATGCGATGGGGAGGGAGGTGGGAGGGGGGACTCAGGATGGGGAACACATGTACACCCATGGCTGATTCATGTCAATGTATGGCAAAACCACTACAATATTGTAAAGTAATTAGTCTCCAATTAAAATAAATCATTTTTTTTAAAAAAGTGAACACATTTGTAGAATTTTGAGAGATACAACCAATCACAGGGACCTCTCAAAAGACATTTGTGCTTTCTGTTCTTGAGTCGTATTGCATCCTTCTCACAGACACACACTAACCTCACTCATCCAACTCTCCTCAGAGCATCACTCAAAACCTTCTCTATGGAAACNATTTGTGCTTTCTGTTCTTGAGTCGTATTGCATCCTTCTCACAGACACACACTAACCTCACTCATCCAACTCTCCTCAGAGCATCACTCAAAACCTTCTCTATGGAAACATTCCCTCTTTCCGAATCAGGACTCCAAACCCACTCTAAGTTCCCACCTTCTTTACTCTTCATCCTGCGACTTATAAACCGGGATCTATTTGTCAGTTCTTTCTTTCTTCTGTTGCTATTACTTGTCTCATTCACAGGAAGACTGGTTGCTGGATGATATTCTGAATCTCTCTGCTTCCTGTTGAATTCTGAGGCTTGGGCTCTTGTTGGCACTAAATCTGTATTTACTGAATTCAGGCCAAAGTATGGACATGACGGATCTTACAGAACACATTTTTTAATGATGCACATATAGGCAAACGTTTATAGCACATGATAGTGAGCTTATTTTCCCTTTTTTCCTTGTCAGATAAAGGAGAAATCAAGACATGGTGCAGAGATGGGCAGGTGTGGGATTTGTTATTGATATTGGCTCTTGTTTCCAACCTAACATTAGCTAAGACTCACCCTTTATTCCCTGGAGAAGGCAATGGCAACCCACTCCAGTACTCTTGCCTGGAGAATCCCATGGACGGAGGAGCCTGGTAGGCTGCAGTCCACGGGGGTCGCAAAGAGTCAGACACGACTGAGCTACTTCACTTCACTTCACTTCACTTCACTTCATAGGGGTGGAAAACTCGTATCCCTATATACTTGAAAAATAACACACTTTGATCAGGACTAAGTCAAGTGACAGACATTTGAAACACCCACAGAGGAACTGACTGTCCATCATTCAGTAAAACTAACACGCAGGACTGAAAGAAAACAGACAGTCACCGATGACTATCAGTACTGAAACATAAAAACAAAGGTGCCCAGTGGTGAGATACAATGAGACCTTTCTCTACAGGGCCGGTCCTCTTTGACATGTGTAGGAAATTTCCTCCTGTGCACGTCAACCTGGAAACCTAAAAGTTTCCACAGTAAGAGGAAGGACATGGATATGCCACTTTCCTTTTTTTTAAATTTCACGTCTGTTCCTGTCTACCTGGAGAGCTTCGAGAGGTTCTCAATGGTAACATGAGCTCAAAGGAAGCTCCGAGTGGTGAGGATTCCTGGCAGGAAACCTTGAAACAAAGTATAGATGCTACCTCCACTGCTCACACCGAGTGCTGATCTGTCCTTTGCTTGGGCTGTGTGCGTCTGAAAATACTTCCTAGACGTTTAGTGGGAAAATTATATATCCGTCTGGACTCAGCCTATTGGGGGCACCTTTGGAACGTGTGTTAAGATGCGCAATCCAGTGACCCATTTCAGAGGAGTTCATAGTCTGTGTTACCTGCTTCTAGGTGGGCACTCCCCTAAAGAACAAGCGGACATCTCCCTCCCATCCCTTATACATTCATGTTCATCTAACTGGTCTTCCCTGGTGGTTCCAACAGTCCAACAGTAAAGAATCTGCTTGCAATGCAGAAGGCCTAGGTTTGACCCCAGGGTTGGGAAGATCCCCTGGATAAGGAAATGACAACCCACTCTGATATTCTTGCCTAGGAGATCCCATGGACAGAGGAGCCTCACAGGCTACAGTCCATGGGGTCACAAAGAGTTGCCTACCAGGCAACTGTCCTCTGTCCTACACAGCTGAGGACGAACACTGTCACTTGTCCGACTGCACCCTGATGCCTGTCTTTCCCTGGTGTCACAGGTCTCAGAGACAAGCAATCACTGTCTGGGTGTTCAGTTCAGTTGCTCAGTCATGTCTGATTCTTTGCGACCCCATGGACTGCAGCACGCCAGGCCTCCCTCTCCGTCATCAGCTCCCGGAGTTGACTCAAACTCATGTCTGCTGAGTTGGGGATGACTTCTAGACCTACCAGGGCCAGTGACCCCTTGGCTTTCTAAAGCCTTTCTCCTTATCCTCTGGACAGTGGATATATCCTCTGGACCAGGACCCCTTCTTCTGAATCCACATTCCTATGCATATGACTGAATGACCCTTGGAAAATGGCTCTGGATTCAGGGTCCTTAACAAAGTCAGACCTGACAGAGCAACTGAACACCACCAAAAACAGGTCCTTTGGTCTTTCTTTTCACCAAGAAATGGCCCTGTCATACACATGATTGCCCAAATCTGCCCATCAAGTACAAAATCCCCAGGACACAACCTGAGTGAGGTCTACCCTGGTGGCCCAGTGATTAAGACTCCACCCTTTCACTGCAGGGGTGCTGTTTACATACCTGATCAGGGAACTAAGATCTCTGGTTAGGAAAAAATACAAAGAACAAATTCTTTGACTGCTTGAGTGACCTTGAAAATAACTTGGTGTTTAAAGATAGGAAGCCTGCTTTTTTTTTTCCTTCAAAATTCTAGAAATTACAAGAACTATTCTCTTGCTTTCTCTCTTGTCTGAGAAACATCTGAGTCACTGAGTAAATGATACATTACAGATTGGACAGGCCAAAGGGTGTCTGGAAAAGGAGAGGCAGAAATGAACTGCCCCCACAGCTTCTTTGTTAAAAGAAAAACAGAGCCTGATGTGGGGCAGGAGAGGTGATAAACACTCGGTGGTGAGGTTTGCACCATGTCAGAGAAATAGGAGGCTTTCCAAGGGTCTCGAAGGAAACCATTTATCTATGTTAACCATACATTTAATTTTCGAAATTCAATATAGGAAAATATATTTAAAACTATCCCTTCAATGTTATAGAAACAATACAGAGTCAGAGATATGTCTCCTGAACAGTTTATCCCACTTTGAGTTCCAAGATATAAGGGAAAATACATATCCCTGACCTGAAATATCAGACGTGTATTGTGATTTCTCACTCACTCTAAAGGTCAAATGTTTCGATTCACTTAAGCATCTCCTAAAACAATCCCCATGATTACAGTGACAGAATGCCATAAAAGTTCATCCCTGCCAAGCAGGATATTGAAGATGACTTCGGTGCCACCTTCGTGTTAGGAAGGACAACCATTGGTTCACGACGCAACATGCCAACATAGCGATCCTATAAAAAGCGGCACCAATTCCCACGCTCCCCAGCCTCTGGGACACCCTCAGCTTTTCCAGAAGGAAGACCATGGGAGACACAAGATGAAGGTTCTCTTCCTGACTCTTCTCCTTGGGCTGGTTTGTGCTGCCCAAGAAGAGGAAGCTGAGCAAAGTGTCTCAGAGGTACCAGGGATGGTCTCATGTGTGTGTGTGTGTGTGTGTGTGTGTCCCTTTTGTGATTTTGTTATATGGATCCATAACCTGAACCATCTCCCTCCAACTCAGCTCTGCTCCGTTTCTGGGCTCTATACCTCTTCCATTTGGTCTCGGCAGCATCTCTACTCTGTATTAATTGACTCTCATGCATTTTTCCTGCTTGTTGTAACAGAGAAAGATAATCAGCCAAACAGCTGTTGGAGTTCTTGCATTTGGCAT
This sequence comes from Antidorcas marsupialis, assembly GCA_006408585.1. Lineage (NCBI taxonomy): Eukaryota > Metazoa > Chordata > Mammalia > Artiodactyla > Bovidae > Antidorcas > Antidorcas marsupialis. The sequence continues at coordinate 34,498 of SJYB01005547.1, read as the reverse complement.
CGGAGCTCAAGTTATGTCAGAAATGTCTTGATTTTTTCTTTCACTCTGAGTTCAGTTTTAAATTTATTTTATCAGTTGCTTTCTTCAGTCAAGTCAGATAGCATGTGCTGATTTTCACAAATGTTGGGAGATTCATGAGGGATGATTCTGGATGAAATAAAAAGACAAGGACTGAAATTCCTAAGGGGAATTTTGCGGTTGGCTCTCAGGAGAATGGAGAACTTTCTCCATTGCGTCCAGTGACAAGGCAAAGACCACTGAGAACGCGCCTTTCAGGGTTTACTTGTATTTGATGATACAAAGAGCACAGTAAACTTATACTTCTTACTTTGGTCAGGTAAGTAGAAATAAACCAGAGGGAAGACACCTACAAATCTTGAGCCTGAAGGAGAGTGTGTTTTCCCATCTGCAGGGAGCCCTATGGATGATGCTGAGAGCATGACACCCTGGGCTGTGGGGCTGAGCAGGGTCTCTGAGCTGGGAGTGGGGGGCAGCAGTTCCCCTGAGAGCCTCCAGGGAATGTCCTGGAACCTTTGCTTAGAATAGGGATGGGGGGGTCCCAGAAGCTCCACTTGCAACAACTTATTGAAGGAAAGAGAGACATGGCAACAGGGAAAGGCTCGTGTCCTGCAGCCCACAGTCCCCATCATGGACTTGACCCCTTCCTGCAGAACCCGTGAGAGACGGTTCCCACTGAGCCCAGAAGCTGTTGGCGAGGGGAGAGCAACACAGTGAGCTCTGCCCTCGGGGTGTCCTCACGGGTGGTCTCATCACCACTGAGTTTACTAAAAACTCAGCCCCAAGGAGCACTCCGGGAGTGTCCACTACATGGCAGACGATTTACTAAGAGCATGCAAACTCAGGGGTGCAGGAATAAACAGATGAAGAAAAAACCGAGTAAGAGATTTTTGCTTGGAGAGATTGGTTTAGAGACATATTAACATATAAGCTCTATGTACCATATATTGCATATGTTTTTAAGAATACCATAGTATCTCTCTCTGTTGTTTTTGCAAGTTTTGAGTTTGTGTTTGCACGAGGCTGCTCTTTCTGAAATCTGCTTTACTGAAGTGTATTTAGGTGTTATTATATGCACCTTTGAGAAGGCAGTGGCCCCCCACTCCAGTACTCTTGCCTGGAAACTCCCATGGACGGAGGAGCCTGGTGGGCTGCAGTCCATGGCGTCACTGAGTCAGACACGACTGAGCGACTTNGGAGAGATTGGTTTAGAGACATATTAACATATAAGCTCTATGTACCATATATTGCATATGTTTTTAAGAATACCATAGTATCTCTCTCTGTTGTTTTTGCAAGTTTTGAGTTTGTGTTTGCACGAGGCTGCTCTTTCTGAAATCTGCTTTACTGAAGTGTATTTAGGTGTTATTATATGCACCTTTGAGAAGGCAGTGGCCCCCCACTCCAGTACTCTTGCCTGGAAACTCCCATGGACGGAGGAGCCTGGTGGGCTGCAGTCCATGGCGTCACTGAGTCAGACACGACTGAGCGACTTCCCTTTCACTTTTCACTTTCATGCACTGGAGAAGGAAATGGCAACCCACTCCAGTGTTCTTGCCTGGAGAATCCCAGGGACGGGAGAGCCTGGTGGGCTGCCGTCTATGGGGTTGCAGAGTCAGACACGACTGAAGTGACTTAGCAGCAGCAACATATGCACCTTTATGGAGGGCAGAGTTCATGGTTTTTTATCAGAACCACAGCTTTTTCATGACCTCCACAGTCCAGATCTAAAATTCCGCCATCCCTGCCAAAAATCTCCTTTTCCTCACCATTAAATATGCACCCCTTGAGCCGTAGGTAATAACAGATCTAACTATTCTCTCCTCTTCTAAAACTTCAGATGACAAGATTATGAGCTTTGCTTCATTTTCCCCATCAGTATGAGTATTTAAAAGTTTCTCTCTGTGTCTGCCTATGTAGGGAGTCACATTTTTCAAGCCAAGTGAAAGGATATTGCTTGCATAGATAACATTTTGTATATTTTGCAGTTACAGCAAACTGGGTTTTATTCCGAGTTTGGTGGTTTTGAGTAACTTCAATGCCATTTCATAATGAGTAATAACAATGCACACAATTCATTGTGGAAACTATTTTCCAAGGTATCTGACCAAAAGTTAACCCAATTTTTGTTGGATTGTTGTCTGTTTAATATTTGTTTCACGTGTACGCCAGGTGACAAATACATCTTTTTTCACACATGATGTATGTGAAGTGAAAGTCTTTTGTTATATAGTGACAATATATATTTATCATATATTATATATATATTTTTTTCCCTTATGTCATATAAGCATACGTGTTTTTGTGTGTTTTTCAATCTGTTTTTTCAATGTGCATGTATACATACAAGTGACTTTCAATATTTAACCCTCTTATAGTGTTGTGATGGAAGAATAGTGTGTGTTTTGATAAAATTAAATGTTCCTTTCTCTAATTTTTATGATGTTTCTCAATATATTCTCTGATGTATCACTGCCTGGGTTGTGAGAACCCACAAAGTCTGTCATGGTGGCGATGCATGTCTGTTTCCAGGGACTCATTTTTAGAAGGTGTTTTCTGTTAATGTTTTCCTAAAATTCTACATTTCTCCATGTTCACTTGGCTTTCAACACGGCTTGCTTTGTGTTTGCAGTTTATCTTTGGAACTGCTGCTCAGATTTAGCGTGAACACAAACCATCCCTGTCACTTGATAGTGACTTGACCTTAGAGCACATGTTTCTTCTCTTTGAAAAGATCACATTGCTCACAGGCACTCTGGTGACACCTCACACATAATCTTTGAGGACTAACAAAGAAAATTCTACTTACATGTCAAATGTTTTCATGACGGTGATTAACCACATTGCATGTGTGTTGTTTTTAAGGGTGAATAGAGAATTGGTAGAAAAACACGTCAGGGGAACAAAGAAAGCCAGGAACACTTACACTGGTGAGTGTAAGTATGAGTGTTTCATTGGGCAAAGCTGGAAATTTTGACACAACTATATTCAATAAGCTCATAGATCTGAATTCTACTCCTACTAACAAACCAGAGGGATGAGCGGGCTGCAGTCCCCAAGATTTCCAATCAGTTTACTTTGGCATGAGACCAAGGTTCAAACACACTGCTTGGAGGTCTCCTCCTAATTATGAGTGTCACTCATTAAGGATAACTTGTGCAGACCTCTATTTCCTTCAGCTCTCATAGACAATCTACAACAGCCTTACAAACTGACATCTCAAGGGTCCATTACGGGTCTGTACATCATTGTCATTCACTTTTTAAAAACAATCTTAAAATATCTTCATCCATCCAAGGTAAAGTGAATGAACCTGAGCCCAGGGAAATCATCCTGAGTTCAACCAAAAAGGTAGCTTCTGTTCAAAGCCATGGGGATGCTGGCTAAGATTTATATCCTTAAATTCTTTACANCATTCACTTTTTAAAAACAATCTTAAAATATCTTCATCCATCCAAGGTAAAGTGAATGAACCTGAGCCCAGGGAAATCATCCTGAGTTCAACCAAAAAGGTAGCTTCTGTTCAAAGCCATGGGGATGCTGGCTAAGATTTATATCCTTAAATTCTTTACAATGACATAAACAATATTCCTAATTTTAGAGGCCTAAGGAGTACATACTTGACTACAATTTATGTGTATCAGGTCGATTGTATGAGAAGGTGGAATAAAAAAGTCTTGCCTGCTTCCCTTGATGTCATAACAATTGCAGATGGAGTGAGACACAGATCGATACAGGATATACCATTGCTAATATCCTCACTTTGCCATCATAAATCTGATTGACAATAAATGAAGGTAGGGTCATATATATGTATCTTTTCTCTCTCAGAGATGAGGGTACAAGTGTATTTGGAATTGTCTACAAGTCCAACAAAGTTTCGGCAGCATGTGTTGACAACGTGTATAAAGATGCAAAGACAAGATTTGCTGGAATATTTGGTATGTATGATACTATCTTATGCACATCGAAATTCTCATGTAACATTTCCATTGCCAGTACTTTTTATTCAGAATATCAATGTTTGGTGAAAATACCCATTGTGCAGTCTACAAGGCCTGCCTCTTTGTTCAGTGAGTTAAGGACCCTGGAACAAAATCTACCAACAAAAAGGAGCTTGTACAGATGGGGAGAATCAGATCATCAGCCATTTCTAATAATTTTCACTCTCAATATTAAAACATGAAAAATTGAGTTTTACTAAAAATATTTTTTTTATTTCTAACAGGGTAATTGCAATCCTGTGTTAGTTTCTAGTTTTTCCTTTTTAACACTCTAATTTCAATGATGGCGACAATGCGGCTTCTCTCAATTTCTTCATGTTATACCAGTGGTCCAGCGCACTCTAAGCCTTGGAACAGAAACTTTCATGATAAATCTTCATCCTGATCAATTTTTTCAAATGCATTGTTCTTATAAACATTGACATCACCCCACATAACCACACAGAAGTACTGAGAAGTGTGAATACCAGTAGCAGAAGATGAATCTATTTCTGAACAGGTATTGAGGCATTAGTTAATTAACTAATAAATTATCTCCCATTGTCATGTGTGACATGGTGAGTGTGGTTCTGTCAGAGCAGAATGGTGTTTCTTATTTTTTTTTGGTTCAGAACAAGACCTGCATGGCAGATACAGGTATTAGGAAGGAGGTCACCGAGCAAGTAGGATCATCCTGTAATGGATGGAGCCCCATATTCATTGAGCTCTTTTGAGTCTTTGGGATCCTGCTGTTGATGCTGGTGGGAGTCTAGTTAAAATTTGACAGGGCTTAATTGCTAAGACAGACAGCAGACATCTGTGTCAAAGGAAATGGAAACTGAGGCTTAATTTATTTCAAGGGAAGATCTGACTTGCACACTCAACTTTTTGTTCTGAGTTCAGAAGTTTCTCTGGGTTCTAAGGGGCAAAAATTCTACTTTCTGTGTAATGTTTTTCAGTTAAGGTAAATGATATTGAAGCTGAAGCCTTGGAGAAGTTCAATTAGTTAGTAAAAGATAAGAAGATTGAAGATAAAAATATTTTGAAGATCATTGAGACTGGTAATGGAATTATACTTTTTCCTAAATATGTAATTTCCTTGACCTGTAAATATACCAACAGGAAACAATTTATTCAAATTTTCTTTGCTCATAGATAATAGTTTTCATAATCCCTTATTCAAAAAAAAACAGCCTTGGAAATCCAGGGCAATGGTAGTAATCGGTCGATCATTTCTTTCTGTCCTTTTGATTTTCTGCTAGGTGAATGTCCTCCCTGTGCAAAACTATGGAGTTCAAAACAAGCTGAGTGTAAATGAAAATGGTCTGTTACTAATGTTGTTCCACTAAATAAGTCAAAAAGCACACGTAGTGATTTCATACCTAGCAAATTATTCAGGTAAGGATTATATCCCAAACACTTGCATTCTACCCTAAAGAACTTTGTCTGTTACATTAATTAATTCTCTGCTCTTGAGCCATATTAAATTGCAGACAGATTGGTTGATTAATGCTGAGCAGCTTTGATGAGAGAGCTTTATGCTGCAGGAATCTTGCAGACCAGATTCAGAAGAGAGAAGCAGGAATCCCCACAAGCTGGTGGAAACTAATTAGTGTTCCTTTCAGTCCTGACCTCATGGTTGCCCACACGCTTCCCTTCTCCAGAAGAAGCAGGATTGAAGAGAGCTCAGAATTTATTTCTACAAGATCAGTGTTTAATCTCACATCATCTGACAGAATCTAAAGGCCTTCCAACCACACTGAAACATGGATTTGAATTCTATTTCTCTATCAGGGGCTTCCCTGATAGCTCAGTGGGGAAAGAATCTGCCTGCAATGCAGGACACTCTGGTTCAATTCCAGGGTTGGAAGAACCCCTGGAAAAGGGAAAGGTTACCCATTCCAGTATTCTGGCCTAGAGAATTCCATGGACTCTTTATTCCATGGGTTAGCAAAGAGTCGAACACAACTGAGTGACTTTCACTTTCCCTTTAAGGAAGTGATTTTCTTAAAGTGGGATCTTTAAACATTCTAAACTATGACAGCCACATAAAACCACACTGATTTAGACTAAATTGTGGCTTTAAAATTTCTGTGGAGAGAAAATTTGGCAAGAAAAAAGCAAAAGAAAACCCACTAGCTTCCAGATTAATATGAAAAAAAATGTGCTTCGTATCTACAATAAAACATTCAGTTCAGTTCAGTTCAGTTCAGTCGCTCAGTCGTGTCCATCTCTTTGCGACCCCATGAATTGCAGCATGCCAGGCCTCCCTGTCCATCACCAGCTCCCAGAATTCTCTCAAACTCATTAATAAAACATTACTCAGCCATAAAAAAGAATGAAATCATACCATTTGGAGCAACATGGATGGATCTACAGATTTTCAATCTGAGTAAGTCTGAAAGCGAAAGACAAGCATCACGTGATATCACTTACATGTGGCATCTACAATATGGCATGAAAAAAATAAAATAAAATATGGCATGAAGAAACTAATTAACAATACAGAAGTAGACTCACAGACATGGAGGGCAGACTTGTGGCTGCCACGAGGGGGAGGGGCTTGGTGAAGAGAAGGACCGAGAGTTCGGGATTAGCAGATGGAAAGTAACATGTACAGGATGGAGAGACAAAAAGATCTTATTGTATAGCACAGAGAACTACATGCAATACTCTGAGAAAACGTAGATAAGAAAGGACTCAGAAAAAGAGTGGATATAAATGTGTTTATGTTTAAACTAATCACATTGATATACCCCTGAAACTAACGTATCATAGCTAATCAACTATAATCCAGTGTAACATTAGTTCAGTTCAGTTGCTCAGTCATGTCCGACTCTTTGCGACCACATGAATTGCAGCACGCCAGGCCTCCCTGTCCATCACCAACTCCCAGAGTTCACTCAGACTCACATCCATCGAATCGGTGATGCCATCCAGCCATCTCATCCT
>SJYB01005547.1:0-27176 GCA_006408585.1 Antidorcas marsupialis | reverse complement strand
CTCAGTCTTCTTCACAGTCCAACTCTCACATCCATACATGACCACAGGAAAAAACATAGCCTTGACTAGACTTAGTCAGCAAAGTAATGTCTCTGCATTTGAATATGCTAATCAACTATAATCCAAGGTAACATAAATATTAGAAAATGAATTCTTGATGAACCCATCAAAGATGAGACTCAAGTGACTAGAGGCATGTGCTCCACTTAGTGAGCCTGAACATGTTATCCTGAAATCATTATTCCTACAGTCAATCCCCAATGGTAAGGCCACCCCATATGGACATCTTGGGGGAGATTCCACATGGACACCCACCTATATCACAGAGATGTGGAGTAGTGAAGTCCACCAGGATTCTCACATTGGATCAGCTACCAGCTCATGTACCCTGGACAGCCTACTGCCTGAGGCTCACCCCTGTCAGCCATCACACAATCAACTCTACTAAACCTCTGGTTCTGTTTTGTTCACCTACAGAAAGAGTCTCAGACCAGACACGTCATCTTCTGCGTGGAATCGAGATCAACGACATGAAGGTGGCTTTCTTGGTTCCTGAGTAATACGATCCTTCTCTCTTCACACTCATGCTTCCCCTCCCATCTCCTCTCTCCTGCTCACTAATCACGTCCTGCTTGGTGGTGTTTGAGTTCTGAGTGTCAAATAAATTGGTTTAATACACACCTAAGTTATGTGTGTCGGTACCGAAAGCCCCCGTTTTAAAACACACAGATAAGCACATTAAATTTAACCATCCAGAAATGTACCCCTTTAAAAGACAGGCGCTCCATCAGAAACAATTCTTAGGAGGAATAAAAGGCGATGTCCTAGTGGTGTCCAGGGGAGGAGGAAACAGACTAAATCATCACGGGACAAGGGACATGCTTATGGATGCTCTTACTACAGAGGGACAGAACGGTCTGCTCCCGAACAATGTCTCTCGGAAGCATGTTATTCATTACAGGGAAAGGAGCTTGTGTTCCACTCTCTGATCTTCATAGAGAGAAAGTGGAAGATGCCTTGGGCCAAGACAGGATAAATCAGTATTCTGACAGCATCGGCAACTGAGCTGAAGGACGGATGTTTCTTACCTTGCAGATCACTACGAATCAAAGATGGGTAGGAGCTGAGCCTTGGACAGTCCATAAGAACATAAAGTCCATGCAGTGTCTGCAAGAGCAAGATGACTGACCGATTCGTACAGGAAGCTGTAACTGTTCACAGTATCTGAAGGTCGTCTTCCATCCTTCTCAAGATGAGAAGCGGATGCCAGGATTTGCAAGGACTGGGCATCCCCACTGTCATGGACACAGGATGCTGCACGACCCCTGTGGTTCTCGCGATGCGTACAATCTAAAAGATCACCCACCCACAAGATTTAGAACATACTCCAAGGGTTGGATGAAAGCTGAGAGATTTGGTGCAAGTCATGAGAAAATAACACTAGACCTGAGTGATATTTAGCAGAATAAATATATTAGTTTCTACAAAGACGCAGCCTCCAAATGTCTACAGCTGGCCACTGTCAAATGCACCAGCAGTAAGTGTTTCNTAGACCTGAGTGATATTTAGCAGAATAAATATATTAGTTTCTACAAAGACGCAGCCTCCAAATGTCTACAGCTGGCCACTGTCAAATGCACCAGCAGTAAGTGTTTCTGTGCTTTAGCACATAGTAAGGGAGATCAAGGCTTTCTTTAAGTTCTCCCACATGCGTAGCAGAGTGCATACAGCTGGAGTTCTGACTTTGTCTTCACAGTACGTCGGGAAATGCTGAATTGTATGGGTGGATACATGCAGAGGCAACTGCCCACAGAGTAAAGGCATAAAACTCTTAAGGGATATGGAAAGACAAAACTTCACATATACAAGACAAAAATACTGATATATCATATATATATAAATACTGATATATCTTATATATATACACACACACATATGTGAGTGACTGTGTGTATTTAAATAACTGTATTTATTAAAAAAATGAAATTTCACCACATACCACACAGATAAAGAGGGCGAGAAAACTATAAACAGGTTTATGTTATTGGAATTAACACTCCTGAAGAAATGGACACATTACTTGAAAGGTGTATTACTGAAATTCATACATGATAAACAGAAAATTTCTACAGCCCTCTATCTATTAAAGAAATTTAGTGGAATGCTCCATAAAGTTGAAAGTTAAGATGAGTGAACTCAAAACCAAGAATTAAAGAATTATCATGAAGCTTCTAGAAAGCCAGCCATAGACACATGATCATATGAGTTCATGAATTATTTTCCATTCTAATTTATTCCCTAATTCCCTAGACAGATTTAGGTAATTTTGACAGATTTGGTAAAATTCGGTATATCCAGAGAAAACCATCANTATCATGAAGCTTCTAGAAAGCCAGCCATAGACACATGATCATATGAGTTCATGAATTATTTTCCATTCTAATTTATTCCCTAATTCCCTAGACAGATTTAGGTAATTTTGACAGATTTGGTAAAATTCGGTATATCCAGAGAAAACCATCATTGTAAAATGTACATGAACCCCAGTATCCAGCAGCAGCATTTACCATAGCCAAGACATGCAAGCAATCTAAATGTCTACCAACAGAGGAATGGATAAATAGGAGGCTGTTGTTTAATCACTAAGTCATGCCTGACTCTCTGTGACCCCACAGACTGTATGCAACCAAGCTCCTCTGTCCATGTGCTTTCCCAGGAAAGGATACCATAGACACTCAGTGGAGTACTACTCAGCCATTTGCAGAGATGTATCTACTATAGACGGTTATATAGACTGAAGTAAGTTAGAAAGAGAAAACCAAATAGCATGTATTAACTCATGCATTAGATGTGGAATCTAAAAAAGTGGTAGAGAAGATCCTAGTTCCAGGGCACAAATACAGACATGGATGCGGAGAGCACGTCTGTGGACACTGAGGGGGAAGGAGAGGGTGGGATGGATTGGGAGACGGGGACTGACACAAAGACTCTGTTGATATTATGCATAAGAGAGATAACTAATGAGATTCTGTGAGAGCACAGGGAACTCTCCTCAGTGCCTCACGGGGACTTAAAGGGGATGGAAATTAAAAAAAATAAAAAAGAGTATAGATGTCCATGTACACCTGGTTAACTTCTTGCCACCTCTTCTTCATCTCTTCTGCTTCTGTTAGGTCCAGACCATTTCTGTCCTTTATCGAGCCCATCTTTGCATGAAGTGTTCCCTTGGTATCTCTAATTTTCTTCAAGAGATCTCTAGTCTTTCCTGTTCTGTTGTTTTCCTCTATTTCTTTGCATTGAACGCTGAGGAAGGCTTTCTTATCTCTCCTTGCTATTCTTTGGAACTCTGCATTCAGATGCTTCTATTTTTCCTTTTCTCCTTTGCTTTTCACGTCTCTTCTTTTCACAGCTATTTGTAAGGTCTCCTCAGACAGCCATTTTGGTTTTTTGCATTTCTTTCCCATGGGGATGGTCTTCATCCCTGTCTCCTATACAATGTCACGAGCTTCCATCCATAGTTCATCAGGCCCTCTATCTGTCAGATCTAATTCCTTAAATCTATTTCTCACTGTCACTGTATAACGATAAGGATACTACTATTTCTACAGATTGTAATGATTTAGAGATCTAATTCATGAATCCAAGATTGGTATTTACCGTTATGAATGTATCATAGCTACAAGATGATTAAATTTATTTCTAATGTTTCAACACCACAATCAACACACCCATGAATGTTTTTTTTTTCTTTTTATTATCAACTGTGTCATAATTTCTTCAAATAGAATGCCTTATCAAAGAGAACACACTTCTGTGGACTTTCCTGATAGTCCACTCATTAGCATTTTGCCTTCCAAAGTAGAGGGTGCTGGTTCGATTCCTGATTGGTGAGGTAAGATCCCATATGCCTCGCAGCCAAAACATCAAAATATAAAACGGAAGCAATGGAGTAACAAATTCTACATGTGTGTGTGATGTTAGTCACTCATTCACCTCCGACTCTTTGTGACCCCATGGACTATAGCCTGCTAAGTTCCTCTGTCCAGGGAGAATTCTCCTGGCAAGAATACTGGAGTGGGTTGCCATTTCTTTTTCGAGGGAATCTTCCTGATCCAGGGATAGAACCTGTGTCTTTGGCATTGCAGGCAGACACTTACAGTCTGAGCCACAGGGAAGCCCATCAAACGAGACTGGGCACGTTCAGGGTGGTAGGTCCATAGAATTCTGATAGATACAACCAACCAAGGGGACCTTTCAAAGCCATCTGTATTTTTTCTTGAGCTGTACTGCCCTTTTCTCACTGCTTCACACTTGACTCGCCCTTCCATCTATCCTTAATTCAGTTCAGTTCAGTCATGCAGTCGTGTCCAACTCTGCGATGCCGCGGGCCACAGCACATCAGGCTTCCCTGTCCATCACCAACTCCCGGAGATCACTCAGACTCACATCCATCGAGTCAGTGATGCCATCCAGCCATCTCATCCTCGGTTGTCCCCTTCTCCTCCCGTCCCAAATCCCTCCCAGCATCAGAGTCTTTTCCAATGAGTCAACTCTGCATGAGGTGGCCAAAGTACTGGAGTTTCAGCTTTAGCATCAGTCCTTCCAAANATCACCAACTCCCGGAGATCACTCAGACTCACATCCATCGAGTCAGTGATGCCATCCAGCCATCTCATCCTCGGTTGTCCCCTTCTCCTCCCGTCCCAAATCCCTCCCAGCATCAGAGTCTTTTCCAATGAGTCAACTCTGCATGAGGTGGCCAAAGTACTGGAGTTTCAGCTTTAGCATCAGTCCTTCCAAAGAAATCCCAGGGCTGATCTCCTTCAGAATGGACTGGTTGGATCTCCTTGCAGTCCAAGCAACTCTTAAGAGTCTTCTGCAACATCACAGTTCAAATCAATTCGTCAGGGCTCAGCTTTCTTTATAGTCCAACTCTCACATCCACACATGACTACTGGATCAACCTTGACTAGATGGACCCTTGTTGGCCAAGTAATGTCTCTCTTAATATGCTCTCTAGGTTGGTCATAGCTTTTCTTCCTCAGAGAATCACTCAAAACCTTCTCTATGGAAATATTCTTTCATCATCAAACAGGAGCTGAAACACACTCTAACTTTCCACTTTCCATTTTTTTAAAAATTCTCATCCTACAACTTCTAAAGAGGGATTTACTTGGCAATTCCTTGTTAGCTTGTATTCATATGCATCTGACTCCTTTCACAGGAGGCAGCTCACTGGATGACTTCCTGAGTCTGTCTGCTTCCTGCTGAATTCCGAGGCTCAGCTCTTGTTGGCACTAAGTCTGTATTCACTGAATTCAGGTCCAAGTGCGGACGGGAAGAATCTTACAGAACACACGTTCTTCATGATGCCTATATAGAGGTTAATGTTGACAGCACACTGTACCGAGCTTATTTCTCATCTGTGACTGTCAAAGGAATTAGAAATGAAGACCCTGTGCAGAGAAATGACGCTTTTCTCTGCCTCCTTGCACACAACTTCAGAAGGGCCAGTCAGGGGTTTACTTTTGCTGACGATGGCTCTTGTTTCTAACCTAACATCAGCTAACACTCACCCCTTATTACAGTAGGGTGGAGGAGGTGGAAAACTCCAACTCCTATATGACTGATGTTAACAACATACTTTGATCAAGGACTACGTCAAGAGGCTGACGGGTTGAAATATCCAGAAAGGAGGGAAGCATCCATCATTCAGCAAACTAACATGTGTGATAAAAAAGAAAACAGACACTGATTGACGAATACCAGTACGGGAACATGAAAGCAGTGGTGCAGAATGGGGAGACCCACTGGGACCTTTGTCTATGGGACCAGTCCTCTCTGGTATTTGTAGGAAATTTACTTCTCCTCAAGTCAACGTGCAACAAGTCAAAAACTTCCCACAAGTATTAGGAAATTTATGGATGTGTTACTTTTTTCCTTTTTGTTATCTCTCTTTTCCTCTTCTCCTGGAGAGCTTCGACAGGTTCTCAGTGGAAAATACGAGCTCAAAGGAAGCTCCGAGTGGTGACGATTTTTGGCAGGATCACTTGAGGCAGAGTATAGATGGCACTGCCTGCACTCACAATGAGTGTCGCTCTGTCTTTTACAGGGCTCTGTGCCCCTCAAAGTGTCTCCCCGACATTTAGTAGCAAACGATCCATCTTTCCTGAGTCAGACTAATGGGGCACCCTTGGAAGCTATGCTGAAATCTGCAGCCTGGGTTGACCATTGAGAGGGGCCCCGTCTCTGTGTTACTACCCTGCTCCTAGGTGGGGGCTCCCTAGAGACCAACATGCTTATCTCTCTTCCATCTCTGTACATTCGAGTTTATCTAGCTGAACCCTGATGGCTCTCTTTCCCTGACACCGCAGGTCTCAGGGACAAACAGTCACAGAGTTGGGGTGTGGGGTGACTTCTAAACTCACTTGGGGCCAGCGTACTCAAACCTTCTATCCCTTCTTCCTTGTCCAATAGATGGTGTTAACTAGGAGCACTTCTGCTGAAGCCACGCACCCATGCGTGTGACTGAATGACCCTTGGCTCTGGATCCAAGATCCTTCACAGGACCAGCCGGGAATAAATTACGGACAAACTTCCTCAGGCATGAGGTTAAAGAGCATTGATTAGGTAAGGTTCAGGAGCGTTGATTAGGTGAGGTTAAAAAGCATTGATTTGGTCCTCTTCCTAGTTATGAGAAGGACAGAGCCCACGGTGAGGCTGGAGGAAGGGGTAAAGACTTTGCTTTGACATGTTTTTGTCATCCCACAGGAACAGGAGGCTTTCCAATAGTCTCATGGGAAATATTTTTAAGTTTATTACATGATACACTCAATTTAATTTTAGAAAATACATTTTAAACTATCTAAATGTTAACGAAACAATACAGGAATGGGGTGTATGTACCTTGGACAGCACATCCCAGTTTGATGTCAGAATACAAAGGAGAATAAATATTCCTGACCTTGAAATATCAGATGTGTTTTGTAAGTTCTCATTCACTTGAAAGGTCAGATGTCCAGATTCGCTCAAGCTTCTCCCAAAACAATCGTCATGATAACAATGACAAAATGACATAAAAGATGGTTCCTGCCAAGCAGGATACTGAAGATGACTTCTGTGTAACCTTGGTCTTAGGAGGAGCAACCATTGGTTCACGACGCATCACGCCAACATATCAGTCCTATAAAAGGTGGCACCAGCTTCCATCCTCTCCAGCTACTGGGATCCCCTCAGCCTCAACAGAAGAAAGACCACGGGAGCCTCAAGATGAAGGTTCTGTTCCTGAGTTTACTGCTTGGTGTGATTTGTGCTGCCCAAGAAGAGGAAGCCCAGCCAAGTCTCTCAGAGGTACCAGGGACGGTCTGATCTGGGAGGAGGTCTTGGAGTGTGTGTGTGTGTGTGTGTGTGTGTCTGTCTGTCTGTCTGTGTTCCTTTTGTGGTTTTGTTATCGTGGATACATAATGTGAGCCATCTCCCTCCAACTCAGCACTGCTCCATTTACGGGCTCTATTCCTGTTCTGTTTCTTTTCTACTGTGTATTAGTTAGTTGCCTCTTATGCGTTTTTTTTCCCCTGCTCTCGTAACAGAGAAAGAGGATCAGCCAAACAGCTGTGAATTCGAGATCCTGCATTTGACATCAGAGCTCAAGCTCCCTCAGAAATGTCTCAATTGCTTCTTTCACTCTAACTGCACTTTTACTGTATTTTATAAACCCTCCTTTGTTCAGTCAGCTTTGATTATGTCTCTGATTTGCAGAAATGATGGGAAACTCATGCCCGATGAGGCTGGATGAGAGAGAAAGGCAAGGACTACAGTTTCTAAGGGGAATTTTGCTGTTAGCTTTCAGGGCAATGGAGAACCGCATTCATTGCGTCCAGTAACCTGGGGAAGATCAAGCCCAACGGGCCATTCAGGGTTTACCTCCACAAACTTCTGTTTGATGATGAACAGGGCACAGTAGACTTCTACTTTTATGTCAAGTAAGTAAAAATCACCCAGAAGGAAAACACATGTAAACCGCGAGCCTTGGGGAAGGTGTGTCTTCCCCATCTGCAGAGAGCTCTCTGCATGTGTTGAGAGCATGACGCCCTGAGTTGTGGGGCTGAGCAGGGTCTCTGAGTTGGGGGTCCAGTTCCCCTGTGAGCCTCCAGGGAATGTCCTGGAGCTTTTGTTTGGGGGAGGGGCGTTTCAGAAGCTCCACTCACATCAGCTCATTAAAGGAAAAAGGGACACATACAATCTCCTTATGTTATATAAGCATGTCATGTGTACTCATGGGTTTCCTTGTGCGTGTATAGGTCCTAACATTTGTGTCTTTCAGTGTTTAATACTGTTATGGTACTGTGATGGAAGAACAGTGTGTGTCTTCATAAAATTAAATATTTTTTTTCCCTAAATGGGTGATTTTTTCCCTATTATTTAATCAGTCATTGCCCAGGTTATGAGAACACCCAGGGCCTGTCATGTTGACCACAACTATCTGTATTAAAAAACAAAACAAAACAGGTATTCTCTTATTTTTCTAAAATTTTAGATTCTCCCATATTCTCCTTTAAACATGATTTACCCTGTGTTTGAAGTTTATCTTTGGAACTATGGCTCAGATTTAATAGACAAGCCCTCCTTGTCACTCGAAGTGACTTGCCCTCAGAGAACATGTTTCCTCTCTTTTGAAGGTCACATTATTACAGGCACTAAGCTTACATGCCACACTTAATCTTTGCGAAGAAATAAAATCCTAATTTTATATCATTTTTTCAGTCATTTTACATTTTTATAGTCATCATTTTCATGACTTTAATCCACCTGCTTGAATGTGTTTTGTTTTTAAGACACAAGGGAAAATGGGAATATAAACACATCACGGGAATAAGGCAAGATGATGGCACTTTTGCTGTTGACTGTAAGTATGAGTATTTCACTGGTCAGAGCATGCTTGGATGGAAATCTTGGTACAACTTCTTTCAGTAATCGCACACAGCTGAATTCTACTCCTACAGTCAGAGGAGTGAGCATGCTCCTGTCCCTAAGATCTCCAAACACTATTTTGTCACGAGACAAGGGTTCAAACACATGGCTTGGAGATCTCTACCCAATTATGAGTGTTACCCAATGATATAGCATGTGGAGACCTGTATTTCATATGGTTCTCACACATAATTTACAACAACCTTATGAACTGATGTCTCATGAGCTAAAGTATGAGCATCAGTATCATTCACTCAAAAAAAAAAAAAAATCTTAAAACATCTATCCATCAAAGGCTCAGTGGATGAACATAAATCCAAGGAAATGATCCTGAGTTCAATCATCAAGGCAGCTTCTGTTGAAAGCCATGGGGATGCTGGCTAACACTTATATCCCGAGGTTCTTTATAACAGTTCCCAAATATATTCCTATTTTTATGGGGCCTAAAGGGTACATATATAACTACAGCTTGCTGCTGCTACTGCTGCTAAGTCGCTTCAGTCGTGTTCGACTCTGTGTGACCCCATAGACGGCAGCCCACCAGGCTCCCCCATCCCTAGGATTCTCCAGGCAAGAACACTGGAGTGGGTTGCCGTTTCCTTCTCCAATGCATGAAAGTGAAAAGCGAAAGGGAAGTCGCTCAGTCGTGTCCGACTCTTCCCGACCCCATGGACTGCTACACTCAAAATGTCACAATACCTCCAACTGACAAGACATTAAGGTGAGGTTGTACATATATATCTTTTCTCTCTTTCTCACAGATGAGGGTAAAAATGTATTTGAGGTTACTCATGCGTCCAGAAACATTCTGGTAGCACATAACATCAACGTGGATGAACACGGCAAGCAGACAGTACTCACTGGACTATTTGGTATGTATGACATCTTCCTATTCACAAGGACAAGATCATGTAACATTTCCTTTCTCTGTGTCTCTGTCTGTATCCATAACATCAGTATATGGTGAGTATATCCATTGCTCAGTCTATGGGACCTATTTCTTTTCATTTACGGTGTTAGGGACTCTGGAGAGTAATCTACCAGGGAAGAGGAGCTTGTAGGGGTATGAGGATCAGATCATCAGGAATTTAAAAATAATTCTCACCCGTGGAAATTTCAAAGTAAACTAAATTTTACTAAAAAACAGCTTAAATTTTTTAAAAAAATTTTAATGGGAGGAAAATTACAATGTTTTTTGGTTTCTAGTTTTTTTGTTTGTTTTGTTTTTTTAAACACCTCAATTAAGGTCAAGCCATGGCTAAAATGAGGCTACTCTCAATTTCTTCAGTTGATACCAGCTTCTCAATATTCTCTAAGCGTTGGAACAGAAACTTTTATCATAAAACTTCATCCCTTTCAAACTTTCAAATGCGTTGTTATGAACCCTGATGGTGAAGTCGCTCAGTCGTGTCCGACTCTTTGCGACCCTGTGGACTGTAACCTACATTCTCTGTCTATGGGATTCTCCAGGCAAGAATACTGGAGTGGATCGCCATTTCCTTCTCCAGGGGATCTTCCTGACCCAGGGATCAAACCTGGGTCTCCCGCATTGGAGGCAGACACTTTAACCCAATAACACCCCCAAATAACTGCACAGAAGCACTGAGAAGTTGGAGAGTTATGTGAACCAACAGGATATCAGGTGTCTACTCCAAGAAAGGCATAGGGTAGAATGGTGTATTATTACAGAATAGCTCGTGTCCCACTATCATTTGTGATGTGGTGAACACGTCTCTCTGTCAGGGAAGAACCCTGTTTCCTGTTTATTTGGGTCCAGAACATGACCTGAGCAGCTCCTACATACACTGGGAGGCTGGTCACGGAGCAGGTCCTTTCCTTATTGTGATGGGTGAGCCCCAAATTTATTGAGCTACTGCGAGTCTTTAAGGGTCCCCTTACTGATACCGCTGGGCATTTGGTTACACAGTTGGACAGGAATTAATTCTCAAGACAGACAGCAGGTTTCTGTGTCATGGGAAATGCAAATTGTTTGTGGCTTAATCTGTAACAAGCGAAGATCTGACTGGCACACTCAACTACCTTTTTCTGCACTGAGAAATGTCTCTGGGGTCTCAGAGGTCAGCATTCTGTTTTCTGCGTGCTATTTTTCAGTTAAAGTAAATATTGAAGAGGAAGCCTTGCAGAAGTTCAAGGAGCTGACACAAGAGAAAGGGATTGAACAGGGGAATGTTGTGAATTTCATCGAAACTGGTAATGGAATTATGCTTTTTCCTAAATATATCATTCTAATATGTCATTCCCGACAGGTAATGATAAATATATCATTATCAAACAAATCATTTATCATTCTCATATAAATATTTCACTACCGATAGGTAAATATTCTATTATTAAACTAATCAACTTATTTAAAATTTCTTTCTCCAGAAATAACCTTTTCCATAACCTCTTACTTAAAAACAAACAAATAAAACCAGCCTTGTAAATCCTTTGGCATGGTAGTAACCTGTGAATCTTTATTTCCTGTCCTTTTCATCTTCCCCCAGATGACTAGCTTCCTTGAGGAAAACTGTACATTTCAAATCAACCTCGGGGTAAGTGAAAAACATCTGTTATTAATGTTGCTGCATTAAAAAATCAATAAGGACACATGGTGATTTCACACCGCTCACATTTTGTAGGTAATGTTTTTTTTTTTTGCTCCAACAACTTACAGTCTAGCCCTAGAGAGCTTTGTCTGTTACATTAGCTTATATCTCTTATCTTGAGACAGTTGAAATTACAAACTATCTGCTTGATTATTGCCAAGCAGCTTTGGAGAGAGAGCCTTCTCCTGCAGGAATCTTGCAGACCAGAGTCATCAGAGAGAAGCAGGAATGCCCACAAGCTAGGGGAAACTAATTAGTGTTCCCATCAGCCCTGACCTCATGGTTGTCCACACACATCCTTCCTTCCTTCCTCCAGGAGAACTGGGATTAGAGAGAGCTCACGCTTTCTGCAAGACTAGTGTTTAATCGCATATGTTTCTGACAGAACCTAAAAGGACTTGTCACCATGTGTCTGAAGCATGTATTTCAATTATATTCCCCTTCAGAAGGAGATTTTCTTAAAGTGAGATCTTTAAACTTTCTAAATTAAGACAGCTTCTGAAATTGCCACTGATCTCATGTAAAGTGTGGCTTCTAATTTTCTGTTGAAGAAAAAAAATGGAAGACAAAAATCAAAGAAAAACTCTAGCTTCTTAGTGAGTGTGATAAGAAAGATGCAGGGCATATAGTCAGTGGAATATCACTCAGTCATAAAAAAGAAGGAAATCACACATTTGCACCAACATGGATGGGCCTGGAGATTGCCATACCAAGCGAGGTAAGTCAAAAGAAAAAGATATCACTTATATGTGGAATCTGAAACATGACACAGAGGAACTTACAAAACAGACTTAATGATGTGAAGAGACTTGCGGTTGTCAAAGGGGAGGAGGCTGGGGAAGAGAAGGATGGGGAGTCTGGGATTAGCAGATGTAGTTATTATCTATAGGATGGATAGACAAGGAGGTCAAGCAGTATATCATAGGGAAGTATCTGCAGTGCTCTGTAGAAACCTACATAGGAAAGGAATCTGAAAAAGAATAGATGTTTATACGTGTACATACAAATTAATCAGTTTGCTGAACTCCTGAAACTAATATAACATTGTCAATCAAATATATTCCAGTATAAGATAAAAACTAAAAATTTGATTCTTGAAGACTGAAAAGGTAGAACTTGGGGCATCAGAGGCATGCGCTCCAATCACAACCCTGAACAGGCATGCTGAAACCGTAGCTCCGAGAATTGACCCAAATGGGAAACGGTACCCCCTATATACCTCCTGGGGAGAATTCCATATGGGCCCCCGCCTGCATCAGAGAGATGTGTAATGTTGACGTCCACCAGCATTCTGTCCATCGGATCAGCTCCCAGCTCCTGTACCATGGACAGCCTACTGCCTGAGGCTCACCCTGTCAGTCATCGCAGAGTGCACTCTCCTAAACCTTTGGTTCTCTTTTACTCGCCTACAGAGAGTCCCTCGTCTCCAAGAAATCAAGGTCAACAACGTGAAGACCACTTTCCTGGTTCCTGATTAACGTGATCCTTCCCTTCACACTTACACTCTCTTTCCCATCTCAAATCTCCTGGTTTGTAATCACGTTCGGTCTGGTGGTATGTGATTCCTGAGGATCTAATTAAATTGGTTTAATACACACCTGACTTATGTGTATCTGTAGAGAAAATCTCCTTTTTTATGAGTTGCACCTTAAATTTACCCAAAGACATATGCCTTTAAATGGAGAGCTGCTCCATTAAAGATACATATGGAGTAAACTGAGACGTCCTAGAGGACGGAGGAGCCTGGTGGGCTGTAGTCCATGGGGTCACTAAGAGTCACGACTGAGTGACTTCACTTTCATTTTTCACTCTCATGCATTGGAGAAGGAAATGGCAGCCCACTCCAGTGTTCTTGCCTGGAGAATCCCAGGGATGGAGGAGCCTGGTGGGCGGCCATCTATGGGGTCGCACAGAGTCGGACACGACGGAAGCGACTTAGCAGCAGCAGCAGCAGCAGCAAGAGAAGAGAAAAGACGAAGTCTTCACGGGACAGAGGACAGAGTTCAGGATCCTGACTGTAAAGAAGGGGACAGTCTGGTCAAGAAGGATGTCTGTAGAAAGCATCTTTCTTCATCACAAGCAGAGGAGCAGATATTCCACTCTCCGAGCTTCATGGGGAGAAAGGGTAAGATGCCAGGGGCCACAGCAGGATCAGTGGGTATTCTGACAGCACCAGAAGGCCTGCAGCTGAGCCGAAGGGCTGGATGTTTCTCACCTCTCGGATCACTGCGAATCCAAGGTCGGCAGGCATTGAGCCTTGCTCACTCCATAGGACCACGGAGTCAGTGCAGGCTCTGTAAGAGCAAGATGGCTGACAGATCAGAAAGGAGTCACAACTGTCCACAGCCTCTGAAGGTGGCCTTCCGTCCTCTTCTACTTCAAAGAGCAGGGGGTGTTAGTGTTTCCACCTACTGTCGCTGGGGGAGCACACGGATCGGCTCCCTACGCTGCTCGAGGGGTTTGCCGTCTACAAGATCAAGCAGCCTCAGGATGTAGGACTCATTTCAAGGATTGGGCCAAAGCATAGAGGTGCAGCTTAAGAGGTGGCAGAATAAAATGAGACCTAAGTGATACGTAACAGAATTGATGTGTTAGTTCCTACAGAGACTTGACCTCCAAATGAGCTACAGCTCAGTTCAGTTCAGTTCAGTCACTCAGTCATGTATGACTCTTTGCGACCCCATGGACTGTTGCACGCCAAGCCTTCCTGTCCATCACCAATTCCCAGAGTGTACTCAAATTCATGTTCATTGAGTCGGTGATGCTATCCAATCACCTCATCCTCGGTCGTCCCCTTCTCCTCCTGCCCCCAATCCCTCCCAGCATCACGGTCTTTTCAAATGAGTCAGCTCTTTGCATCAGGTGGCCAAAGGATTGGAGTTTCAGCTTCAGCATCAGTCCTTCCAATGAATATTCAGGACTGATCTCCCTTAGGATGGACTGGTTGGATCTCCTTGCAGCCCAAGGGACTCTCAAGAGTCTTCTCCAACGTCACAGTTCAAAAGCACCAATCCTTTGGTGCTCACCTTTCTTTATAGTCCCATTCTCACATCCATACATATGACTACTGGAAAAACCATAGCTTTGACTAGATGGACCTTTGTTGGCAAAGTAACGTCTCTGCTTTTTAATATGCTGTCTAGGTTGGTCATAACTTTTCTTCCAAGGAGTAAGCGTCTTTTAATTTCATGGCTGCAGTGACCACCTTCAGTGATCTTGGAGCCCCCAAAATAAAGTCTGACAGTTTCCATTGTCTCCCCATCTATTTGTCATGAAGTGATGGGACCAGATGCCATAATCTTTTTTTTCCTCAGGATATAGTACTTTTTTAAAGTAGTTGGGCCAAAGCCTAGAGAGTCCACGTAAGAGCTGGCAAAATAAAACTAAAGCTAAGTGATAGGTAGCAGAATTAATGTTTTATTTCCTGCAGAGACTTGGCCTCCAAATGAGCTACAGCTGGCCAACGTCAAAGGCACCGGTAATAACAGTTTCCCTGGCTTGGTAGCAACAGAGGTCAAGGACCAGGTTTAAATTCTCCCACTTGTATAGCACAGTGTATGCAGTTGAAGTTCTGACTATGCTCTTCACAGAATGTCTGGGAATGCTGGACTGATGGGTAGATACACACAGAGGCAACTGAACACCGAGGAATGGGGTGAATCTCTTAAGGAATTTTGAAGTACAAGATGGGTCACGAACAGTCAACGATTCTGAAATATCATATACACATGGATGTATTTATGTGTGTATATAAGCTGAGTGATGAAAAAGTGATGCTTTTGAACCATTGTTTTGGGGAAGACTCTTGAGAGTCCCTTGGACTGCAAGGAGATCCAACCAGTCCATTCTGAAGGAGATCAACCCTGTGATTTCTTTGGAAGGAACGATGCTAAAGTTGAAACTCCAGTACTTTGGTCACCTCATGCGAAGAGTTGACTCATTGGAAAAGACTCTGATGCTGGGAGGGATTGGGGGCAGGAGGAGAAGGGGACGACCGAGGATGAGATGGCTGGATGGCATCACGGACTCGATGGACATGAGTCTCAGTGAAGTCTGGGTGTTGGTGATGGACAGGGAGGCCTGGCGTGCGGTGATTCATGGGGTCGTAAAGAGTCGGACACGACTGAGTGACTGAACTAAACTGAACTGATATGCACATACACATATATACTGAAGTATACATGTGTGTGACTGTGTGTATCTGTGATAACTATATTGAGAAAAAACGGATTATCACCACAAAGTCAAAAGATACAGACTATGAGGAAACTATAAACAGATATATGTTTTTCTGGAATTAATACTCCTGACAAAAATATACACATTACGTGCATGATGGGTTATACCAATTAATATATGATAAATCCAAACATTTCTAATATCATCTACCTATAAAAGAAACGGAGAAGACTGTTCCTTAACTTGCAGGCCTAGTATATTTAATAGAAAATTTAGAAGAAATATCACTAAATTTAGAGAAAGCTGTCCACAGATACATGATCGTATGTGGTGATGGTTGTGGTTCAGTCGCTAAGTTGTTTCCAAATCTTGGGACCGTGTGAGTTCATAGTAAAGTTTTTTGTTTTTGTTTTTCCCATTCTAATTTGCTACTTAATTCTTTAAACAGAATTAAGTACCTTGGACAGATTACTTTAAACTCTATAAGCCCAGGTGTGCTGTGTTTAAAAGTTGCTCAGTCAGGTCCAGCTCTTTACGACTCCATGGACTGTACCCCACCAGTCTCCTCTGTCCATGGGGATTCTCCAAGCAAGAATATTGGAGTGGGTTGCCATGCCCTCCTCCAGGGGATCTTCCCAACCTAGGAATCGAACCCACGTCTCCCACATGGCAGGTGGATTCTTAACCGTCTGAGCCACCAAACTCAGAGAAAACTGTAATTCCAAAATGTACGCACACGCCACTGTTTAGCAGCATGATGAACAATAGTGAGAACACGCAAGCAAGCAATATGTTCATCAACAGAGGAATGGAAAAAGAGGTCAATACTTTCGTTATTGTTTACTTGCTAAGGCATCCGACTCTTTGTAGCCCACTTGGCTCCTCTGTTCATGGGATTTCCAAGGCAAAAATACTGTATATACACTACGGAACGCCATTTAGTCATTTGCAGAGAAGTGGGTGGACCTGCAGACCGTCAGAAAGAGTGTAGCAAATTAAAAACAGAAAAACAAATATTGTCCATTAACACGTGTATGTGGATTCTAGAAAAGCGGTACAGATATACTGACTTACGGAGCAAACATAGAGACAGAGACATAGAGACAAACATATGGATACCTAGGGAGAAGGGGAGGATGGGATGGATTGGGAGATTGGGATTGACGCAGTATAGACTACGGACGTTGTTCAGTCACTAAGTTGTGTCCAGCGTTTTGTGACCCCATGGATTGCCGCACACCGTTTCCCTGTCCTTTGCTATCTCCTTAACTACACGAGAGGATTAGACTAGCCATCTAGTCAAGGCTGTGGTTTTTCCAGTAGTCATATAGGGATGTGAGAGGCTCAGTTACGTGGGAGGAGAAGGAGTCGACAGAGGATGAGGTGGTTGGATGGCATCACCGACTCCATGGACATGAGTTTGGGTAGACTCTGGGAGTTGCTGATGGACAGGGAGGCCTGGCGTGCTGCGGTCCATGGGGTGGCAAAGAGTCGGACACGACTGAGCGACTGAATTGACTTGCTGTCTCCTGGTGTTTGCTCAAAGTCGTGTCCGCTGAGGCGGTGATACCATTCAACTAGCTCATCCCCTGTCAACTCCTCCTTCTGCCCTCCATCTTTCCCAGCATCTTTCTCTTCTTCTTTCTTTTGATACTGTTAATGCTACAAATTAAATAGAGAACTACAGGGAACTCCTCTACTCAGTGTTCTGAGGTGACCCAATGGGAAAGAAATCTGAAAAAAAAAACTGATGTATGGCTATGAATAACTTATTCACTTTGTTTAAGCAGAAACTAACACAGCAATGTAAAGAAACTATACTCTGACAAATTTTATAACAAATCTATATACATATTCATGCTTTCTCATTATTGTACAAATGCACAAACATACCAGAGAGCAGCTGTTTGCTTGACACATACGTGAGAATTAAAATATAAAGAGCATCATCTTTCTGTTTACTGCAAAGAGTCATAATTTTCCAGATTGTGTGGATTCACAGAGAACCTCTTTATGAATCCAATTTCCTATATTTTCCACTATGAATCTGTAACAACGACAAGACTGTTAAATTTATTTCTAAGTGTTTTAACACCACAGTCAACAAACCAGTTAAGGCTTTTCGTCTATATGAATTGTCTCCTAATTCTTTTAAGTGGAATGCCTTTTCAAAGTGAATGCAGTTCAAGGGACTTCCCTGATGGGTCCAGAGGTGAAGACCTTTCAGTGTGGGTTCAGTCCGTGGTTGTGGAGCTAAGACCGCACGTGCCTTGGAGATAAAAAACCAAAGGATGAAATAGAAGCAAATACGTAACCATTTCAATGAAGTTTTTAAACACAGTCTCTATGAAAAAAAAAATCTTTTTAGAAAGTCAACACGCTTGTAGAATTTTGAGAGATACACCCAGCCAAGCTGACTATTGAAAACATATTTGCATTTTCTGTTCTCATATCGTATTGCGTTCTTCTCACAGACACAAACTAAACTCACTCCTCCAACTATACTCAGAGCATCACTCAAAACCTTCTCTATGAAAATATGACTTCCTTCCAAAACAGGACCTAAAACACGCTCTAAGTTCATCTTTGCTTATTCTTCAACCTGCAACGTATACACAGGGATTTATGCGGCAATTTCTTGCTTCTTGAATTAATATATGTTTGTGTTATTTCACAGGAAGACAGCTTACTGGATACTGTGCTGAGCCTGTCTGCTTCCTGCTTAGGCTCCGGCTGGCACTAAATCAGTATTTACCGAGTTCACACCAAAGCGTGGACGAGGAGGAATCTTACAAAACACATGTTCATTACGATGTACATGAGAGTACGGGTTTACACATCATTGCACAGAAAATTATTCTCTAGTCTGTTGCTATCAGGTAACGGAGAAACCAAGACATTCTGCAGAGATTGCAACTTTTCTCTCACTCATGCCCACACGTTGCTCAAACTACCACACAATTGCACTCATCTCACATGTTAGTAAAGTAATGCGATGTGAGAGTTGGACTGTGAAGAAGGCTGAGCACTGAAGAATTGATGCTTTTGAACTGTGCTGTTGGAAAAGACTCTTGAGAGTCCCTTGGACTGCAAGGAGATCCAACCAGTCCATTCTGAAGGAGATCAGCCCTGGCTATTCTTTGGAAGGAATGATGCTAAAGCTAAAACTCCAGTACTTTGGCCACCTGATGGGAAGAGTTGACTCACTGGAAAAGACTCTGATGCTGGGAGGGATTGGGGGCAGGAGGAGAAGGGGACAACCGAGGATGAGATGGCTGGATGGCATCATGGACTCAGTGGATGTGAGTCTGAGTGAACTCCGGGAGTTGGTGATGAACAGGGAGGCCAGGCGTGCTGCGATTCATGGGGTCGCAAAGAGTCAGACATGACTGAGCGGTTGAACTGAACTGAACCTTGAAATATCAAATGTGTATTGTGATATCTCACTCTGTCTACAGGTCAAACGTCCAGATTCAGCTGAGCTTCTCTTAAAGCAGCTGACCTTTGCCAAGCAGGATATTGAAGATCACGTCTCTGTAACTGTGATCTTAGAAGGGGCAACCACGGGTTCATGATGCATCACACCAATGTAAAGATCCTGTAAAAAGTGGCACCAACTCCCATCCTTTCCAACCAGTGGGACACCCTCAGCTTTTCCAGAAGAAAAACCACGAGAGACACAACGTGAAGGTTCGGTTCCTGACTCTTCTCCTTGGTGTGGTTTGTGCCGCCCAAGAAGAGGAAGCTGAGCAAAGTGTCTCAGAGGTACCAGGGACGGTCTGACCTGGGAGGAGGTCTTGCAGTGTGTGTGTGTGTCTCTGTGTGTGTGTGTCTGTGTCTGTGTGCCTCCTTTTGGTAGTTTTCTATGAGCCAATCCATCTCCCTTCAACTCAACACTCCTCCTGACTCTACACCTGTGGTGTTGGCTCTCTGCATCATCTCTTGTCTGTACTAATTGACTCTCATGAATTTTTCCTGCTCTTGTAACAGAGAAAAAGGATCAGCCAAACAGCTGTTGGAGTGCTTGCATTTGACATCAGAGCTCAAGCTCTCTCAGAAATATCGCAATTCCTTCTTTTCCTCTGACTTCATTTTTTAATTTTTATATTATTTCGTACATCCTGCTTTGTTCAGTCAAGTTAGATAATCTGTGCCCCTCTGCACAAGGGATGGGAAACTCGTGACGAATGATGTCGGATCAAATAAAAAGACAAGGATGAAAACTATAAACAGGTATTTCGCTTTTAGCTCTCAGGACAATGGAGGTCAGTGCACATTGCATCCACTAACCCAGAGAAGATCCAGGAGAACGGGCCATTCAGGGCTTACTTCTGACAGCTTATGCTTGATGATGCAAAGGACACCTTAGACTTCTACTTTTGGGTCAAGGCAATGGCACCCCACTCCAGTACTCTTGCCTGGAAAATCCCATGGACCGAGGAGCCTGGTGGGCTGCAGTCCATGGGGTCACTAAGAGTCGGACACGACTGAGCGACTTCACTTTCCCTTTTCACTTTCGTGCATTGGGGAAGGAAATGGCAACCCACTCCAGTGTTCTTGCCTGGAGAATCCCAGGGATGGGGGAGCCTGCTGGGCTGCCGTCTATGGGGTCGTACAGAGTTGGACACAACTGAAGCGACTTACCAGCAAGTAAAACAATGAAGGAGGAAAACACCTATAAACCCCGAGCCTGAGGGAGGGTGTGGCTTCCCCGTCTGCATGGAGTTCTCTGGATGGTGTTAAAAGCATGACCCCCTGAGCTGTGGGGCTGAGCAGGGTCTCTGAGCTGGGGGGGGGCAGTCCCCCTGTGAGCCTCCAGGGAATGTCCTGGAGTCTTTGCTTATTTGGGGGGGGGGAGCAGTACCAGAAGCCCCACTGCATCAACTCATTAAAGGAGAGGGGGGACATGGCAGAGGGAAGAGACTCATGTCCTGGAAGCCACAGTCCCCACCAGGGGCTTGAGCCCTTCCTGTGGAATTTGTAAGAGACGGTTCCCACTGAGAGCAGAAGGCGAGGGCATGGGGAAATCACCCAGTGGGCTCTGCCCGCGGGGCTTCCTCACAGGAGATTTCATCACCACTGAGTTTACTAAAGACTCACAGCCCCAAGGAAGACTCAGCGAATGTCCACCACACAGCAGACGGTCTCCGAAAAATATCCATTTTTGGCCTGAATTTTAAGAAAAAGCAACTAAGAGTTTTCTGCTTGGAGAGACTGGTTTACATCTATATAAGTGTATAAATGTTGATATTATATATCATTTATGTATATAATCAGTAGTAAACTTGCAATCGGATTTCAACTACACATACAGATACAGAAACACACAAATACACACACACACACATTGTGTCCCAGGAGAGATACCTGTCCGATAACACTAATTTCTTAAAGAATATTATCTTTCTTTTGTTGTGTTTACGATTTTGGTTTGAATTTGGTTTCCCTGGTTCTGAATGTAAAGAATCTGCCTGCAATGCGGGACTCCTGGGTTGGACCCCTGAGTCAGGAAGAGTCCCTGGAGGAGAGGATGGCCACCCACTCTAGGATTCTTGGGGAAGAATCCCCATGGACAGAGGAGCCTGGCGGGCTACAGTCTATGGGGTCACCAAGAGTCGGACAGGATTAAGCATCAGCAAACACACACACGGATACTTGGATTTTCATGAGTCTACGTTTTCTGAAATCAACTGCACTGAAGTGAATGTATGTGTAATTATATGTATCCTTGTGGGGGGCATAGTTCCGTGTGTTTTGACAGGTGCACACCTTCTTCACAATCTCCACAGTGCAGATATAAAATTCCTCCACCTCTGCCCCAAATCTCCTTTTCCTCACCATTAAATGTCTACCCCTTGAGCCACGGGTAACAAGGGAACTGTTTAATCTCTCCCTCCTAGAACTGCACACAATAAGATCATGAGTCCTGCTTCATTTCCCCAGCTTTTATCACTCAACATAATATTTAAAAAATTTATCTCCGATCTGCTGATGGAGGATGTCACATTTTCCAAGCCACGTGAAAGGATATTCTTCGCGTATATAAACTTTTGTAAATTTTGCAGAATGGGGAAGTGCTCTTGCTCCCATTCTGTGGTTGTTTTGAGTAAATTTAATGAATTTTTGCAGTGCTAATGACAGTGAACACAGTTCATGGTGGAAATAATTTCTAAGGTGTCTGTTAAAAAATTGATTCAGTTCTTATTGATTTCCCTATTAATATTTGCCTTGGGTGTATGCTTCCTGTGGGCCAAATATAACTTTTTTCACACATCACATATATGAACTCAGTCAAAGTCTTCTGGTAGTTAGTTGACAATATACATTTATCATAAATTTTATATACATACATACATATATTTACACATATGACTTCCTTATGTCATAGAAGCGTATCATGTATAGTTGTGTGTTGGCTACTGTGTGTGTGTATGTCAGTGTGTGTGTACACATACATCTGTCATTCAGTGTTTAATCCTCTTAGGTATTGTTATGCAAGAAAAGTGTGTGTTTGGAGAAAATTTAACATTTCTTTCTCTAACTTTTTGTGATTTTATTTTTGTATCATATTGTCTAAAGAATCATTGTCTACACTTCTCTGTTTCCAGGAATTATTTTTGTAAAGGCTTATTCTTTTAATTTCTCCCTAAAATTCTAGATTTCCCCATGTTTCAGTTCAGTTCAGTCGCTTAGTTGTGTCTAACTCTTTGCGACCCCATGAATCGCAGCACACCAGGCCTCCCTGTCCATCACCAACTCCCGGAGTTCACTCAAACTCACATCCATCAAGTCAGTGATGCCATCCTGCCATCTCACCCTCTGTCGTCCCTTTTTCCTCCTGCCCCCAACCCTTCCCAGTATCAGAGTCTTTTTCTTTTCTTTTCTTTTTTTTAAATTTTATTTTTACTTTATTCTACGTTACAATACTGTATTGGTTTTGCCATACATTGACATCAATCAACCACAGGTGTACACGATCTCCCAATGCCAAAGCCCCCTCCCACCTCCCACCCCATATCAGAGTCTTTTTCAGTGAGTCAGCTCTTCATGTGAGATGGCCAAAATATTGGAGTTTCAGCGTTGGCATCATTCCTTCCAAAGAACACCCAGGACTGATCTTCAGAATGGACTAGTTGGATCTCCTTGTAGTCCAAGGGACTCTCAAAAGTCTTCTCCATGTTTACTCGGTTTTAAACATGACTTTCTTTGCATTTGCAGGTTATTTTTGTAAAAAGTGAAAGTGAAACTCCCTCAGTCGTGTTTGACTCTTTGTGACCCCATGGACTATACAGTCCATGGAATTCTCCAGGCCAGAATACCGGATTGGGTAGCCTTTCCCTTCTCCAGAGGATCTTCTCAACCCAGGAAGTGAACCCTGATCTCCTGCATTGCAGGCAGATTCTTTACCAGCCGAGCCACCAGGGAAGCCCGTTTCTTTGGAAGTACTGTTCAGATTTAATGTGTAGACAAGCCATCCTTGTTCCTTGATAGTTACTTGATCTTAGAGAACATATTTATTCTCTTTTGAAAGTCAAATTGCTCACAGGCACTAAGGTGTCACCTCACATTTAATCTTTGAGGTAAAACAGACAAAATCCTAATTATATGTCAAATTGTTGCATTATTTCAACCACCTTGCATATGTTTTGTTTTTAAGGCAGGATGGAAAATAAAGATATGTACACATCACGGGAATGAAGCAAGAAGATGGTACTTACGCTGTTGACTGTAAGTATGAGTGTTTCACTGGTCAGAGGTATGCCTGGGTAGACATCTCGGCACAACTTCCTTCAATAACGCCACATTCCTGAATTCTACTCCTACTAACAATCAGAGGGGTGACCAGGCTCCAGTCCCTAAGATCTCCAAGCCGTTTGTCATGAGACAAGGGTTCAAACACATGGCTTGGAGGTCTCCCTGCAATTATGAGTGTCACTCAATAACCGGTGGAGACCTGTATTTCATAGGGTTCTCACAGATGACTGACAACAGTCTTACAAACTGACATCTCAAGGGTCTATTTTTGAGTTTGCACTTCACTGTCTTCCACTTTTTTAAAAACAGTCTTAAAATATTTTAATCTATCCAAGGTCTGGAGGATGAACTTGAATCCAAGGGAATCATTCTGAATTCAACCATAAAGTGAAAGTGAAGTCGCTCGATCGTGTCCGACTCTTTGCGGCCCCATGGACTGTAGTCTAACAAGCTTCTTTGTCCATGGGATTCTCTAGGCAAGAATACTGGAGTGGGTTACCATTTCCTTCTCCAGGGGATCTTCCCGACCCAGGGATCAAACCTGGGTCTCCCGCATCAGAGGCAGACGCTTTAGCCTCTGAGCTGCCGGGGAAGCCATAAAAGTAGCTTTCATTCTAAGCCATGGTGATGCAGCTGAGATTTTTTTCCCTAAGTTCTTTATAACAGCCTTAAGCAACACCGCTCATTTTACATGTCCTAAGGGACACATGTTTGACTACAATCTAAGTGTTATCAGGTCAAATGTATGAAAAGGTTGGAATAAAAAAGTTCTGGTTACTTTCCTTGCTGACACTGCAGCTTTAACATTCAGTCCACCCATGGAGTGAGACACAGATCAATACAAGAGAAGCTGTTGCTAATGCTCTCAATTTGCCATGATCAATCGTCCTGACAATAAATTAAGGTGATGTTGTGTATAAGTATATTCTCTTTCTCACAGATGAGGGTAAAAATATATTTGAAGTTAAATATGCATCCAAAAAGATCCTGGTAGCACATATCACAACTAGGATAATGACGGCCAGACGACAGAGTTGGTGGGAGTATTTGGTAAGGGTGATATCTTCATATTCGCTTCGACATTGTCATGAAACATTTCCACTGTCAGACACGACTGAGCGACTTCACTTTCAATTTTAACTTTCCTGCATTGGAGAAGGCAATGGCACCCCACTCCAGTGTTCTTGCCTGGAGAATCCCAGGGACAGGGGAGCCTGGTGGGCTGCCCTCTATGGGGTCGCACAGAGTTGGACACGACTGAAGCGACTTAGCAGGGGGCAAATATTCTACTTCCTACATGGTGTTTTGCAGTTAAAGTAAATGATAT
The DNA here is from genome assembly GCA_006408585.1 of Antidorcas marsupialis. Lineage (NCBI taxonomy): Eukaryota > Metazoa > Chordata > Mammalia > Artiodactyla > Bovidae > Antidorcas > Antidorcas marsupialis. The sequence goes on along the minus strand of SJYB01005547.1, from coordinate 2,336 downwards.
TGAACAGGAAGCATGGCAGAATTTCAAGGTTCTGACAAGAGAGAAAAACATCAAAGGAAAAAATGTTGAGGATTTCTTCGAAAGTGGTAATGAAATTGTATATATATATATGTATAAGTAAATGTATCAATTCCCTGATAGGTAAATATACTATCAGGAGACAAATCAATATATTTAAATATTCTTTTTCCATAAATAATCTTTATATTTCCTCACTTAAAAAAAAAGTCTTGAAATTCCTTGGGAATNTTGGACACGACTGAAGCGACTTAGCAGGGGGCAAATATTCTACTTCCTACATGGTGTTTTGCAGTTAAAGTAAATGATATTGAACAGGAAGCATGGCAGAATTTCAAGGTTCTGACAAGAGAGAAAAACATCAAAGGAAAAAATGTTGAGGATTTCTTCGAAAGTGGTAATGAAATTGTATATATATATATGTATAAGTAAATGTATCAATTCCCTGATAGGTAAATATACTATCAGGAGACAAATCAATATATTTAAATATTCTTTTTCCATAAATAATCTTTATATTTCCTCACTTAAAAAAAAAGTCTTGAAATTCCTTGGGAATGGTAGTAATTGGTGGATCATTTTTTCCCTGTATCCTTTTGATCTTTTCCCCAAATGGGTATCATCCTTGTGGACAAGAGACTTCAGTCACCTCAGAGTAAGTGAAAACAGGTTGCAAATGTCACTCCAGTGAATAAATCAATAAGGACACAGGGTGATTTCATACCTGCCAAATGTTGTAGGCAATGGTTATTTCTCTCAGCCACTTACATTCTATCCTAGAGAGATTTGTCTGTTACATTAGGTACTGTCTCTTCTCTGGAGCCATATTAAATTGTGGGCTTGTTGCTTGATTCACACTGAGCAGCTTTGGTGATAGAGCCTTAACCTGCAGGAATCTTGCAGACTTCACTCATCACGGAGAAGCAGGAATCCCCACAAGCTGGTAGAAACCACTTAGTATTCCCGTGAGTCCTGACTTCATGGTTGCCCACCCACATCCCTCCTCCAGGACAATTGGGATTAGAGGGAGCTCACATTAACTATAATATCAGTGTTTAATCTCATGTAATTCTGACAGAACCAGTAAAGGCCTTCCAATCACACTGTCTGAAACATGCATTTGAATTATATTCCCTGTCAGAAGAGGATTTACTTAAGGTGAGATCTTTTAACTTTCTACCTTAAGACAGCCTCAGAAGATGATTCTGATCTAAGCTAAAGTGTGGCTTTTAATTTTCTCTTGAGGAAAAAAAAAGGGGAGGAAAAGGGGGGGGGGAGGAAAGAAACAAATAAGCAAAAGAAAACTAGCTTCCAGGGGCATATGATAAGAAATATGTAGGACATATGTTCAATGGAATATGACTCAGCAATGGAATATGACTCAGCAATAAAAGAGAATGAAATCACACCAGCGTGGATGGACTTACAGACTGTCGGACTGAGCGAAGTAAGACCAAAGAGAACGATAACTATACATGATACTGCTTAAATGTGGAAACTAAAATATGCATGAAGGAACTTACTTACAAACCAGAAGCAGACTCACAAATTAGAGAACAGAGTTTCGATTCATAAAGGAAAGGGGTTGGGGGAAGAGAAGGATTAGGAGTTTGGGGTTAGTGGATGCAAAAGGTTGTATACAGGATGGATAGCAAACAAGGTCAAACTCCATAGCACCTGGAACTATACTCAATATTCTGTAAAAACCTAAATAGGAGAAGGATGTGAAAAGAACAGATATTAATATCTGTATGCATAAATTAATCGCTTTATGGCATGCATTAAACTAGCGTAACATGCAAATCAAGTGCTCTCCAGTAAAAAATAAATAATTGATTCTTGAAGGCCCAAAACAAAAAGTTTATGGGATTACTGACATGTGCCAATCACAGAGTCTGAAGATGCATTCTAAAATCATAGTTGGTAGAATCCAGCTACAAGGGGAAAGGTCTCACCAAATGTACATCCTTGGGAGAACTCCCCCACCTTCATCACAGAGATGTAAAGTGTTGAGGCCCACTGGGCTTCTGATGTTGAATCACCTACCAGGTTCTGTACCCTGGACAGCCTACTGCCTGAGGCTCACCTCTCTCAGCCGTCACACAGTGACTCTACTAATCCTTTGGTTCTGCTTTTTTCACCTACAGAAAGAGTCCCTGAGGCCAGGCATATCCTCATCTCCATGGAATCAAGATCAACAACACAAAGACGACTTTCCTGCTTCCTTGATGGGAATTGCATTGAATCTGTAGATTGCTTTAGGTAGTATACTCATTTTCACTATATTGACTCTTCCGACCCATGAGCATGGTATATTT